>JACEVL010001030.1:0-235000 GCA_020284085.1 Aporrectodea caliginosa
TTGAAAAGAATTATTGAAAAGAGTTATTGAAAAGAGTTTTGAAAAGAGTTATTGAAAGAGTTATTGAAAAGAGTTATTGAAAAGAGTTATTGAAAAGAGTTATTGAAAGAGTTATTGAAAAGAGTTATTGAAAAAGAGTTATTGAAAAGAGTTATTGAAAAGATTTATTGAAAAGAGTTATTGAAAAGAGTTATTGAAAAGAGTTATTGAAAAGAGTTATTGAAAAGAGTTATTGAAAAGAGTTATTGAAAAGAGTTATTGAAAAGAGTTATTGAAAAGAGTTATTGAAAGAGTTATTGAAAAGAGTTATTGAAAAGAGTTATTGAAAAGAGTTATTGAAAAGAGTTATTGAAAAGAGTTATTGAAAAGAGTTATTGAAAAGAGTGAAAGAGTTATTGAAAAAAGAGTTATTGAAAAGAGTTATTGAAAAGAGTTATTGAAAAGAGTTATTGAAAAGAGTTATTGAAAAGAGTTATTGAAAAGAGTTATTGAAAAGAGTTATTGAAAAGAGTTATTGAAAAGAGTTATTGAAAAGAGTTATTGAAAAGAGTTATTGAAAAGAGTTATTGAAAAGAGTGAAAAGATTGAAAAGAGTTATTGAAAAGAGTTATTGAAAAGAGTTATTGAAAAGAGTTATTGAAAAGAGTTATTGAAAAGAGTTATTGAAAAGAGTTATTGAAAAGAGTTATTGAAAGAGTTATTGAAAAGAGTTATTGAAAAGAGTTATTGAAAGAGTTATTGAAAAGAGTTATTGAAAAGAGTTATTGAAAAGAGTTATTGAAAAGAGTTATTGAAAAGAGTTATTGAAAAGAGTTATTGAAAAGAGTTATTGAAAAGAGTTATTGAAAAGAGTTATTGAAAAGAGTTATTGAAAAGAGTTATTGAAAAGAGTTATTGAAAGAGTTATTGAAAAGAGTTATTGAAAAGAGTTATTGAAAAGAGTTATTGAAAAGAGTTATTGAAAAGAGTTATTGAAAAGAGTTATTGAAAAGAGTTATTGAAAAGAGTTATTGAAAAGAGTTATTGAAAAGAGTTATTGAAAGAGTCATTGAAAAGAGTTATTGAAAAGAGTTATTGAAAAGAGTTATTGAAAAGAGTTATTGAAAAGATTTATTGAAAAGAGTTATTGAAATCAGTTATTGAAGGAGTTATTGAAAAGAGTTATTGAAATAGTTATTGAAAGAGTTATTGAAAAGAGTTATTGAAAAGAGTTATTGAAAGAGTTTATTATTGAAAAGAGTTATTGAAAAGAGTTATTGAAAAGAGTTTAATATTGAAAAGAGTTTAATATTGAAAAGAGTTATTGAAATTCCTCTTTTCAATTACTCTTTTATAACTCGCAAATAAGCAAGTATTCAAATAGTATTTTATCGCGGGACAAAATTGTGACTCGAAAACCGAGTCAGGAGTCAAATTCGAGTCCGGGCCTTCGAGTCCGAGTCCGAGTCGCGACAAGCCAAGTCCGAGTCCACAAAAAATCGGTCTCGAGTCGGACTCGAGTCCTAGGCCGGACTCGAGTACTACATCACTGCCTAACCCACCTTAGGTTCGGCCGATGGTAGCGGCTGAACCCTGTTGGTATAGAGATGTTCTGCAGATGAGCACGTAGCCTAAAGCTTAGCTCAACTAAACAATGAAACCGAAGCTGGAGAAATTCTTGCCCCAGTACCTTTTACTAAAAGTCGGCGTCTCTGCTGCTGATTAGTTAACTTTCACAGAACAGAGTATGAAACAATACATTGCATGATCTGTGACATCATACTGGGTGCTAGGCAACACGTTGTTTGTCGTCTGTTATATGAAAACGTAGACAATGGATAAAAACGAAAAACGTGTTGTGATGAAATATTTGCACCTGAAAGGATGACGCAGCACGACATTTGAAATGACATGCAGGAAGTTTTATGTGATGACGTCCCTTCACAGTTCACAGGCCACAATCTGGCCTACGTATGGGACAGCTGAATTCCGGCAGGGCAGCAGTCAACTGAAGATGAGCACCGTTCTGAACGCCCGGTTGACACATGCAGTCTATTATAATAGAAAAGAAATCTCTGTGTTACTGTGTATGCGTGCATCTGAAGGCGCCGTGTGTATACGCTGTTTTCGTCTTCATTGCCAGAAACAATCTGGTTTACGTCATTCTACGTCATCGCAATAACCAATAACAAACGTTGTCATAGCAACGCGAGATCATGCACAACACGACATGTGGGTCCTTCTACATTTCAATAAGGGGGTGGGAAGAGGATGGGGCGGTTCAGCCACACACGATCGCCGCGAGGGACGTACGGGGAGGAAGGGACGGACGTAGAAGGAGTGAAGGGGTACGGCATGGCCCTCAGGATATTGACGGAAGGCAGGAAAGTACAGGGGGAGGGAGGGAGGGAGGAAGGAAGACAGCGGAGAGGGAAAAGACTATGTCAATCATAGCACACGAAGACGCATCTCTTGACATTTTCGAATTGTTTTCAACCGTCTTAGGACGCACAACATTTAGTATAATGATAATGTCCAATCTCCCCCCGGATATTGTACTAAAAGATCGGGTGTAGTGAGGGTGTTCTGACGATTGACTACTTGGAGCGAGGAAAGACAGTCACGGGTGTCTACTATGCTGAAGTTATCCGGAAACTGCGTGTAGCTATTAAGAAAAAACTTCGGGGAAAGTGAAGGGAAATCGTTTTTCATTATAGGTGTATATTACATTGTTCTGTTGTGCACGGATCATTAACATGTTTCAAAATCTCTGACCCTTCAAATGCACCTATCCACTAACACTTCATCTCTACCTTCACCTGTGATGCCCCGGTCCGCAATCTTGGTGTTACTTTTGATGCGCATCTCCTTCTGTAACCACATCCAGTGGCGGCTGTAGACTTTTGCAACAGAGGGGGCCACGGAGGGGCCGGGGAAACAGATGGAGGGGCCAGTCTATTTTCGTCAAAAGTGAGAATGGTGACAACAGACCTGTATTGGAGCTACATGAATTGTTTAATCAACAGCCTCAAGTTAAGACACACTTGGAAACAGACTCACTTTGTTAAAAGTAAAACCTATAAACTACAAACAATATATACACTTTTAATTAAG
Organism: Aporrectodea caliginosa; assembly: GCA_020284085.1. Classification (NCBI taxonomy): domain Eukaryota; kingdom Metazoa; phylum Annelida; class Clitellata; order Crassiclitellata; family Lumbricidae; genus Aporrectodea; species Aporrectodea caliginosa. Next base: position 3,094 of record JACEVL010001030.1, read on the forward strand.
TGCAAGTTTAATTAAGACTGGTTTGCCTAGAGTCGAACTGTTCCACAAAGGCACCCATGATAATCAACTCTGCACGAACAAATTCAACTGACGGCATTGATAAACTGCTCTCTGAAACGAATATCAGACATATTTGCTTTGCAGATATGTCTGATATCAGAAAAGACGTGTTTTGGCGTTAAAGATTGTATACCAATCATAATAGTAGGCTAAGCTAATGGTAAGAGAATTGTCGATTTAGTTCGGAATGATATAATAACTGGAAGTAGACAAGTTGCCTAAATGCAGTCTGTGGGTCCACTTCAGAATGATGCCCAGAGTTTTATCTGCAGGAGAGCCCGAAAAGCGCCTGGGCATTTTATGAACACACCGTTTGGGTAGTACAGTTTTAAGTTTGTTGAGGAAGGAGTCAGATAGAGTCTCAGTGTGTAGGCGTAGGTCTAAAGGAAGGGCGTTCCAAACCACTGGGCCCACCACAGAAAAGGCTCGATTCTTCATAGTTGCAGTACGAACGAACGAAACCAAGAGAACTCCCTTTTCCGTAAAGCATTGGGGACGACGTCCTTGGATACCCGAAGTCAGACAGCATTGCTCTCGAAGATAAATTGGGCTAGGCCTTAGCTGGTGATGTTGCCATACCAGGGCAGCTACCCTATACTCAATATACTTGCGGATAGGGAGTCAGTGATGGATAGCAAGAAGTAGCTTATACGACAAGAAAATAATAAGACTCTAAGGAAGTAATAGGTCGTGTCTGTGAAAACACCACGAATAAAATGACATTGGATTTCATCATGCATCATGCTTAAAGCAAGTAAATCATACCTTTGATAATATAAAAATTAAATGATACCATATTTCATAATATTTTGGAATGAAATTTGGGGGGGGCCACTGGGGGGCCACAACCTCAGTTGGGGGGGGGCAAGTGCCCTTTGGCCCCCCCTGTAGAGCCGCCACTGACCACATCTCCAACCTCTGCAGTGTCTGCACCACGTCTCTGGAACGATCTGCCTCCTGAATTCCGCAGTTTTATCGGTTCCTTCGCCATGATTACCAATCACCCACCATCGCCTTGCTCAAAATCCTCTATCCATCACTCCTCGGGCTTTCTACTTAAGTCTCACTTGCGTTGACATACTTAAGAACTCTTACCCCGACTCACCTGACCCTCCACCTTCCAATCTCGACCAAAATGACACCCACCACATATAGTCTGCTGCCTCTGACCCTCTGGAAACCGGACTCGGACTTCCTTCGGACTACCCTTTGGACAACCCCTCCGACTAGACGCAGCACTCGTGAATAAGCTGGTGCCCTGCGCTTGGTTTTCGAGTGTCGCTTTAGAAGTTTGGAGATTACGATTTCAATAAGTCAACCTCATTTTATAGGATTGTGGCGGATTTTTAGGGTTGCCCTCCCCAGGAGTTGGACTGGCCCCCCTTGGTTTTCGGACAAGGTGATATTGCTCTCTGTTGGTGCTTTGACCCTGTGCCTGTCTTTGTATGTGTGTTCTTCCTGCCTTGTCACTGTGGTTGTCTGGGTGCGTCCTTCTTGGCTTCTGCTCAGCCCTCCCCTTCCCCTCCGGGCGCTGCTCAGTCCGGGCGCTGCTCAGGTCTCCGGCTTCTGCTCAGCCCTCCCCTTCCCCTCCGGGCGCTGCTCAGTCCGGGCGCTGCTCAGGTCTCCGGCTTCTGCTCAGCCCTCCCCTTCCCCTCCGGGCGCTGCTCAGTCCGGGCGCTGCTCAGGTCTCCGGCTTCTGCTCAGCCCTCCCCTTCCCCTCCGGGCGCTGCTCAGTCCGGGCGCTGCTCAGGTCTCCGGCTTCTGCTCAGCCCTCCCCTTCCCCTTGGGCCTTGCTCAGTCGGCTTCTGCTCACCTCGCGCCCGGGACACCCCCCGCAATTGTACTATATATAGAGGACGCTTTTGTGTAGAGATTACGATGCATCTGACTTTGCGACTGACGTGTGTGTGCTCTGACTTGGTGAACTTTGACGACGTTTGTCTTGCAGTGGTGATTGATTCCTGTCTACCGTTGCGTGTCTGTGTGACAGTGGTAGAGTGGGCCGACGATTTGGCAGAATATACGGGTTCAAAACCTAGTGACTTTGACTTGTCTTCGATTGATCTGAGCGCGTCGTCTGCGGCGATTGCCATAAGTCGTCAGCTATACCCCTGACGCCGGACTTGCGCTCTTTCGAGCGACACGCGAGACTGTAGTCCTCCTGCGCAGAAACCTCTGCCTTCGCAACACGAGAAGCGTGCGAACTGCCCTACCTGGGTGAGAGGCGATTTCCGCGACACTGGTACCAGAAGAAGTGGAGTTCGAGTCTTCCGCCAGCCGACGACGCTAGAATCAACCGATGATGCTCCGGGAAGAAGACGACGACTACGACGACGGTGAGATTGCCTTCCGGATGCCGAGTCAAGTCCGAACGCCTGCCGATATTTCTACGCCAGCTGCGAGACGGATGGCCGCGATCGGGACGAGACCGGACAGCAGCCGTTTCCTGGAAGATCTTTCCTTCCCGACGCCGAGTGAAGTCCGAACGCCTGCCGAGACGTCGACGCCAGCCGCGAGGAGAGCAACGATGGAGATGCCGTCGGAACGAAGACGCTTGGTGACGGAGATCGACTCCGATGACGAAGAGCTGCCGCTGAGATCGAGCCTCCGAGAAAAGATGGGCGAACCGAGAGACGAAAAGATGAATTTGAGACCGAGCTTCCGCGAAGACAGGGAAGAAGAGATGACCGTGAAACCGGAGAGATCGAGCTTCCGAGGAAAGACGGGCGAATCGGCGACAGAAAAGATGAAATTGAAATCGGATGGCCGCGTAAAGACCGAAGAGACTGAAAAGACGGGCCAACCGAGGAATTCGACGACGAATCTACTGGAAGATGTCGGTGGTTTGCTGCGTAATCGGCCGACGCCGATGAAACCAGGCAAGTTCGATGGGACGGGCTCGTTGGAGTCGTTCCTGGTGCAGTTCGAGGTCTGCGCGAGGCATAACCAGTGGACGGCCGCAGACCGAGTCGACTACCTACGATGTTCGCTGGAGAAGGCCGCGACGCAGCTCCTTTGGGACTTCGGCGCTCAACCGAGCGTGAGTTATGAAGAATTGGTTGAACGCCTTCGCCAAAGATACGGGACGGAAGGCCAAGCAGAAACTTTCCGTGCTCAGCTGTATTATCGACGCCAACGACCCGAAGAAAACCTGAGTGATCTGCTGCATGAGATTCGACGGCTGGTTGTCCTAGCCTACCCGGTGCCTTCCAACGAGACGACGCAGATCATCGCGAAGGACTCCTTCTTGGAAGCGATGAGGGACCGAGAACTTTCGCTCAAAGTACGCGAGCGAGAGCCGAAGACTCTTGATGAAGCCTACCGGACGGCGCTTCGCTTGGAAGCCTACCAGCGAGCGACCGACTCCGATGACCGGAGAAGGCAGCCGAACAGAGTTCGTGGAGCCCAGGAAACCGACGTGAACCCCCAGTTGCAAACGCAGCTGGACCGGTTTCTGGCTACGCAGATGGAAGAGCAGCGACGATTCCAGCGAGAGATTGAGCAACGAATCGACCGTCAACTCCGCGAGATCCGCCGAGGAACTTCGATGAACGATGGACCGGGTCGAGACGCTCGCCCCGATGAACAACCTACGACGCCATTGGAGAACACGCGACGATCGGTGACTTGCTACAACTGCGGACGAGCAGGTCACATCTCGCGTAACTGCCGTCAAGCACGCCGCTACAGAAACCGACCGAACGACGACGCACCGGCCGATGATGAACGAGCTACGATGCCACCGGACCCGGTGGCCAGAAACAACACGACACGCCCGAGCCTGCCGGACCGAGCAAGCAAGAACGCAATCTACATCCGAGGGACGATTCACGGACGATCGCAGCTGTGCCTGGTCGACACTGGATCGGAGATCAGCCTGGTGCCTTCATCTACCGTCGACGGGTTAGAACTTCGCTCTTGCAATCGCTTTTTGATGGCTGCTAATGGGACTGCTATACGCGTTCTTGGGGAGGTCCAGGTGCCCATTAAGATAGCGGGTGGTTTACAGATCCATACTAAATTTTTGGTGTCAGACCAGATTGCTGAGCCCATGCTTGGGATGGACTGGTTAAGGGAGCATCGCTGTCGCTTAAGTTTTGGGACTGGGGCTTTATTTATTGACTGTAAGCGTATCTCCCTGGTGAGAGGTAATGGGTCAATGTGGTGCCGGCGCGTGATCGTTGCCGAGGAGGTTATAGTGTCCCCTAGGTGCCAGAGCGATGTCCCGGTGAAAACTTTGTATGGGGATTTGACTACTGTAGCGCCTGCTTGGATGACTGAGGCTCAAGAAATTCAACCCGGTGTGCATCTTGCCCGTGTAGTGGTCGATGATCACGCGGACAGCCGCGTTAGAATTGTGAATTTAAGCGAGAACCTGGTGCGGTTGACTAAGGACCAGATGCTAGGAGGCTTACACCCGGTAGAGGTTGAGACTAACAAGCAGAATGATGAGAATGTAGGGCCGATTGATGCTGTTACGCCTAGTGAAATGTTGTTGGCCGATCTGCCCGACGATACGACGCCGGAAATTAGGGAAAGATTGAGTGAAAAGCCGGTAGAGTACGGTGATGATTTCTCCGTTACTGACCGAGACTTGGGAAGGACGTCAGTCTGTAAGCACAAGATTGAGACGGGAGATGCGCGCCCCGTACAACAGCTTTTACGGCGGCGACCACTTTCGCGTAAGATTGCTGTGGGCGAGCAATTGACTAGTGTGTTGGCAGTGGGAATACTGTTGGTGTTCTTTCTAGTGATTGTGGGCAGTGTCACTGAGAATACGGGAGCCATTCCAAGGGATAAACGTGAGACTACCTCGGTGGTAAGATCCCTTGTGGAAAAGATAGTTGTGAGGCATGGGGCACCGCCACAAGTTATGGCCGCTCGGGTTATGCTTTTAGTGGGGAACCCGTTTCGGGAATTTTGTAGGCTCTGGGGGATAGACCAGCTAATGACATCTAGCTATCGCCTTAGTGGGTATTGCTTTATTGGGTGCCTTCCCCAGGCCCTGGGTGCCATGATGGGAAAGGTAATAGCAGCCATTAAAGGTGATTGTTTTGAAGTTCTTCCCCGTGCCCATGCCGCCTCGATGACGAGAGACGTGATGTCTACGGTTCCTGTGCATCACGACGACGGATTCATGGAACGCTGTGGCCTCGTCAACTACAGGCTACGTAAGTCCGCGCATGCCCGCTCGTTTATCGCTCATGTCGATAAACTCCGCCGCTGCTTCGAGGAAGGCCTGGACGACGCGAGTGGCGACCTCGCTCCTAACGACGATTTCATGGACGCTGTGCCAGCTGCTGTGGACAATGGGAGACCGAAGCGGACGGTGCGCTTACCCGCCCGTTTCCGCTAGAGACTCTGGTTCCAGAACGATGCGCGCTGAACAGACTCTGATTTCTTTTTAGAGACCTATTGTTTCTGTGGTTTTTTATTTTTGATTGTTGTGATTTCTGGGCCGTTGGCCACTGCTAATTTCATTGAATTGTTTATAATTTTTCTGGGCCGTTGGCCGCTGCGTGAATTTAATCGCACCTTTTCTGGGCCGTTGGCCACTCGTTAATTTTTAGAGACTTCTCGGGCCTTGAGCCACTCGAACTGAACTGAACATTTACGTTTTAGAGACCTTAGTCTTTGCGTATCAGCCTCGGATTTTGGGCCCATTGGCCGCGCTTATTGTTATTGTTTGGCCCGGGATTTTTGGGCCATTGCTGTTAATTTGTCTCCTTGCGGGAACGGGGACGTTCCCATTAGTACTGGGGGGAGGATGTGGCGGATTTTTAGGGTTGCCCTCCCCAGGAGTTGGACTGGCCCCCCTTGGTTTTCGGACAAGGTGATATTGCTCTCTGTTGGTGCTTTGACCCTGTGCCTGTCTTTGTATGTGTGTTCTTCCTGCCTTGTCACTGTGGTTGTCTGGGTGCGTCCTTCTTGGCTTCTGCTCAGCCCTCCCCTTCCCCTCCGGGCGCTGCTCAGTCCGGGCGCTGCTCAGGTCTCCGGCTTCTGCTCAGCCCTCCCCTTCCCCTCCGGGCGCTGCTCAGTCCGGGCGCTGCTCAGGTCTCCGGCTTCTGCTCAGCCCTCCCCTTCCCCTCCGGGCGCTGCTCAGTCCGGGCGCTGCTCAGGTCTCCGGCTTCTGCTCAGCCCTCCCCTTCCCCTCCGGGCGCTGCTCAGTCCGGGCGCTGCTCAGGTCTCCGGCTTCTGCTCAGCCCTCCCCTTCCCCTTGGGCCTTGCTCAGTCGGCTTCTGCTCACCTCGCGCCCGGAACACCCCCCGCAATTGTACTATATATAGAGGACGCTTTTGTGTAGAGATTACGATGCATCTGACTTTGCGACTGACGTGTGTGTGCTCTGACTTGGTGAACTTTGACGACGTTTGTCTTGCAGTGGTGATTGATTCCTGTCTACCGTTGCGTGTCTGTGTGACAGTGGTAGAGTGGGCCGACGATTTGGCAGAATATACGGGTTCAAAACCTAGTGACTTTGACTTGTCTTCGATTGATCTGAGCGCGTCGTCTGCGGCGATTGCCATAAGTCGTCAGCTATACCCCTGACGCCGGACTTGCGCTCTTTCGAGCGACACGCGAGACTGTAGTCCTCCTGCGCAGAAACCTCTGCCTTCGCAACACGAGAAGCGTGCGAACTGCCCTACCTGGGTGAGAGGCGATTTCCGCGACAGGATTACTGGCGAAAATCTTCGTGCATTTTATGAAACATGTAAAAGCAACTCTGCTATTGTAATAGCAAATTGTGTTAGCTTTTTAATCGCAACACGCGAGGTCGTCTTTTGAAAAGAAACTCCTGCAGCGCTCCCGATCCAAGAACACAAACCACGAGAAGTACAGCATCTAAAACTACAGGTTTGAACCTAGTTGCCATACAGCAGTTTACTATAATACAGCTAAGCCGAACACACGGGATTTCTGAGAATGATCGAAAACGTCACAAATGACAATCGATTCAGTTTGACCTACTTAAATAATAGTATGGGGGTCATCCATAAAGGACTTCTGCAAAGGGGAGGGATGTGTCATCCAAAATTCCAAATGCATAGAGGGATGGGAGCATTCCCCTGTGTTGACGTCCATAAAGGACTTCTGCAAAGGGGAGGCGTATAAATTTCGTACTTACAGCCAGGAGCGTAGCCAGACTTAAATTCAAGAGGAGGCAACTTCACAGACCATAGGCAAAATCCTGATTATTTGGGTCATTGGTCAATAGAAGTTCCAGTATATAAAAAAGCAAGAGGAGGCAACTGCCTCCTCGTGCCTCCATGTAGCTACGCCTATGCTTACAGCTAGGCCTCTTTCTACAGCCTGTAACTTGAACACCAACTTCAGTCAGACAGCAGTCTGGGTTTCTTTGCTGGACACGCCAGTATTAAGCACACCAGCCTGTAGCACAATTATTAGCCCTGCAGGATCCCAGACTCTACTAGTACTCCGCTGGAGTGATGCCGTCCGCAAATGGCATGTGGATGGTCCACACTTATGGACAAAGGGATAGAGAGGTACGGCGATAAAATTATTGCGAACGTCCTTAATATGGTCGATCCTTCAAATAATTATAAATATTATAATGTGCTTGCTTGTCCTTAATGCTAGATGATTGTTTATTCGCTAGGTGTCGTGGCGTTTGTCGGTAACTGTTCCATAATCATGTATTCCCCAAGTGTCAAGTCTTCTGTGATGATTGTTTATTCGCTAGGTGTCGTGAAGTTTGTCGGCAACTGTTTTATAATGTATTCGCCTATACTAGTGTCTTGTCTTCTGTCAATAGCTGTACACAATTTATTCCCTAAGATATCGGTGTTGCGGCTTAGTACGTTTTCCGTAGCACTGAAGTCAGAATATCATTCACAAAGCTAATCAGATGAACAATGGCTTTCTTGCCTGGGTCCCTGAATGCTTCGATAACCAATCATTAAGAATTTGACAACACACACTGGGAATCCAAACACATACACAATCCTGAACAGATCACTAGATGGCACCAATTGCAATCCGATGTACAAGTATGATCAAAGTACATGTACCGGCTTAGTTACAACGCAATCTGGATTACCACTTTGTACCAAATGCAATCTGACATTATGATCAAACCACATGTTCTGGCTTGGCTACAATGCAATCTGAAATAAACTGCAGCATTCACGAGAAGGCCTTGAGCATCAACAACCAGCAACTACACTTTCTTCCGCTGGTCACGTTACATAAGTCAATTTATATAGCGCCTCCTTCCAAACAAAGTACCCTGGTGTGATCGGTCTTTTCCCCCATCACATCTCTTTCTCTGCATTTTACTGTTTCTTTTCTTCTCGGTCTCTCCCGTTTTTACATTTCCAGCCGAGTTCACTAAAGGCCAGAGGGTGTTTGTGGAAGAAAAACTCTGTTCTATCTTTCCAAGTTATATTGAAATCTAACACAAATCTCCTACTCTCAAACCTCAAGCAACGAACTAAATCCATGTACACAAATGCAAATTATACATTAAGATTATATAACAGATAAATATCGTACAAGAGATATAACATTCGTAAGATTATACTGATAACCATTTTTAAGATGATAGTCAGAATAATTTCTTAATCATATAACAGTCATTGTTAATATGTAAAGATTATAGATACCGTTAGAAACCCAGTCACCTTAGGCAAAGGAAATTAAAACTAAAAGTTAATGACCCAAAAGTGAAAAAGAATCAAAACTGCAGAAAGTGAAACTGACAATGGAAGTTTAACTGAAAGAAAAGCCAGAACAGAAAGTGAAACTGAAAACGAGACCATGATGAAAGTGAAATAGAAGTACAAAACTGTTGGGACTCAAACTATGGGACGTTGACACACTGCATAAGCTTCACCATATCATAAACACTGCTTCAAGTTTAGTGACGAGAAAGTATCAGTCATACGTATGCTATGTTCGTTGTATGTACCCTGTGTCGAAACCAGGTACTAAAGTTGCCAATTCTGGGGTGCCACGTTCTTGCAATCCCACCCCTAGATACGCTCACGATATTTACCGAGATTAATCTATCCAAGCAGATAGACTCGGCGTGACAGCAAAGCGATGATACACAGGATGAGAATGCCAACAAGAAAGTTGAGCAACATGCGACCTATGCTGGACGAGAGCGACCTCTGTTGATGTGGAAGTTCTGCAGGTAGGTTCGTCCGCTGAATGACAGGAGACGCTCGTTGCTCGCGCACCACGCTGCGCTGACGCAGCTCGCTCGCTGAAGGAACCGGGTCGTCTGGTACAACAGAAGGTGGTAGATCAGCATTCAAATCGTTGGCTTCGGCAGGGATTGGTGGAGACTGAGCGTTGCCAGTGGCAGATGGTGCAGTGATATTGCTTTCTGATGAGCTTGGCTGAGCAGGAGAGCTCTGGACCGTTGATGAGACGCTCGGTGATGTCAACTGTTGTTCCGACTTTGCCGGCTGGGAAGGACCTGGTGGAAAGACTGCATTTGGCACTGCATTTGAAGTACTAGAGAAGCCAGGTGCTGCACCCGAAGTGCCAGGTGCTGCACCCGAGGTGCCAGGCGCTACACTCGAGGTGCCAGGCGCTACACCAGAGGTACCAGGCACTGCAGCCAAGGGACCAGGTGTTGCACCAGAGGTAACAGGCGCTGCACCAGAGGTGCCAGGCACTGCCCCAGAGGTGCCAGGCGCAGCACCCGAGGTGCCAGGCGCTGCACCAGATGTAACAGGCGCTGCACCAGATGTAACAGGCGCTGCACCAGAGGTGCCAGGCACTGCACCCGATGCACCAGGCACTGCACCCGAGGTGACAGGCATTGCACCAGACTGACCCACCACTGAAGTGGGAGGACTCGAACTCATTTGATTAACTACTCCCGTTGCTGCACCAAACTGTGGGACCTGACCGGGATTCATCCACCAGTTAGGCATCGGATAACCTGGCGGAAAGCCCGGAAGGGGAGCAGTGGGATAGGGACTCATAGGTCGTGGCTGCATCATCATTGGATTGTACATCATATTTGGGGGGAAGAAAAATGGAGGCATTGGCATCATGGGGTTGAAAGGGAACCCCATCGGGTTAGGATTCATGGCATTTGGGAAGCGAGAAGCACCTCCAAACATCAGCTGTGGGTTCATGGGAAATGGAAAACCTGGAAAAGAGGGTACTGCCTCAGGGGAAGAAACTGGCACTGGGCCGGCAGCACCTGAAGCCTGGTCCTCTGTCACTGTCGAGGCACCAGTAGAACCAGCATCTGGTGCAGTCGGAGACTTCTCTTTCTCGCCCTATAAAACAGAACAGCACAAGTTTAGGGTGAACCACATTCTGCATTCTAAGCTTCAGAGTTATTGGTGATAGCTTAATCTAATTCACTCTGGTCTAGTATGATCCGATCTAATGGTTTCTCTACCACTTTTATTGCAATACAGAAAGCACTCGTCAATTCAAGTCAAAAATCATAATCTGTTAAGGAACACCAGTTGAACTCAGAAAGGATAGGGAAGCCAGGAATCAGCCTAATGTGGGTAAACAAGTGGAAACAGATGTGCTCTAAGTTTAAGTTTCATAGATACAATTTTAAGTTTTTAACAAAGTTCACTATTAGTAAGAACTCTTCTATAAACTTTTGCAATATAATTTTACATATGGTAATGCAGGTTTTCACCAATTGTGGCTGAATTTCAGTATTCTATGTGACATTGATATACTGCTGTAACACTGCAGAAAAGGTAAAGGAGTCACAATTCCATTCAAGCCTCTACAGAAACTTCTCGGAGGTGTAGTTTCTGAGACAAAGGATCCTTCGGTTAATGTACAACACACAGAACTAGCAATATCACAATAGGATAACATTTTTCTTTTTCTCATTTAGTTGGAGTTAATTAGTTTAGTTAGTTGGTTCTCATGAAGTTGGAGAACAAAATTGGTCCATACTGCCAGGTATTTCAGGATGAAAAAGTATTCGAACATGAGCTGGAGCTCGACACACCTGAAAACTGACTGGATACCATACCTGGAGACTTGTTAACATACAGGTTGTCAATCTATTTCTACCTGGAGATTGATTGCCATACCTGGAGATTGATCTGTGATCCTAATTCCTTTGCCTCCTTGTTCAAAGCCTTACTGGCTTCGGTCACTGGCAAAACCAGTTTATGAACTGCACCACACTGAGGGCACTTCCAGTCCAGCGACCTAAAGGCAAATCAGCATCAACATGAATTTCAGGTAAAAAATTCCTCTTCTTCTTCACACTTCTTCCAACACTTGTTAACAGATCTGTTGATGCTGGGCAGAAAGAGCTTTGAGTCGATATCGTCACGAGTTATTTAACCCTTTAATGACGAGTATACATACTAAAAGTGACTGGGAAACCAATTCAGCTCATCGGTAAAGGATCAAGAGACTTATTGAATGAACAAATAGTAGTTGTTGAGAGGTTTAGTCAAGCACCAATAGGCATAAAGTTAGTAATTTAAGCCAAAAGTTAGTGACCTTCCCAACAACTGTGTACAGTCAGTGTACTTATCACAGCTAAGTTCTTTGGGCCAGGCAAAAGATCTAAAGCCTGACCTCTCAATTGACAGTCCTGCACACAACCAGGGTGCACACAACCAGCCTGCTACCCACTAGACTATTACAAACCACATAAATCCTTTACAAGAACATGAAAATTCTTTCAATATCGGGATTGATATCAAGATTAATTTATTTACAAATTTCAGATACTTCTGAAGTATATGAGAAAAGAACTGTACTTTTTGGCCAGAGCCTTTCTCTCTTCTGTGGTGTAGTCGAGAGATCCAATTGCTCCATTACCATGAGTCGGCATGAAACCAATGATTGCAAGAAGTGCAGTTCGTACTAGAAATCCAAACCATGAAAACGCGAGAATTATATATGACCACATTTATTTTAATTAGTAATGCACAATACAGGAGGTGCGTTGCGTTTATCGTGTGCACACACCAGTGCGTTCAGCTCCGTCTAGTTTAGCTATTTTCTTCGGTTTTTGTAGCTTAACTGAATTGTTGAGTTTATATACTTACGACTACAGTTCTTCGGACTAGTCGTTGCTACTTTTCAACGGATTACTCTCTTTTGTTAAAGAGTAAACTTGGTTTGATTTTCGTCTAATCTTCGTCAGGCTCAGTGCACGTTATTGGATTACGTTATTGGATGTACGCTGTTATACTTCGTCACATGCCAATCGTCGGCCAGACAATCGTCGGCTTACGTCTACGTCTTCATCTGCTATTGAGCGTTTCTTCGCTGCTAGTCTAATCTGACATAATGGCTCGAACGACCTACTCATCTGTGGAACTTCGTTCAACCTGGTCGAATTGTTTTCGACCTTCTCGCAGCGTACGAAAGATACTGTTTAGGGCCCAGATTTGGTGCCCTGCCAGCTGCCGCCAGGATCGCTCTCTTCCTGTGAGCTCTTCGGATGAGACAGCGCCTATAGCTCCGTCTATCTCTACCTCATCTTCAACTCCTCCGTTGGCGCCTCAGTATCCTTCTCCGAACTCTACCAACTCGTCTGATCATCCGCTCATCCACTCTCCAGGTTTGCGACTTGCTTCGTGGAATGCCCGCTCCTTATCAGACAAGCACGCCTTCGTCTCTCAGTCGCTTCTTGATTGCCAACTCGATGTCCTCGCCGTTACTGAGAGTTGGCATCAATGTTCTGAAGACACATCGATCCTGCGAGCGACGCCTCCAGGCTACTCATCCCGGGACTGTCCGCGACCACCTCACCCTGATGGCCACCCAGCCCGTGGAGGTGGTATCGTCATCTTCTTCCGCTCATCTCTTCGGCTCACTCAAGTCTCCATCGATACGTCGTTAACCACGTTCGAAGCTCTCTGTCTGAGCATAGCCACTCCTCGCGGCTCAGTAACACTTCTGACCGTTTACAGACCTGGCTCAACTCCTCCTACTGGACAATTCTTCGAGGAATTTTCATCCGTTCTAGAGAGCCTCATTACTCGCAATAGCCAGCTCGTCATCCTCGGAGACTTTAATCTTCATCTTGAAGATCCTACTTCTCCTACCTCCTCTCGTTTCCTCGACCTCCTCTCCCAGTTTGGCCTACGTCAGCATGTTGGTGAGGCCACACACCGCTCGGGTGGCTTCCTTGACCTCGTCATTACTTCTGACGATGATCGGGTCGATGATCTACAGATACTTCCTCCAACGCTCTCTGATCACTCGTTCGTTCAATTCATCCTTCCATCCATCCATCTTCAACCTATCCACTCCGTTCGGATGCTGCGGGGGTGGAAATCCTTCGATTCTCAGGCTTTCAGCGCTGCCCTCCGCAACTCCCACCTCTTCTCGCCTCATGAGACTCTTGATGCTCTCACCGTCGACCAATTGTTCGACCTCTACATCTCCACCACAACGCTCTTGCTGGATACGATGCTTCCTCGTCGCAGCGTCAGGACACGTCTTCGACCGTTGGCGGTTTGGTTCGACGGAGAATGCCACCAGTCACGTCGCCGCGCCCGTTGCGCTGAGAGACGATTTCGCCGTTCCAAAGATCCAAGCGACCGTATAGTCTGGATTACCAAACTGCGTGCCCTCCATCGTCTCTACCACCAGAAGGAGGCCGCATACTGGGAACAACTCGTCGCTCGAAATGCCAAGAATCCAAAGCGCCTTTGGTCCTCCATCTCAGGACTTCTCGGTCGACCATCTCGACCTTCGGAGATTCCTGCCTTTTCTGCCAATGACTTTCTGGACATGCTCACCGCGAAGACTGACCGTCTTCGCGCATCTACAACTGACGCTCCTCCTCCAACATTCTCCTCAACGACGTCTGTCTTCGAAGGCTTCCGACCTATTGTGGAGTCGGATCTCCGCTCGGTTTTTTCTTCTGTGAATTTAAAATCGTGTGAATTAGACTCTTTACCTCCTTTTATTATAACTGACATTCTAGATGATATTGCTCCTTTCTTTCTGTACCTGTTTAATAGATCACTTTCTGAGGGCTGCATCCCTGCCTCGCAAAAACGAGCCGTAGTCTTTCCTGCACTCAAGAAGGCCAATCTTGACCCTAACCTCTGTCAAAACTATCGACCCATTTCAAATCTATCTTTTCTGTCTAAGACTTTAGAACGACTAGTATCGTTGCAACTTCTCCCCTATCTTGAGCACTCGGGACTCCTTCCTTCCCACCAGTCTGGTTACAGGGCTTACCACTCAACAGAAACAGCCCTACTCTCCTTGCTTTCTGATATATATTCAGCTGTTGACAAGTCTCAAGTTACTCTTTTGGCTCTCTTTGACGTCTCCGCAGCCTTTGACATGGTCGACCATGAAATTCTACTACAACGGCTTGAGACCTCCTGTGGACTCAAGGGTCCTCCTCTCCTTTGGCTTCGGTCCTACTTGTCTGATCGCACCCAAATGATCATCTCTGGTGACTCCAGGACTCAGTTGGTCCCTGTTATTTTGGGTGTTCCTCAGGGTTCTGTCCTAGGCCCGCTCTTATTCATTTTATACACAGCTAATATTCCCTCTCTTTTCCCTAACTACTCTGCGACTGGCCACCTTTTTGCTGATGATGTCCAAGCTTGTGTCCATGGACCCCCTTCTGCTCAACTCCTTCTCGCTAGTCAAATTGAGGCTCTCTCCCAAGATCTTCATCTCTGGATGTCTTCTAATCGTCTTTCCTTAAACTCTTCTAAAACCCAGCTAATTTGGTTTGGAACTCCTCAGCAGCTCAAAAAACTTGACTATGCATTACTCTCTGAAAGGTTTCCTCGTTTTACCTTTTCGTCTAGTGTCCGAGACCTGGGTGTCACTCTAGACAGTTCTCTAACTTTTACTGAACACATTGCCATGCTTACTCGCTCTTCCTACTTCCAACTAAGGCGTCTCAGGGCTATTCGCAAATCTGTTCCTTCCTCGACCTTTACCTCAATTGTCCACGCTTTCGTCTGCTCTCGAATAGACTACTGTAATTCTCTCCTTGTTGGTCTCCCTAAGGTTCGCCTATCTCCTCTACAGTCAGTACTTAATGCTGCTGCTAGACTGATTACTCGTCTTCCTCGATTCTCTCACATCTCTACATTCATGGTTGAAGAACTTCACTGGCTCCCTCTATCTGTCCGAATACAATTCAAGGTTCTTATTTTAGTCCTTAAGTCTCATCTGGGTCTTGCTCCAAAGTACCTTTGCGACCTCATGCTTCGCCCACTCTCTGCCACTTCGCTGCGTCCTCTCCGATCCTCTGATCGGCTTGACCTTTTTGTTCCCCGTGTCAGGACTGTGATGGCTCAATCCAGATCCTTCGCCTGCATAGGTCCTTCTCTGTGGAATGGACTTCCTCCACCGGTTCGCTCTGCCATCCTTTCTGGTAGTCTCTCCTCATCTTTTTCGAAACTAAAATCCTGCCTTTTCTCTCGGGTTGCTCGCACTGGGAGCGCTTCTGAAAGGCTTTTGCTGTGAGAAGCGCTTTATAAATAGCCAAATACAATACAATACAATACAATACAATATAATACTAAATAACAAAGTTTTATTTAGCAGTTACATATACATCACACTTCTAATGCATAACTTACACCTGTATTGACAAGCAGTGAACAAAATGTAGAAAACAACTCTAACGCCTATATTCGAAAAAGGGCTAAGATGCCTGTATCTGTGTGTAGACCATGGTCCAATTCGTGCATGTACACAGCATTGTGGGTCCATAAAGTGTAAACAAATTTTCTACCTACCTGGGAAAGGAACAGGAACAAGAGAGGACAAGGCAAGGAAGTTGAAATTGTAACAGGAAACTGTGGGTCAGGGAACGAAGGGACAGAGGAGAGGTCATGGAGGAAGGGAAGGAGAGAATGTGGAAAGCAGAGGAGAGGAAAAATAGGAGAGCAAACTTTCTCCAGATGGAAAATATTTGCTGAATTTAAACTGATCTGTAAACTTAGACAGTGTCATTATGATAATGCAAAAGGCATCAATCTACGGTCACTTCCAAGCATCTCTACCAATGCTTCAGCCAAAAATCTTGCATCAAAATGAACTCACACGACCAAGATGGCTGCCAGGACTCCGGATGGTGGCCCGAAATGCTCAAACATATCTTCTTGTTTATCTCGAATCTGCCATTTGGCTGCAAAAGAAATGCAATGGATGAACCAAGATGTCAACTCCAAAACATTAACGACTTACACTCAGCAAGTATAAATAAAGTAAAATATACATGCATATGTGACTTCAGCCAAAAAGGGACCACTTGGCGGGAATGGACTTAGTAACAGTTTCCCTATGCTGATACCATAAGAAAGTCATGGAAAAAATTTCAGAACATATACCAGTCCAAAATGTATGCCCTTTTTAAATGAAAAAAGAAAAAAAATCATTTGGCAAGAAATCGCATATAAAAATTCAACCTGTCTCTACCTGATGCATTAATCACATATTCTGGCCTTACTACATTATGTGGAATAACATAGTTTGTAGTACAGTGAGCCAAAGGTGCAGTTGCATTAATTAAAAATCAATAATCACAGTTTTATTAAAAAATCCATTTTCTGGCTGATCTAGAGAGCGACAAGTGGTCCCTTTTCTTGGTCGAGGTCACTTATTTACTTATTTCTGTAGCCCCATTGCTAAGCTCAAAAGTTCTATCAAATGATGGTACTAATGAAAACTAATAAAGGATTTGATCAATGTACCTACATGGTGAACATCTCAGGTTATAAGCCACCCTGTCATGTATGTGTAATTTTACAAAGCACCTGAAACGTACTGGAAGCTTACTACCGAATGATTTCAAAGTACCAATGGGTAACTGTATCAAGTACCTACAAAGTACCGATGTTGGCCACCAATATTAAGCATTTCAAAAGTACTAAAGGCTAACAGTTACTGTTCCAAGTACATAAAAAGTACTTAAGGCTTACCGTTAGCAAGATGATGCTTGGAGGTTTCATAGGGTACTCAGGAGGCAGAACAATGCGCCCATGGAAGATGCCACCTTCAAACTCCGTGTCAGCAGGGCCACGAATTGTAAAATGCCATTCAAACAAGTTATCCTGGAAAAACAAACAGAATTATGAAAGTACACAAGAAACTGGTCAGAATGCTGTATTTCGGAGCCACCTTATATTTGTTTCTTATAATGAGTTTACATTTAATATGTTAATTAATTTAGGGATCCATGTCGCTGACTATTACATCAGAATTTTTTATAATGAAATGCATTACAAAGAGTCTTCACTGCAAGTGTGTGGCCATTTCTATAGCACCACTTCAAGAAAACTCACATCAGTTGCTCCTGACCTACTAAAATGATATCATGATCAAACAGAATAGGCAGGCAAAGGATAAAAGCTCATGTTGCAAGTTGCATGGCAGCCTGTTCCCAAACGAAGGGCTGACCGCGGCAAGATACCACGTTGCGTGGTGAAATACGAGATTGAGGAATAATAGTCAAATCACCTAGCACTGAAAAGTGAAGAGATCTCCAACCATATACAGATACACAGAAATACATAGATCACAGAGCTATGTAATCGAAGGTCATCATTAGCTGGTCGCAGATCTCTTCATTTGCAACCAAGGGTAACCTGGTACTTTCCCCGTAGCATACTGCCACAATGCAACATAGAAGTTTTGCAGCACTGGTCAGACCCTCATTCTGGAACAATCTGTGACAAGAGCTTCTTCTACTGTCCATGTCCCTATTTTGCAAGCAGTTGAAGACTAATTCTGTTCAATTGTATGTATGTATGTATGTATGAGCACTTGCCCCTTCAAGATTTCTACTCAGAGGTGCTCCCGACTACAGCGCGGACACTGAATCCGAGTTTCACGCCGAAGCGCATGAGCAATTGCGAGTGAAGGAGTTGCCCAGGGTCTCTACACGGCGGCTTAAGGTGGATTCAAACCCGCAACCCTCCGGCTGCATGGCACTGAACATACCCCTACACCATCGCGCCCGAATTGTGTTCTTGTATTATCACGATGGGACTACCTCTGACGAGTTTTCTTGAAGAGGCGCTATATAAACAAGCACTTACAAAGGCAATAGATTACTACCATGTTATGGAACATAAATGGCTAGGTAGTTACACATTAGCATAAGGAGCCTTAACCAAACACATTACAATATTTAATAAAATAAGTTATCTATTTAGTATTTACCATTTACACTGTTAATAAAGATAAATAACAGTAACATTTAATTCCTTTCACAGGATCTTAGACTTACATCCAGTGGCTGAGCAAAGAACTGTTCAGTTGGTTCTCTGAGTTCTTGAGCTTCTTTCATCAGTCGCTTTACCGCTACAGTACATATATGGCAACATTACAGAATGCAACACTGATCAAAGATTAAAAACAAACACGTCAGCAACAAAGTGCTTCATCATTTGTTTTCATTCATTCATTCTGAGAATTTATATAGTGCCTCTTCAAGAGACCCACTCGCTCTCTGTGCTACAGTGCTAGCCTATTATGATGTTAAGGGTCACTACAAACTAAAATATTACATCAGTTAGCAAAACAATGCACAGTAAGCTACAAGTGCCATCAGTGGCATCCATTTGTGTAACGTCTATATGAGCCAGATTTGTATGGTCTTGAGACTCAGTCTCGGTATAGGTTTTTTGGTGTCTTGGTACCTAGTGTCTCAGTCTTGAAACTGTCTTGAAGCGAAGCCTTGTTCTCTTGTAGAGCAATCTCTATAGTTCTCGCGCAAATTGTCTTTAGTTCTGAACTTCTTGTGCTATAAAATTGTCCTGTGCCCATGTGATAACTAGTAAGTCGGAAGTGCTAAACACACTGGAAGCTAAGAAGAGCGGTCTTTCTGGTTAACACTAACTTAACAAATATTGAAAAGAGCAAAAACTCGAAGTAAAGTAGAAAGTTTTCTACTTTACTTCGATTTTCTATCAGTGCAAAAATCATAAAATGTCTCATAAAGAACCTGAAATAGTCACATTTGCACTCACGCAATTTGAAGTCATAGACAAACAAAAGCAATGGCGTGCCGTTTACCACTGGTATAAACCCACCATAAGCGAAAAAATCGGAACAACATCTATTTTCTCAAGGTGAGTTATGTGGCCAATATATGGAATATTGTTGGTTTGACACTTTAACGACGAGCTGCATTGGTTTCCAGTCGCTTTAAGTACACTCTCGTCACTAAAGTGTTAAATTATAGAATCGTTTAGAAGGTTTCAGGATGCCTGAAATATTTAATTTCTTTATAATATTCAGCTAATAGGCTGACAGTTGAGAGCAAAACTGTGTTGGGATTTGGGTCCAAGTTGTTCTTATTGTTTATTCCGTAATCTGTGCTACCCTGTGGACTAAATGCCAAAAAGCCTAAGTTTTGAGCTGTCTTGAACTGTCTTGGACCTTGTGTCTCAGTCTCGGTCCACCCTGTCTCGGTCTCTTGTTATCTTGTGGTCTCGGTCTCGAAGTTTTAAGTCTCGCATACAAGTCTGATTTGAGCCTGGCAAAAAGTTGTAATTTTCACAGACAACGCTGAAATAGGTTAACCGAAGGTCCCATGACGCTTCGACCTGGCCGATTATATCGAAACCCGACACATTTACTCGCATTTTAATCATATCTATTGATATTCTGTGCAGTTATTTTAAACTTGCGCTATAGAAGTCGCCCTATTAAAAAAACCAGAGCAAGTTCAAACTTTATTAATCTAAAAAGATCAAGTAAGTAAGTAAGTAAGTAAGTATATTCTTTATTAACCAATTGCTAATCGCACTTTGGTGTACAGACATCTTATACATGCAGTTAAAAATGGATAAAGTATCCTAACAATAAACGTTTTTCGCATTAAGTAAGTTAGTGACAATATCTCAGCGCAGCAAACCTGGACTGCGGAGATTGTAACCGCTTTCCATTCTGCAGATGACGACACCAAACAACCAATAAAACTCAGGAAGATTATTCAAAAAAGACCATTTTAATCATCTTGACATTTTAGCATTCTTTCCAAGTCTATCGACGTCTCTTCTTCCGTTACTGGTAAATACTAGATTTTATTAAAAACACATCCCAAAGAAGACTCCGCCCTCTCTATGGACAGCTGAACGTCGAATGTTCAGTTCCGAGTCAATTGCTGTTTCTCCACCATCATCGCCAATCACCCACCATCAGCTGCCTCATGATCCTCTGTCCATCACTCCTCGGGCTTTCCACTCGAAACTAGAGTCTCTCCTTTTCAAGAACTCTTACTCTGACTCATCTGATCCTGTACCTTTCAATTCTTGACATAAACAACACCCACCTTAACATCTGCTGACTGCTGTGCCGGACCGGATCCCTCAGACTACTCTTTTGGAAACCCCTCTGACTAGACGCAGCGCTGGTAATAATAAGCTGGTGCCCTACGCTAGGCTTTCAAGTGGCGCTTTCGAAGTTTGGAGATAATTACGATTACGATATAGGCCTACAATATAACATATAATAACTTAGACTATTATTCGGTGTTTATTGAGAAACACAATCCGACAATAACGCAGAAATGCTAACATGAGAGATGTGAATTGAAAGAAATCCATATTAAAAGTTGTCAGAATTGATTAATGAACTGGTATGATTATACTTCTATATAAGGATCTGGGGATAAAGTGAGCGTTGGCTTTTGGTGGGAAAGTATGGTACGGTTGTGTACTCTAGGTCTTAATTAATTAGTGGAGGGGTCGGAGTTGATATAGGACATGCTTGGAGTTACGTATTATGGAGGAGTTTGGTGTCGGCTGTAGTTCAGACTGATGGGATGGATTGCTCGAGGTATGAAAATATGCGCTTTGCTCTTTTAACGAGTGACTTTGGTGATGTTATAATATGGATAGAAGAGTGAGAAAGGCCATCGGTATTTAAAACAGAGGGAATTAAACGTAGATTAATATTATTTTCGTGTCTATTTAGGCCCTATATACAGTCTGAATAAGTTTATAACTCATGTACCTTAGCTACATTCAAATATATTTTAGAAACACACTGCCAGACACCAGACTTAAGTGTGTCGAGAATGGCACTCCATTGAGCCAACAGCAGTAACGACGACAAAATTAATAATGCAGAGCCATACATAGTAGTCTAATACAAGGCCATACGTGGTTACACGTCGGCGTAGCACGTATGTAGAACTTGTTTTACGGGTCAAACGATATGGGCGGGCCGACGGCCAAAATACAAGGTATAGAAACAAGTATTTTCCTTAACTCTACCCGCAACCAAAGATTCTAAAGAACAAGATTGGTCACTAGAAGAAAACAACGACTTCATCATCCACACACACACACGTCAATGGAACTCACAAGTTTATCCATCTTACTCGAGGTTCGGGGGATAATATCTTGGCCTGGGAATTATGTCTAGAAGGGAGGATTATGTCGGTCTACCTTTGCAACTACTAGACAAGGCCTGGGTGTATTGAGTAATAGAGCCCCAGGACTAGACACTTATGAGAATACAAATTATATTATGCATTTAAACAACTCTTTTTTCAGGTTTTTCTAGCAACATATTCACATAGTTTCGTAAAATGAGAACTTCATCGTAATGTCAGTTTCTATAGACAATATGCATGCTCTTCAGTAAAGGCAGCCACAGATTTGTTCTTTGTAAAGGATAGCTTTGAAAAATTCCTTTCTGCTGCACAGCTCATGATAGACAATGTCAAGTACCGCTTAACAGCAGTAGTTAAACTGGGGAACACCTCAATTAGGTGTTGCTCACAAATAAGCTGAAGAACTTCTGCACATTGAATTTTTTATGGCGTGCTTTTTCTGTTCTGGGATTTCCTAAGATGCAAATATTCTTTGAATTGACGACACTCATTTATGGTTATCATCCTTGTAATATAATATCATTAGTTTGATGCTGTTTTGGGGCCCCAAAGCATTCATTCGGCATATTCTGACGCCAGACTTCTCTAAGCTCGACAGTACATGTATACAACACCAGCTCTCAGCACACAATTTGGGGTTGTCCATAAATGATATCCACAATGAGGGCAGCGTCATCATAATGCGGACATGGGATTAGGTTGACCAGTGCGGACGTCCGGTCCCAACCTAAATTCGACACATACCCATGGGAGTTTTTCAGTATAACTTAGGCCTTAAACACCAACTTCAGTAGGATAGCAAACAGCATTGGATCGTCATTATTAACGTTCTGTAGCAGACGTCTGAACCATTTAATCAGCATGCACAAGGACTATAGAAAATAGTCAAAAAAATGAAGACATTAAAAGGGAATCGATCTGGCATGTAAAAGCAGCAGTTCAAGGGCAGATTCAGGATCCACGACTTCTGCATCACATGATTCAGCTTAACATGTATACAGTGTTTTCAACATTTGCACTTGTTTAGGTCGGCCAAGACTTTATCGTTGTTCTTAAAGTATAAGTGCTTACATACATGCACATCGTTCACACACATTACATGTCACCAGTAACAATGGTGTTTATGCAACAACCCTGAAAGGATGGAGAGCAAATGCAAGCACATGACATGGCATTCCATATAAAGTAACACACCCAAGTACCAAGTGGACCCAGCACTGCTTAACATTGGTGCATCTTCTAGTATCAGTTTAAATGCACCAAGAGTTAGAAATGTTGGAGTGCACTTTGTAGATATACATCAATGTAAAAAAACAGAACAATTTTAATTGGAAAGACAATGCTCATCCAGTCTTGAATTTTTTGCAATCACACCTGAGATAAACCAAGTGCTTTACCACTTCACATCTGCAGCTAAACGCCAAATAAGCTTCATCACTTTTCAAACTGCAATTGCAACACTGAATTTCTCAGAATGACAAAACACCTGCTATGCAAATTCGTTTATTAAAGACGGTTTTGCATACAAGACGCCTATAATCAGCATGTTAGAAAGTTGTACAGTTCTGGCAGCACACCACTCGTCAAGACAACATCTTGAGCAGGTAGCATCTAGAAGTTCCTGAAATGAAACAAAAACCACATAATTAGCAACTTCTGCTGCACCAATATCTAATTCACAAGGCATCTGTCAAGTGCATTAGACACTAATGCACTTGCAATGCCAAACCAGACTAGTCAACACCCAGAAAGTCAGTCCCCACAAAGACAGAGAAGAGAAGGTGGCACTTAGTGGACAAATCACCTAAGCAATTAGCAATTAAACATGCTAGTCTAGAATTAACACCCACTGACATACAACATGTATACAGTTTGTAATTTTTACAATTCAGTGCTTCCTAGAGACTAATAAAACATGCTCAATGTAATAATAAGCAACAAGCAAAATTTGGATCCCTTGGAACACACTGCAAACATTAATGTTGTTGTATTCAGTAATCTGTTATTTGTAAGCTAAAGCAACCTATGCTAGTCCATATCATTCTAATGAGTTTAAATCAAATAATATACAGCTCTGGGAAAGATAACGAATTTAGACTGCATTTCCAGCTTACAGACTTACAAGGACCCCAGCAGCGTACATTTAACTATAGGTTCGCAACTGTGGGGCCAGGTCTGAATCTGAAAATGAAAGTCACTCACAGCCTGCTTGATTCCTATGAACTTTAACCAGAAGGCCCACCGGAGTATTCTATGCAGAGGCCCAAAATTTGAAGTTATATCACTAAGGACAACGTGAAAATATACAAGACATGAATTATAACCAATTTAGTGCATCATGCTAAGAAACGGTCAGCATGTCTATGGATACATAGGAGAATAATAAACATAACTTACTGTGGAATCATGCTGTCTTTTTTGGCCAAGTGAATGATGCAATCATCTGACTCGCCCTAAAATAAAAGAAGATTTATACTATGTATGCATGCCACCAATGTAATGAAATCAGAAACTTAAAAATTAATACTTCAGAAACTACTACATATTAATAATATTTATTCTTTAACGAAGCGCCTGACAAACGCACTGCTCTGTACATGTACATGTTATGACGGTTAAACAATTCACAAGAACACAAATCACAGAAGACATAAATCAACAAAGTTGCAGGCATGCAAGGCACATGCTCATTGTACTTTTGCCACCACCTAGGGAATGAAGGCATGAGCTAAACCCACAAAGCCGACAAAAGCCAGGCTTCCTGATTCAGAACGGTCCGAACATGTTACTAATTGCTTCTATGTCAGCTATTGATTGACTGATAAACACGTTTTTATATCATCTTTCATTGCTCTACCATAGATCAGAGAATGGCAATATTGTCACATGTTGTTAATACTTGATTCACGCAAAGAGTGGCCAATAATCAGCAGACAATAAATAATTTCACAACAAAACATCGATTCACATGCGCGCAATATTGTAGTGGTGTACATTTTCACTGAGAAATTACCAGTAACAAAACCCTGCACGTGAAGATTTTTGTTGCTTGACAAGTGTCTGCCAGTCGAACTCTTCTTCTGTATAAACGTTGCTTAACTGAACATTATTTTTCTCTTCAATATCATATACCATATGTATATACAATCACATATACAGCACTTCAAAACAAATGGTACTTTTCCAAAGATCCTATCCCAATTCCTCCTCTTTTGCATAGCTTTCATGACACTTCAATTTCAAACACCATCCATGGTAGCTAACCGTCTGTCCACCAGCTTTTCCTTTGGTCCTATACCCTGAACCTAACCGATTCTGATTTGACTGAGCACCTGTGAATAAGTTGGTTCCCTTGACTTGACTTTTTGGATACTGAGGAAATGAAGATATTATGTTATTTCTACACAGGCTTTTATCAAATTTCTGTTGTACTATTCAGAAAAGGTTTGAGCCGAGATTAACCCAGCTTACCATTCGGCGAATGTCTCCACAGATGGCGTACGTCCTGTTCTGACCCGTCATACGACCAGTTGATGGATCAACCTGAAATAGTTTAATAGAAATGCTACAAGTATAAGACAATACCAACAGTTTTCCACAGCGAAAATCCCTCAACAAAGTAATTAATGAATAACAAATACAATATTTACACAGGTGAAAACTGAATTAAGTGGCATACGGGCAAGCAAAAATCTGGAGTATGTTATCTCATTGAAGCAAGTGATAGCACTGCTGAAAGGGATAATACAACATACACTTCCGAAACTTCTATACCAGCAATGTATGGCAAGCGTTTTCCAATTTGGAAAACTGGAAAAATGGCAAATTTTATGTGCATTAAGTACAATACAATACTCGTTTATTGCAAACTCAGGAGCTGACAAAACGCAACTTCAACATTAGAAAGGTGAAAACTGAATTAAGTGGCATACATTCAAATGCCATTTTTCAAGGTGAAAACTGTAGTGGTACATGAAATGGAAAAAGCTTGCTTGTAGAGCCCATTGATGCTGTAGAGTGTAGATAAACACAAGCCTGGAGAACAGATGGATGCGAGGAAAAAGAAACAAAAAAGTCTGTACATGTCATTATTGGTTTCGAACATCTTTAGAAGTTCACCCTATATACAAAAAACCATGGCTATATCCACCTTAATAGCACATTTTTCTTACACAATAGAAGGGTCTTAACAATGCATTTTACTATTTGCATTGTTTAACAAACCTCTGCAAGGTTGATCTGGATTGATGCATGATCTTTGGCCGAAATGATGCGGTTGCTTGCCGAGCTGAAACAATGCAACAGTTTAAACAATGTTAGGTAAAATTAGTCACATCACAGTTATAATTTTAATAATGCATCCTATCATGAGCAAAATGCAATTTTTATTATATTTTGGTTAATCTGAAGTTAAACCAGAATGGAATCATTCAAGTTATCCAGCTTACATCACTGGCTTCAAGGCAAGAAACAAAATTTTTTTAAATAAAAAATTGTCCATATCCTGAGGGGAGGGCGACAGTTTTTGAAAATTGCGTTACGTCGACATCATGAATGTTTAATCATATTCGCAGCGTTTACATTACAAGGATTCGCTGAAACTCAGTTTGGCAATGTGCTAAGTGCAAAAATTTCGCCAGCCAAATTTCAATATCTCGTATTTTACTGGACAAAGACATATCTCCAGGTGGCCATTTATCATCTGGACATTTCCTCAGCAACCGGGGTAGGTAAATTGTGGGGGCAAGCTTATAGTTTCGGGGACTGAAGGATATAGTACGTAAGCTTACTGGCGTCGCGGGTGTTGATTAGGGTCAGATTAGGCGTCATAAGGGTCGGTTAGGGTCAGGGTTAGTGTCGTCATTAGAAAACCTGGTACCGTCCGGAGTCCGCGAAGCATGCCCAAAGATACTGTATAATCCTTCAGAAAGACGAGTCGCTACTTGTCAAGACAAAGTAACGTCGAGGACGACATGTTAGAAATCGAGACCTAACTGAAAAGATCGGCTACATAACGTGTGTTTCAAGAAGGGATGCGGTTACGTTATTGCCCATCACTGAACAGTGACATCTATGCGTATATAGTCCGTGTATATATAACGAGCACCAATGACAGCACAAGAGAATTCTGAAACCAAACCATAAACCTACGCACCCCAAAACTAAATGTTTGTCAACAAATTATAAATATATCCTATCGTCTAACTCCTTGTCACAGATGACCCCAGATATAAAAATAAAAAATGTACTGCAGAGATTATTTCACTTAATCAAAATGGCGTGCGTATGAGCACATGGTCACCTATATAGCATATAAATCAGATGTATAGGAAAAATCGAGTACCATTTACGGGGGATGTACATGTCAACGTATTCTCCAGCGTCGTTCTGCATTTTCTTTTTGGATGGTAATTAAGATACTGCCACGAAAATGAAATCGAATTTATTTCGTCTTCGTCTCTGCACCAAAACCGAACACGGCGGAAACCGGAAAGAATAAATTGGGCAACGTCTAAGAACACGAGCAGAGAACTCGCAAGGTATGGTGGCTCGTGCAGGGCTCTAATTTGTAGGTCTGCGAAACAGAAAATGTTTTAAAAACATACTGGGAAAATAGAGTGCTAGAATAATTGTATAGTGAGTGAGATGGGCTCTCAGTCTGGACTCGGACGTTCCAGTGGAAGTCAAACGGTGCAAAGGTGGCGCTGCAGATGAAACTTCAGAATGAACGAAATGGCAGAAGTCTTTGGGATCGTCCATAAAGAACGTCCGCAAATATTGCCTACTTTGCCCTTCTCCGTGTATGCATTTGTCTGCATTTGGCACACTCAGCGTACCCACTCTATACTCCTTTGCGAACGTGGCTCCCATGGGCTTCTTCTAAGAATCGATTTTACTACTTAACCTGTTAGACTATGACCTCTCCAATTTCTGTTACCTACTAATGGCATTTACGAAATGAAAACTGTTAATGACTGTATTCATACGTGTAGTCTACACGGTGTAGACTACATTGTATTCACTGTTCATGAAATCGATTCTAATAAATTAATTTTAATCATTATAATCCACGGAAGCAGAGAACCAGCGTTGATAGAAGAGAGACAATGCAGAGGAAGATCGTGCAGAGCGACGAATGGAAGACGCTTCTGTTATAGGAACTGCAGCTGATGTTTATTCTGTGAAAACCTAATTAAAGGCAGGTAATTAAATACCCTTAAGGGTATTTTTAATTACGAAAATTTCGTTCATCAAAATTCGTAACAGTGATTTATTTAAGATCTGTTTAAAGTCGGCAGTTGTTTAAATCAAGAAATCGATTAATACCTAATGACGATAGGGCCTAATACAATAGGCCTAGAGAATATTCTATTCTATTGTATTCTATTCTACAAACTTTAAACTATATAATCGGGATTTAAAAACTTAAAAGAAGAATGTAGGCTATATTGGAACCTCTCGGAAATATCTCAGTGACCTATAGGCCCTATACGAAACCAATCTTGGAGGGTTGACCTTTACAGCATTCCTTTGGGTTCTAGATGATTCAACAGCTTCATTATTTTGTTGAGGTGATTGGCCGGAATTATTTTTACCCCAGCCGAAAATGGTAAATTAATAAAAGTTTAACAATTGTGCAAAGTGAAGGGAAATAGTGACACCGAAACTATAAATAAAAAATGTTCACATGAAATACACAGATAGTGTGTTCGTGTCTTAATTTGTAAAATAGTTCTTTACAACAAACACTATGGACAATAGCTAGCATTTGCTGTAAGGAGTTTGTTGTAATGTTGATGAACTTTTATCACTATTCTTACTGTTTTAGATGGCCCATAAATCACATGGGGTAAGTAAATATATTCTTGTGGTGTATCTGTAGTAGGCATATTGTGAGCTAATATATAACCTTAAAACTTCCACAAAGATATGTTATTGTTGACTATAGGCACTGACTTTTGATGGCATTAAAGTGTAAATCCTTCATCCTGGTGTTGTTGGAATTCACCACACATTTGTTACATGGGTTGCGTAGGTTGCATGGCTGGTGACAGCATTCATTAAGCCGGTGGTTCCCAACCTTTTCCAGAGCAAGGTGCCCTTACTAAAAATTATTCAGTCAATGGCACCTGACCTTAATTTAATTTATTTTACTTCTAGTTAGTTCTTTATTTTAGCGACAAACAACACCCCCTTGTACTCAAATGCAGTGCTACAACTTTCTACAGTACTTTAAGTTTTAAAAAAATATGTAGGCTTATGGCAGTAGTAATAATCTGTAAGTTTCACATTCTTTACCCGATCTGCCATCGAGCCGTGACACCCCTAGGGCAGGTTCAGAAATTGTGACACCCCTAGGCAGTGGCGTCGCCAGAGCTTCAAGGTTGGGGGGGCAAGGCATAGGAGGACAGGCAAATGAGCGTCCGAAGGACGATCGCTGAGGCGCGAAGCGCCGAGCAGGGGGAGGGGTTTGGGGAGGGGGATGTGCCCCCTCCCCACTTGAAATTTTTTTGAATTTTCATACTGTAATGGTAGCATTTTAAGCTGTCATAGGAACAAAATTGTTCTATTATTTCAGCGCTGATAGGAGCCAACTGTGACTCGTAGCTAAATGTAAAATGTTCGCGTTTTCATATATAGTGACCGTATACGGCCTCGACCCTGCTCATTTTTCAATGAATTGATTGGGTTACATCCTTCATCACTGCTCGCCCGTTCGAATGGACGCCACACCATTTAAGGTCCCCGTGCAAGGACCGAGGTTTAAGATGTAGTTTGAACCGTATTTGAGTTTGACTACAGATAATATTAGCAATCCCGACATTTATTGAAATTAATACAAAAACTAGAAAAAACGTTCAATATCCAAGAACGCCACAAGCCTTAGGTAAACAGATTACTGACCAGACACAATTAGCAGACATAGTTTACAAATGGTGTAAAAACCAAGCAAGAAGGATTCAACTACCGAATCGGGAAGCCAAGCAGTGCTGGTGCAGTTTTACTGGTGAACAATCGACAATAGAAACAGAACGCCGACTGCTTTAAACGACTTTACTCGGGGTTAAAGAGGGTGGGAATGCGCGGGAACGGCCTCCCACTGCTCTCGAGAATTGGCGGGCGAGGGAGTATTAATTCATAGATATTTTTATTCCCTTGTCTTAAAACCAAGATAGTGTGAATCAGTTTGCTATGTTTTGTCTCTGTATATATGTAGCTTATCTATTTCACAACAGGTACTATACCCACACACGTCACATACATTATACATACATACATACATACATACATACATACATACATACATACATACATACATACATACATACGCACGCACGCACAAACTGATGCTTGCTTTTGTGTGCACCCGTTGAGCGAGAATGATCTGACTGCATCCCTGCAGATGTCGCTCAAAGAGGCAGGCATACTAATAATTTCCACATGTTGTCTTGGACATCCTGTTGGAATGCGGCTGTGTGACTGGTGTAAATAGGTCACCCCATCATGACTCATCACTGCGAATAGGAGAGATAGACAACATTGGACTTTTCCCTATTCGTCTGTATATTTTGTGTAAAGCACAATCCGTCACCTGTTGATTAGTGATTAGTCTTTGAAACGAAAACAAACTTTGGAAGAGGACCTTTAATATAAAATGTCAAACCACACACCACATAGGGTACCCCCCCCCTAAAAAAACTCACCGGATTTGCACGAATCCCAGGACCCAGCCTGACCAGGGTTGGGGGCAGCTGCCCCCTTGCCCCCCCGTGGCGACGCTAATGCCCCTAGGGCACAGAGAGATCCATAGAGATATTTCAGTCATTACCATAAAAAAATATTCTTACATTTGTATGAGCAAATTCTTGACGATAATTCAAACAAGATCTAATTATTCTAATATAATGGTCGCAAATATCTGCATCAGTTCTGAAGTTACTTTGAAACGTTGATGGTATCAAATTATTGCTGTAGCAGTACGTGAAAAAACTCAGTTTCACTTTTGCTACAGAGTCTAAATTCATAAAATATAATTCAGGAGATTATTCCAATTGTTTAGATTTTTTACAGAAACTTTAAGTGTTTTATCCATGGCAAGTGCTTCTCTTCATTGAGGTTGCCAGCATCATATTATGGATGAAACCAAGTAGCTGGACATTGGCTTTAAGGTATACGTTCTTCTGCTTATCACTATGTTGCTTGTTTAATGTCTGCATTTTGCAAATTTTAGGTAGAGAAAATATATCCGCAGCAGATTCCGGCTGCATTCGCTCGAACACGACTGGAATCGATATGTGCATTAGACATAGATTCCAATCCGTCACCCCATCGAATGACTAGCATTATCTGTACAATAGGTACGTTTTACTTACACATAAACGTGTATGTAACTTAATAATGCAACATAATGTCTGCATGTGCTGATTGTTCAATTTGTGCTTTAACCCTTTACAGACCAGGAGGGCTGAGGAGGCACGAAAAGAAACAATACTTCTTGACCTTAACGGGGATTAAACGTAGTTTCAAATCCCTTTTATTCATCAAATGAGTGTCATTGCCAGTACAAATAGGCATTTGTCTATTTACATGTGCCCATGTATCCAATGTAGGCCTACTACAATAGTTATATGTATTTATATATAAACTGTAATGCAATGTAATTTGTAGAAAGCACCTTCGAAGTATTTCTGAAGATGCTCCTTGTCAGTCTAATGAGGCTAGAGTTTGTTGAGAATAATAAGTTTTAAGAAACTGTGGGCAAATGAAGTGATGACTGCATATACTTTATATAAGGTATGCTTGTATTAATTACTTTCATAGATTGTAATTATTTGTGTTTCAAGGACCTGCTTCTCAGTCTGTTGATGTTCTTGACAAAATGATTGCGGCTGGAATGTGTGTGGCTAGAATGAACTTTTCTCATGGCACTTATGAGGTTAGTATACTTTCCAGTGAACTAGCAAATGTATAAATATCAGTTTGGCTATAGAAAAAATCGAATATAAAGGACATCTAATGGTCTTACACCGAAAAGCAGATTTTCCAGATTTTAAGATCAAACTTGCCAGTGTTGATTTGGTCAAAATTTTAGACCATAAATGAGAACAGAGTCAGTTCGTTAAGTAATTACCAACTGACTTAATGAGTTAGTGCATGACTAGCTTAACAACTTAGTCAACTGATTAACTTAACATCTTAGTCGTCTAAGTCACTTATCGACTGATGAAGTCACTTAGACTTGTCGACTGGCTTACCGACTTGCTATTGCTTCTTAGGTGATCCTGTATGTCTAGTAGTTACCTAATACATTATCAGTTGATAGCTTATAGTGACTGGTTTCGACCTGAGGGCAGTGGATGGCGGCAGCTCTGAGGACTAATACATACATACGTACATACATAGTATTACATACATGCATAACATACCCACAAATACATACGTAACGTATCTATGTACATATGTGTGTATATACAGACAGGCATACGTAATCGTAATCGTAATCAAGCATTTATATAGCGCCACTCAAAACAAAGGCGCTCCCAATCCGAGCCAGTCTCTTCACTGGTAAAGGGAGGTTTTCATACGTTCATACTATGCAGATATATACATAATCCTGATTGTGTTTAGGGTATTGTACAACTGAGAAGTCCAGTTTATAAAGGTTCAAAATGAATAAATTTAAGTTGAGTATCTTTTGAGGTTGATGTGGATATATTTATATTGAAATAGGAGCTACGTAAATGCCAAGATACTGTTTGTTCTTTTCCAGTATCACAAGCAGACACTGGACAATGTTCGAACTGCAGCCGAAAAACATCCGATTCCTCTTGCAATTGCTCTTGACACCAAAGGACCGGAAATCAGGACAGGCGTCATGAAAGCCGTATGTTTGGCATAACTGTTAATTGGCAGTTAATAGTGCACTCTGAATAGTGGAATAGTGCTATAAGAATCAGTTGATCGCTTGGTCTGTAAATTAACACGAAAATTGTGAGTTTCAGCCTGCTGAGTGGACTGGTTGTATAGGGATTCTGGACAAGTTGTTCAGAGAGAGACAAACAGGCAGACAGACAGACACAGACA
Source organism: Aporrectodea caliginosa (assembly GCA_020284085.1). Lineage (NCBI taxonomy): Eukaryota > Metazoa > Annelida > Clitellata > Crassiclitellata > Lumbricidae > Aporrectodea > Aporrectodea caliginosa. Next base: position 35,558 of record JACEVL010001030.1, read on the forward strand.
GACAGAGACAGACAGATAGACACAGACAGACAGATTGATTGGTAATACTTTGTACATATTCTCTGGTTATCAATAAAATGTATAAATAAAGTAATCACATTAGATTATAGAAGTCATTATAATTTTAGGGTGTCAACGCAGAAGTGGAGTTGGTGCGTGGTCGGCCAATAACTGTGACAACGGATGAGAAGTACAAAGAAGCGTGTGATGAGAGTACTATCTGGCTTGACTACAAAAACATTGCGAATGTGATGCTTCCTGGCAAGAAAATCCTTATTGAAGATGGCAATATGTCACTGATTGTTAAAGAAAAAGGTTTGTTGTCTAATGTCATTGCCTTCTAAATATTCTCCTGTTGATGATGCAAAATCTATTCTATTTCACAATTAACACATCAATCGATGGTTGCAATTCAGTGAAACTGTAGTCAAGAATTTAATCCACTGCCTGGTTGAAAAGTTGATGGCTATAGAGGAAGCCAGAAGTCAGGTTATGGTCGTTTCTGGCAAGAAAATTCTCATCAGAGATCAGGGCTGTTAATATCGCGATAAAGTATCGCAATACTTGGTATCGCCGATACTTTTTCAGTATCGCAGCGAGTATCGCGATAGTTTTATTTTGTTGGTATCGCATGTGTATCGCCGATACTTTTTTAAGCCTGTCGGCGACACTCAATACCAATACTTTTTTCCAGAATAATTTATATATTTTCTCGTCCGCTTGAGTAAGTCGCGACAAAGAAATAGTAAGAAATAATTCTTTACGCTTCGAAAATTGAATATTTCTTCGAAAATAGCCTCTTTCTGCCATCTATGACCGTTGGTGTGAATGGAAAGAATCTATTTCACGTGATTAAACGTAAACTTACTTATTGAAAAGTATTGGTAAAAGTATTGGCATCGGTATTGCAATACTTTTAAGAAATAGTATTGGTATTGGTATTGCAATACTTTTATTATGAAGTATTGGTATTGGTATTGCCAATACTTTTTTCCAGTATTGTTAACAGCCCTGTCAGAGATAGTGATTCATCAGTGATTGTCAAAGAGAAAGGTTTATTGTTAGATTTGTTCATGTTGCCTTCTGTTGTCTGAATTACTTGTCTTTTTCATGATGCAAAGTCTTACCTAATCTAATTTATATACTTCTGCAGCAATTTAGTGCTTTTTCAGACGGAACACTCCGGAACAGTGTTCTGGGACCTTTTCAGCTATTAAAAAATAATTTAGTTAATTTTAATTTTTAATAAAAGATTATATAAGTTTAACCCTTCAGAACCCTTCCACAATTGTTCTGAATTTGTTCAGTTCCGGAATCTTTTCTAGAAAAAAGCACTGAGCACTGTTGTGGTACATAAGATATCAATTGATGGGCAAATGTAATACGAAGTTGCCTGTCTTAAGACTCTCCTATTGCACTGTGTTACTTTGTAGCAGGTAGGGAAGTCAATACCTGACTGCTTTCCAGCGCCATCTGATTCAACTATCCATTATCCAGTACTTCAGCATGGTTTCTGGTCTTCTGCAGCTTTCTTACCTTCAATTATTCCTTCCAGAACTGTCCTTGAAGGCAACTTTCCATGAAGTATGTGTGTGATCTGGTGAATATCATAAAGTACGCTTGTACTGTGTATCCTCGAATAAATTACTGTATGTTGTTTTGCACTGTTGTGTCACGTAGGTCCAGGTTTTTTAAAATGTGAAGTGGAATTTGGTGGAATGCTGGGCAGTAAAAAGGGATGCAATCTACCTGGTACTGCGGTTGACCTTCCGGCTGTCTCAGACAAAGACAAGGATGACATCATATTCGGAATTGAAAATGGAGTAAAGTCCTTTCCTCTTTTGTTTTTAAAATTTTTGTCTTAATCTTTTTGGCTTTGCTTAATAAATATGCTGTCTTATGAGGGATTCTGTGGAACTTGTGGAAGTGACAAAACTGGTATGATTTCTGTGGATTGGGGAGTGGTTTTTACTTGCATTTGACACCTAGTTGTTAATGTTTTTCTCCTGCTGAATTGATTGAGTCTCCAATTATCGCAACAGTTGCAAATGTATACTGGCATGTTTAACATCATCGTAATCCATTTCGCTTGGAGGTCTTCACATTTTGCTTACAATTAGCATTAGTTTCACAACTGTTTTAGAAGATCAATGAATTCAAAACCAGTCAGTCATTCATGATGCGACTGACTGGTTTTGAATTCATTGATCTTCTAAAACAGTTGTGAAAACTAATGCTAATTGTAAGCAAAATGTGAAGACCTCCAAGCGAAATGGATTACGATGCCAGTTATGTCAATTCAACAGTGGTCGTTCGCTTTACATTATGCTTCAATCAATCAATCAATCAATCGTTTATTTGTAGCCAAACAACGATAAACAATAATATTACAAATCAGATTGCACTTTTAAGTATGGATTGTTGAATGCCACAAGGGAAGGCCCTGAAGGGATCAACGATCCCGCTAAGTAGGGACACCTCTATGTAATTTCAATAGAATATGTGGCAACTGAAAGATGCTTTACTAAGTATAACAGTTGTTGACTTGATTAACATAAAAAATCTTAACTAACCTTAACTAATTTAAACTAAATATCGAAAGTAAAAGGAATGAGTGGGAAGTGCAGTTAAACACATGGAAATAAAAGATTAATACATCAAAGCAACATTCTTCATATTTCAAACAACTGGAACATTTTCCTGAACTCCAACATCACAAAATATGTGTAGCCTAGAAGTAATCCTGATAAGTTCTCAAATTGTGAATGTTTCTTTTATGTAGAGTAACTATTTAGATCAGTTAGAACCTCACGTATGTAACACTTTTGAGAGTTACTTTAACGGTGTCTATATGTATATGCATGATTCCATGCATCTCGACACTTACATAACACCTTTTAAGCACCTCAAAAGCTGCTGAAGCAGCATGGCTATCCGACAGCTTTACAGAGAAGCGTAAGATGAGTGGAACATGTTTCTTTAGGTTTTTTGTGGGGTTTTACTTTTTGAGTGAAAAGTCTTTGTTCCCAGGGGCTTCCAATAATAGGGCAGTAGCGGGGGGGGGGGAGAAGATCTCCCATGGTTGCCAGAAGTGGGGAGGGGGTTAACGTGTTGGACAAAACCGGGGTGGTGTTGATTTCCGCTAATTTAACGGCCTGATAAGATAACTAATACAATCGGCCAAAATGGGGGTTTGTTCTCCGATTCCAAGTTGGTGTTAGAAACCATTTTTTATTCGTAGAGGATTTTCCAATGCATGTGAAAAAGGTCCTGTATTATGTGTCTTGATATGAACATATTTGCATACATACATGCATGCAACAAAAGCCACGTCTTTGAATGTGATTCTGGCATTCGTTACGTACACGAACCTTTAAGTTGATTTGGGGTTGCTTAGTAAGACTTGATTTCAACAAGACGTTCTTCATATTTCAAAACTTCTGCTAAGCATTCCATATACAAAAGTGACGTTGATATCATAAACTCCAAATTTCAAAAGTGCTACTTATAACTGAAACACAGGACACCAGCTTATTTTTGATTAAGATACCATGAATGTGAAATAAGTTTGCTTGAGATGACATTGTTATGGATGTTTTCAGATCGATATAATTTTTGCATCGTTCATTCGGAGTGCAGAAGGTGTTAAATCCATTCGTAGCATCTTAGGAGACAAAGGAAAGCACATCAAGGTCATCTCCAAAATAGAAACACACGACGGATGCCGAAAGTAAATCTTTACAAATAGATTCCAATTTATTCTCATATGGATACTCGTATAATTTAAATTGTAATTACAAATTTAATATCAAATTTCTATAGCACCACTAAAAGAGATGCTCCTGACCTGACAACACAAGCCATGATCTAACATGCAGAAAACAGAGTGATTGGCAAAAAATTTAATATTATAGGTTGTTAGGCAGTGCATCACAGAAAGATGCATTAAGAATGATGGCATGATAACAGCAAGGCTAATCTATAGAGCAGTTATATAATGCATGAGGATTGGCATAAGCTGATAGTCTCTGACTTTGTGCAATAATTCTTTTGATGGAACGATGCCACAGCAATACACGTGTTCAACTTGATGGAACGATGCCACAGCAATACACGTGTTCAACTTGCATAAATATACTACACATGTTAAATCTATGGCTATATGTGTTTGCAGGTGTATGTAAAATTTGGGTGTGCTTTCATCGTAACTTTTCTTCAAGCTCTTCTGGCATTTTATTGGCATAAAATCTTCTAAATTCAGAAGTCATCACTTCCAGAGCTTATCTATTTTTCATGGTGTTGGATTTTCCAGGTTCAATGAAATATTGGAGGCGTCGGATGGTATCATGGTTGCACGTGGAGACCTGGGCACGGAAATTCCAACGGAGAAAGTCTTTATAGCACAGAAGATGATGATCGGAAAATGTCTTCGAGCTGGAAAATCTGTTATCTGTGCCACACAGGTATGTGAATGAAAACTGTTTATGTTGATGAATAATACTAGCAACATTCTGTTGTTGACTACGTTGACTTGCTGAAACATCAAAGACCTCAGCTAGTCTGTGATCAAATGTGCTGTCCGTACTGTGGACAAACTGTCAAAATTCTTGCAAATATCTGGTTATTGCGAGAAACACTGCATTGGCTCCCTGTTGTTGATAGAATAAGTGAGGTCGACTATAACTATGTTCTGCAGCCCAGGGGACATTGCCCGTCACTTCAGAACTGGGACTTGAGTATGGTACGCTGATGCACAAGAAATGTTTCAACCACACTTAGATGTGCCTTTTCGAACTAGTAGCCATGTTTCAGCACTCTTTCACGGTGCTTAAAAGGCGTTAAATCGACATATTCTGATACATAGACCTGAAATGGTTTTTTACAACACGAATTTCTGATATAACTTGGTCAAGGACATGGATTTAAAAGTAATTCACTTATAGGAAATGGCTTTTATAACATGTTGTGTGCAGATGCTTGAGAGCATGACTAAGAAATCACGGCCAACGCGTGCAGAGGCATCTGACGTGGCGAACGCAGTTCTTGATGGATCGGACTGTGTGATGTTGTCCGGAGAGAGTGCCAAGGGTTCATTTCCAGTTGTCTGCATTGAAACCATGAGCCGGGTAACTAACATCTTGATCATTATTTAAAAGATAAATACATTAGTACGAGTTATAGTCAAAGATCGAATCAGTTTCATAATGTAATGATACCTAAAGAATTCAAACAGAGACGTGAGCATTGGTCGTCAGCACTTTTCTTTACTCTCTTCCACTTATTTATTTCTGAAGCCCATAATAGCATACACTAATGCTAATCTATTAAACGATTGTTAACTCATTCCAAATTCCCAGCCCATTTCTCACTCTCTCTCTCTCTCTCTTTCTTTCTGTCACTCTCTTTTTCTCTCTCTCACCAGGATTAAATACACATTGTGAGTAGTCTGAAACATACATACATACATACATACAGAGACACATACTTACATAGCATGCATACATACTTTCATGCTTTAGGGTCAAAACTGGGGATGCCAACAGCACCTCTACCTAGGCCTTCATCTGCAGAAGTTGCACCATTGTGTAGGGCCTTTTCAAGACACACTCCGAGTCATAGATGTAATAACATGAAAAGCTGCTCTTCTTTCCAGATCTGTAAAGAAGCAGAAAGCGCTATTTACCACAGGCAACTGTTTGAAGAACTGCGTCTACTGTCGGTTAAGCCAGCAGACACCTGTAGAACGACTTCCATAGCTGCTGTGGAGGCATCAATTGAGACAATGGCTGCTGCCATTGTGACATTGTCTGTTTCGGGCAGGTCGGTCCAGTGTCCTTTATATATATTTTTTTTTTAGTTTTTGTAAGGTATTTGAGATTTAAAGAATTGTCTGGAGATTAAGCATTTAATGTTGAAATGGTTAGGTCTCCTCAAGATCCATAAAAGCAGAAGTGTTTCAGAACATGACGGCATTTGTTGAGGCTTTGTAAAAAGGACTGGTCTGTTTCCAATCTAGACAATACAATACAGCACAATACAACTGAAATTTGATAATGCCCCCTTACAAAAACCAGAGGTACACTGCGCTAACCTCACGACACTAAATGTCATTAAGAACAGATCATCTGTCAGATGGTAAACACTGCTCAGGTAACTGGACGAGTCACCAGTGACAGAGAATGCTCCTATTTCTCTAGTTATTTACTGCACCTATTTGGCTAGTTCAGTTAATCTGAATCAGAGGCATAAGAAAAGCATGTGTGTACAGCTAGTACAGGGTCATTAGACAGAGTCTGTACGGGAGGCTAAAACTCATAAACACTGGATTAAACTTCCAGCACGCTACCCATTAGATAATGATGCTGCACAGTAGACCACTGTGCCACATCCGGTTCTGAGGAACTCTTAAGAGGTTCTATGAAAATGCTCTGTTGCAGTTACTGATTTTGAACATTTTCGTCAGCCTATGCCGTCAGATATGTCACAAATATACATACCAGTTTTTTGTTGCAGGACTGCACAGCTTCTGTCGAGTTTTCGTCCACGCTGCCCGATTCTTGCGGTTACGAGGAACGAACAAGTAGCTCGCCAGATGCGTATTTACAAGGGAGTCGTACCCGTCTTTTACTCAGGTGGTATGTTTTAGACTTTCTGCTCTATTCTTTATTAGAATTCAAGTAGGAAAGAAACTAGTTAAAGTGCCACTTTCAACACAACGTCTGCATTGCAATATACAGTGGTACCTGGTGTTAATAGCATCTTATAGCAGCTGCCAGGTTTGTTGATGTCACCTTACTGCAGCAATATAATTATTATTGGATTGCTATGTCAACAATCTCAGCCTTGGTGTAGTCTGATCAAGTGAAATTACCTCGTTAAATTGCTGTGGTCATATTTGTGCCTCAGCCGATTAATTCTTTGAGCTTGGGACCATGCTTCTAAAGAGTTCTATAGAGGAATGTAACCAAGTGTATTAACATTATATTCGCTTCTGAGTAGCTTCTTGAAGAGGCGCTATATAAATGCTCTGAATGAATGAATGTCAGGTTCCAGCAATTGACAAGAATGTTTTGGAGGCCCTGTTACGGAAAGGTAACTTTCCTTCACTGGCTTACACCACCCAATTGGGATTCTTTTTCAAGTAAACAGGCCCACCGGTCGTCCCCGCTGCACTCTATTACTAGCCGAATTATATTTACTGCTTCTGTAGTTGATGCACTACTTTATGGCTTTTGAGTTTGATATGATTGTTGGTCTCAGAGATTATATTTCTGGTGGCTTAAATATGCCTGAAATTATTACTTGCCAATGTTTTGTATAATAATCTGAATTTGAGCATCACTTAAAAATACAGGGTGGCCACAACTCTGGAAAACAGGGAAACTCAGGGAAATCAGGGAAACTCAGGGAATTTCTTAACTCTGGAAAACTCAGGGAAAACTCAGGGAATTCCTCCATCACTCAGGGAATTTGTTCAGATCTATTATTTAACGGCTGTTTTGGCGTGATTTCTTTGTGCAAGAAATTAAGAGGATTGCTTAGTAGCAGAGTGTGAGTATAGCATTGCTGAAAGTCTTGCTAACACCGTCGACAGATATCAGCATTGTTCATTACAACAAGTCCCAGTATGTTATTATTTAATTGTCTGTGCAGCAAAGATTTCAAAGTGAAGAAAGCCCAGCTGACTGGAGATTCAGGCAGTGCTGTGTTAAGCCTTGAGCATGAGATGAAGGAGTTAAAGCAATTGGACTAGTCTACATAGGGGCAAAGTAGTTTCAATTAGGCGCATTCACAAAAGCTGGTTCATATTATTCATTTGGGGGTTCTTGTAGCGCCTCTTCAAGGAGTCTGCTCAGAGGTGCTCCAGCCATTGGCATTAAGTTTCGGACTTGTACTCTAGTGATTACATTTGCATCTGAAACGGTGCGCTCTAAATTAAGTGAACATTGTAATGTTTCGATATTTTTGTTTTTACTATTTGATCTGAACTATTATGAGGAAAACAATATAAAAAGAAAAAAGGTGAGGAAATGTGCAGCTATAAGGGGAGGAGGCCACTCCAATTTTTTTTAACTTTTAATCTTTAGGCCTATATATAATAGGAAAGTGATTAAAATGTGCTCTGGAAAATTAAAAAATTACTTTGGAAAACCGGGAAAACTCAGAGAGTTTTGAAATCATATTTCTGTGGCCACCCTGAAATAGGTTAAAGTTACTGAACTCAAAGATAGCCAGCCTGTTCTTTAATTGCTTTTGAGTAATCTTCCTAAATTCCACCATTTTGCAGAACATTATTGAGCTTGTAATTCATTGGATACTTTGACCCTCCAATGAGCACTGATCAAAATTGTTGTTGGAGAGTTTGATTATTTTGGTTTGCGGCTCAGTGGAGTGTACAACTGACTTGTTTAGAGTCCGAGGAGGTTGATGGTGATGGTTCAGTCAAGCAGCAACTGATGAAATGCTTTCAAAGATTGTGTTTATCACTGGTGACAGATTCCAAGGCCACTCCCTGGGAAAAGGATGTTGAAAACCGGTTGCAGTTTGCCGTAAAGTTTGGGGAGCAGCTAGACATCATAAGACCAGGAAGCTTTGTAGTTCTTGTTCAAGGCAGCAGAGCTGGGTCTGGAAATACTGACACAGTTCGACTCATACAGACCCCAAAGAAGTAAAGAAACATGCTAAGATCAGGTAAAAATTAAAATTATTTGATTAATTAAAAACTAATGAGATTTTTATTACTGTAACTCAAACTTTGTTTTCATGAGATCATCAATACTATATTGCCTACCGGTATGTTAACAGAATCAATGGGGGACTCTGTAAAAATGGCTGCTATAGGTGGCGCCAGGATGGTATGGCGTTTGGCTACTCTAGGTAACATTGTATGCTCTGTTGTGCGGTAGGTTTATTTCATAGACATCTTACATTTAATATATGATGTCTATGGTTTATTTACGCTAAAGTGACTTTACGGAAGTACTGCTTAGACCACATCACATACTGGCGACGCCTATCGCCGCTTAAAGGAACTGCTCACAGAGTCCCCCATTGACACTATTAAATCTCTAATTCTTGCTTGATTCCTAAATTTCAGTTCTGGTGAAACACTTTGTTTGACCTTGGTCATAATTCAGTACCCTCTATCAGCATCATTGTTATTATTAGTAGCAGTAGTTTTTAATAAAAATGGAAAGCACACATCAGGATTGAAACTATATAGCCTGGAATTATTAAGTTTTAAATGATAGTGTTTAAACAGATACAAATATATGATCTAAACATGAAATAAATGATCATTGTTAATAACATATTATTATTTAACTGAGCAAGATTTAGTGTCTCAGAGTTAAAATAAATTTCCAGTTATTGCAAATGGTATCTTACATTTATTGCTATTAGAATATCTAATAGTGTATGTATAAAACATTTATATAGCACATTTCATGACCTAGTGCTTCAATAGCACTGAATATTACCTTTATTTACAGCCTTTTGTGAACTTTTGATTAATGTTTAGTGCAATGTGTATATTTTTACATCTTTGCAGGTCAAAAACAGTGTGCCAGTTGAGAAACTGCTCGATAGGAACAAGTCATTTTCATTGTTTGTTGACAATCTCTATTGTGTATGCTTTATGTGTCTGTGATCATCATCTGAAAAACACTTTTTGTTTGCGTGCAAAGGACTCTAATTTGAATATCGTAATATATATTTTTAATCATTTTTTTATGTTATTTTATTCAGCATCTGCCACTCATATTTGACTTTAATCTGATTTTATCCACTGAACGATGATTTAGCTCTTTTAGCAATGTAACAATTACATGAATAAACATTTGTTTAAAAATATTGTTGAATAAACCCACCCAGTGCACACATGCTGGGATGTTGGAAAATGGGAAAATTTATTGCAGTGTTGGCACAACATAGTCCCAATGTGTGGGTGCTGGCAGGTAATGGTGGTTTTTATACTACTTGTATGCTAAGCAACATAGATTGAAGGGTAAGTATTACATGGGGTGCTATATAAATGCAGATGTATTTTATAACCATATAATGCTCTTTAACAATTACCAGGTGACTATAGATGTAATGTATCATGATTGGATATTTATATAGTGTCTTTTTTTAGATCTGATTAAAATCTCACAAATGTATTTGCAGCCCAGACCAAAGATCTATCTAACTGAGATACGATGCATCCTTAATTGTCCGAGGCACTTGTAAGAGACTCTTAAGAGTAAGTAAGTAAGTAAGAATATCCGTTAATAAATCAATTGCTAACCGCATTTTGGTGTACCGTGTACACACCATCGATGGTACACACATAATAAAATAGCATGCAACCGGCTGGCGGTGTTGCAATCAATTAAGCTTTTGGCCAAATCAAGAAGCGAAGCTAACCTGGCCTAAATGTTTTCAAACGCGTGTGGCGCCGATTGTCGGTAGTGTATTGAGCTGGACTGTCAACAGAGAGGTTGGCGTCATTCAATTCACCACAAGGGCATAAATGTATACGGCCACATCTATAGTTCACGCTAAATTACACCGCTGCTCCAAGCTATTCAGAATGCTGTCGCCCATGTCACTTTATCTATTCTGTGCTAAAACCGCTATACACCACCATGTAGCCTACATCGATTCCTGTCCTCAAATTTTTTGTGTACTTCGGCTTAACGACACTTTTTCATATCGAAGATGATTAGTGTCGGAGGCAGAAAGCAACCTCGTACTCCACGTTTATATTGCGACCGAGCCACCCGCAGTAAAGATCCGAGAAATTAATCTCTGATAAACCGACCGACCAGGAATCGAACCCGGGCCGCCGGCGTGGAGAGGGTTACCAACCCACTCGGCCACTCAGGATCTCTGTCCTCAAATCACTCCACTGGCCTAAAATACCCGAGCAAATAGAATATCAAGTCATCATGAACTCACCTACAACTCGCTTCAATCCTTCCAGCGCTATCTCCGCCAGTTGTTCACGGTCCAACCACTTCGCTCAACCCGCTCCTTTTCTGCCCTTGCGTCACCTCGAGCATCATTAAAATGTGCAAAATTAATAGTTGTTCCGTCTCTCTGGAACTCCCGCCATAATTACGCCGAATATCTGATCCAGCCTACGAACTCACCAAAACCTCACCTCTTAATTAATTGTTATCGCTTAATTCACAGGTCTTTCACTCAAAACTGAAAACACGTAGGCCTATGTTGCTCTTTCACAAATTCTGCTCTGATTCCTCCACTACCTCTTACCGCCATCGCCATTACAATTTTAAACACAATCGATCCACGTTAATAATTATTAGTCGTCTGCCTGAACGCATTGGATCTTGATCTGTTTTGACTAATATCCTCTGAATTAGCTGGTTCCAGCGATTTCGCTTTTTTGGGTACTGTAGAAATCTCGAGATTACGGTTAATATAAAATTAATACGATCCACGTCGTCGCGTGAAGTATGAGCTGAGATGACTAGAGGCTACGCAGCAGCAGAGAACCAGCGTCCATCGAGGACCTGCGCGTATTGACACTTCCGTTGTATATAGATGCGAATTTTACAAACAAAAATGGAGGATTTTGACAAATAATTAAAAAATCGCAGAAAATGGAGGATGACAGACGTCAAAAAGTAGAGGCTGCCAAGCACACGGTGATTATATATATTAAAATGTTAAGATTTTAGAACAGTGGCTTATTGCGTTTCACTTCTGTCGCAACTTTCGTCGCTAATGGTCTGGTCTTGCGTTTACGTGTCACTACGTGTATTTTGATGCAATAAATTTCGCTTTAGGAGAGTCATTCCTCGTTTTTGGTCGTTCAGTTTATGTTCTAAAATGAATAAAGCAACCCTGAAACTGTTCAAACCGTTGAACGATAGATCATTCCGTACCAAAATCATTGAATCGAATTAGTCATTAGTCATCCCAATCGATCAGTTTGGGTGTGATCGAATCTGAATCCCGAAGCGGTCGTTCAGTTTATGATCTACCACAAAACCTCACGAGTAAATCAACCTTGAAACTGTTCAAACGGTTGAGTGATGGATCAGTCCTTGCAGAAATCTTTGAATCGAATTAGCCATTCCAATCAGTTTGGGCCTAATCGAAGCCTGGTAGGCCTACTCCGAAAGTAATGATATGCAAAATTGACCTAACTCCCGAATTTTTTTCGATCAAACGTTCGAATTCCGAAAGATAGTATGGACTGTTTGGCCAGTAGTCTGAATAGCATATTCGAAAAATCCTGAGAAGTTAAATTTGCACCAATAGTTTTGCTTTCACTTAGAAAAAGATTTAGCGGATCTGGTGAAAATTCAGTTTCAGGGATTGGGTTTTGGGGATTCACTGCACACCCAATTGGTTAACCATTTAATCAATTCGATCCTTAAATCAGCTGATCAACATATGATTAAATCAACCGATCAGCTTGTGAAAATACTCGCCAATGGCTTAGATAATCAGATTGCTAGGAGATAAGATTTCTCATTTGGTGTTGTTGCTGTTGAGTAATGTGATGGCATTTCAACTAAGTTTAGGTGTCTTGACATCTTCTGCAAGCAGAGAAGACATTTGCTGCAGACTATTTTTCTTTCACATGAGAGAAGAGAGATCTCTTTTGTCAGAAAAAGAATAGCAGTTTCATAAGTGATGTGTCTCACAATATTTACTTGTGTAGAAAGAGCATTTAATAATACAAAGAAATTACATTAAACCACATTGCAAATATTAGTGAAAGTTATTGAGTCATTGTTACAATTACTGGTGATAGAGGCAAGTTTTGGTGCACGAGGTTATGTTTGAACTGATGATGAGATGATGTAGGTAAATTACGGTAAAATTGCCAGGGAAAGGAAAGTAAGATAGAATAAACTTATTCATCTGCTGCATAGCCTGTTGACAACAGACTTCAGAAGCATAGGCTTGAAGGATATCCTGGCTGAAGCATGAACCTGGCAACAGGGATCAAACAACCAACCAATTTTGTGGGCTTTTGGAACTCTGAACATGGTATCATAGTTCAACCGTGGATAAGAATCTATTGGTCAGGCTCTGCATGCATTTAGAAACTCTTCTCTGGTGATTTTTGTAGTTACCAGGGCACTGATTGGTTACTGATGAACTTTCTTTTGATTATGACACTTAACGTTGTTTAGGCTAGCATAGTGAGTACTTCTGATTAGTTTCTTTTCAAGTGGTGCTATATAAATTTCCAGTTAAAAATGCAATGATGAGCTACAAAGTGTCAATTTCCAAGTCCCAGAGGCAGCCGCATAACCAGACCCTTAGCCAGCCACCTGTCTGCCCATCCTTTGGACGGTGCAAATGATTTTGGACCGGCATAAATTGTGTCAAATGATGTGGTCTATTTCCGCAGATTATAATCCAGACAGCAGTCACAGTTCAATTCACTTAGGCCTACTGCTCCAATTACTCTTATCTCCTAAGGGCCGCATTTAATTACATTGGAAACTGCAGAAGGGTTAAGTCTTTGATGTAATTAGAAACTTTTAAAATAGGCCATTCACTTGGGTTGTTAAGGTCCCTCGTTTTCACAGCCTGTCACAGTTGTCAATCAATGAAATGCAGACCCTTAGCAAGCCACCTGCCCAAAGGATGGGTGGAAATTATTTTGGAGGGGCATAAATGTGATCAAATCCTATAGGTCATTCAGTGTAAGGTAGGGGCATTGCAGTCAGACTGAAACGGTAACGGCTTTTGGACGGGTTACTCTTTATTTCTGGCTAAGGGCCTGGGCATAACACGAACACTCTTGCAATCACATCAGCGATTGCCGTAATATGCGAATCTTACTGTGTTTTTTTAATTTCAGCTGGCAAAATACAGGAAAAAGAAGACTCGACAGACAAAGATATCTCAAACCAATGATGCAGCAAGTGAAATTTCTGTCACTGACTTGCCTTCATCTGTAGTTGATCCAGATGAGGAAAAAGTTTGTGTGCTTTTTTGATATTATATACAATAGTTTCCTTATCTTGTGATGAATCTGTTCAGAGTAAATTTTCAACTACTTGAACACACCCTTCTTTAGATCAGTTAGATAACTGTGTTTAGTGCCTTTAAGTATGTGGTTACGCCTTTTAGGGTCAGGTAAAGACAGCATTAATGGTCCTGACTGCCACAAGATGTCGCTAAACACTTGATGCTACTACATGGGAGATACATGCACTTAAAAGATAGTGTTTTGTTTAGTGTGTATGCATACATACACACACACTTTTATATCTTTATACGAACATACAAGTAAATAAGTCAGGTGGTCTGTTTATTGTGTGGAAGCAGGAATTGACTATCACTCCACGCCAAGGCGAAGCCATTGCAGAGGAAATGGACCGTATGTCTGGAGTCTTCCACTTGGACGAATCAATGAGAGACCGACAGTCGCTATTTGGTAATCTCGTTGAGGAAAACGAACGCCTTAGAGCACAGGTCTCGCAACTGGTATGCACTATTTCTTTCTTCCTGCTATTGTAATAAATACACTGTATCATCTTGCAGCATACTGTATCACTTTGTAACATACTGTGTCAGCTTTGCAAAATGCTGTATAATTTTGCAACACACTGCCATTATTGTTTAATGTTTTGTGTATCATTCCTGTATCATTTGTGACATACTGTTTCATTTTTTTTAATATACTGTATCATCTGTAACATTCTGTAGCATTTAGTAACATACTGTACATCATTACTATTATTCCAGGAGTCTGCCGGATCAGATATTATTCGAGATCTGCCTGTTCCCGAAAAAGAAGTACTCGACTCTTTGGATGATTACAGCAACAAGGTCAGTTTCACCTTTTCCACTATGTTGACTGCTTACAGATACTATTAGCCTTTGTTTGGGGTCCAGCCAGAAATTTTACGGGGTTTTATTCCATTTTAACCCCAAGAGTGAACCACTGAAGGTAGAGTTAAAGCGTAGTCATCAAATTGTTTACAAATGTAGTTTGAATAAGCGTATGTCATTTATCTTTTTTATCTCAAACTTTTGTGTGACATAATAGATCTCAAGCCAGGCATCATAAGGTAAAGTGATATTGTCCAGTAACTATTGTAGAGGCACTTTTACAATCCTCTAGAAAAAGTTATTAATATTCATGTGTCAGTTTATTTTAATTATGTAGTTTTGTTCCACAATGTAACTAATTGCACCACAAATGTGATTAAGCAGTGGCTAATAAGATGACATAAACAACATCTCCAGCGACATTTCAGAAATCCTGAAGCACAACAGGCAGAGCATTCCATACTGTTCATTCATTCATAAAGTTATATAGCGCCCTTCAAGAGGACTATTGAGAGGCGCTTACGACTCCAGCATGGCCAAAAGTAAAGTTCTGAGTTTAATAGAAAATACTCCTGTAAGAGTTCCTGGGAGCAGGCATAGCTCCTGGGGAGCCCGTTCTAGACCACTGGGCCCACAACGGAAAAGTCTCAATTCTGCTTAATTGCAGTTCATGTTTGGCCAGATATGGCAAATTTCTTTTCTCTGAACCTGTTGGCTTCCCGTCCATAATAGATATTGTGAGACAACAAGTTTGTTTGCAAGTATTGTTTGAATAACTGGAAAAGTAAAAAAAGTTATGAGACTGAAGGCTTCTGAAGTTTGTGCTTCTTTAGGTTCTAGAATCATGTGACTTAACGACGAGCTGCATTGGCTGCCCATACGTTTTAGTACAAGCAGAGGCATTGAAACAAAACACAGAATCTGATTTAATTTAATAAAATCTATTTGATCAGAATATATTTGCCAATTGAATAAGTTGAGGTAATGGCATGTGTTATGTAACAACAATATAATCTATAAGCAATTAAATATTCCAATAACTGGAAAAAGTCAAAGTAGCAGCATTCGTTGTGCAGTTCATGTCTGGGAATCACGAGTGATGTGCAGACATTCAATTGCAACATAAGATCTGCTGTGGTAATTGTTCTGAAATTGTCGTTTTTCATTCTCAGCTGAAGGAATTTGAAGAGGCACTTGCCCGCAGAGATGAAGTTATTGGTGTTTTATCGTCAAATTTGCGGAAGGTGACAGAAAATCGCGACACCCTGCAGGTAGAATATACGGCACAGGCCAATCAACTCATGCAGCAGGTGCATCTTCTGCAGCATCAGCTCAAACAGGTATCCATGATCCATCTTAAAGTTCACTTCTGGCTTTAGAGTCATGTAATCATGTTGCGATATATACGAATATTCGCTTGTTGGTGGTGTCTTGGGCGACACAGTTTATGACAGGTTGGAGCTGGTGCAAACAGAACCCTGGGAGGCTGACAAGTTTTGAAGTGCAATGAGTGAGTGAGTAAATCAGTCAGTCATGGAGAGGGGTGATTTGAATGGTAATACCCAGGCATGAAGAACAGAAGGATGAGGGTTCGATACCCGCTAGTCCCATATGGTTGACTCAGCCTTCCAACTCCCTAAGGGGCGATGATAAAATGAGCAGCAGTAGGGCAGATCGGCACCTAACAGGCTGCCATACAGTAATAAAATCGACTCTTGTTTAACTTATCATGTATTCCTTCTATTTCATGTAATCATACTCTGTTTTGTCAGTTTGAATTGAATAAACGAATCAACAAATTATTATTATGAATGAATGTTAAGATAAACATGGAATGAATGTCACTGCATGCTGAATGATAAATTGTGCCATATGACCTGTATCTCGTGCAACTGTCAGAAACAGGACCCGTAAAGGAAGTTCACGTGATCCGGCATTAACAAGTCTTCCAGAAACACGGTAGATGTTGGTTCCAATCAGGAAATTGCAATTTTGTCATAATTTCATTAATGTTTGATTGCACCTGGCATGTGCCCAGCCCCATATTACTCCAGTCTTTGTTCAATTCAGCCACGTGCCATTTAGCCGACATTCATTTCTGTACGTCCACAGCAGTGGCTCATGTAGAGGACACAGATACGCAGTGCAGAATGTGTCAGACAGCGAGTGAGTGTGTAAGTCAATCAGTTAGATTGTTCAGTTGGCCAGCGTCAGCTAATTGGTCACAGTTAACCGGCCAGTCAATCAGCAGCCAGTCAGTCATTGTTTGCCTCAGACTTAATTATCAATTAAGCAAGAAACTAGAAATCTTGAAGGCACGTCTTCTTGTATTGAATCATCTGATGTGTACATCAACTTGAAAATGTTGTAAATTCTTACTTATCTGTCTGTCTGTCACATTGTGTACTGCACTTCTGTGAGTGCTGCTCCTTACCCAAGATACTGTCTTAGCTTAAGCCATGTCATAGCTGCACACCAAGGTTATAGCAAAATCATCCTTTGTTGTTCACTTTTCTGTTCATGTTACTAAGTTTTTGCAAAAAAGAGGGTTTTAATAGGGCTGGATCAAGTCCAGGAGGTGTACTTAAATGTGCTTGCAATATGGGTAAATAGCTTGAAAGGACGCTGCTAGGATGTTTTATTACCATCCATTGTATGTGTTGTTTTGTAGTCATTTATCATAATACAGATGGCACCACCTGGTGGTCATTACAAGTGAAACTGTAGTAAAAAATTATGTGTTATATGATTTAGGCTGGCAACTGGTTACATCTGCAAGACCACAGTTCGTCAACACAGGCACTTCTCGAGGCCAAGAACGAACTGCTGGCATTGCACGAGAACTGTCACCAGAAAGAGAACCAGCTCATCATCTTGCAGAACCTCGTACACGAACGTGACACTACGCTCCAGCAGATCATTGTTCGTGTCAGTGAAACCACCCGTGACTATGCTCAGATCCACGAGGAGAACCGCAAGCTCAAGGAACGCCTCGAAATGACCGAGGCCGAGGTCATCATGCTCCGCACCGAGCGGAACGCGCTGGAAAGCGAAAAGGATGACTTCAATAGCATGCTGCACGAACTGCGTGTCGATTCAGGATCGGTCGAGAAAGAGAGTGCTAAGCTGTTGTTACGGCTGCAGCAGGAGAACGAGGTCCTGAGGCGGAAAGACCAGGAGAATGCCGAAGTCGTGCGTCAGCTCATGGCAGACGTCGAGAGCCGGCACAAGGACTGGGATACAGCTCCGTCAAAAATGACAACAACATCTTCATCAGCTCCGTCAAAAACACAGGATTCGATTCAGTTGGAGACGTCCTTCACAAAGGAGGAGCTTGAAGCTGAAGTTGAGAAGCAGCTGAACAAGCTCAGGGCGGAACTGGACGAAATCTACGGCACGGAAATTGGGCGAATGAAGGAACACTTTCAGGACAAACATCGTAGCGAACTCGACAGGCTGAACGCGGAGCTGAAACGTACTGCAGAGGAGAAGACTCGTTTTTCTGGCCAGGTGGATCTGTGGCAGCAGCAGTATGTCCGCCTCAGCCAACAGAATGTATCGAGTACTGACCTGGTCGAACAGCTGAGTGCAGTCGTTTCAGAGAATATCCAGCAGAAGCAGCTGATTGAGGAGCTGAGAACACAACTAAAAGATGAGCAGCTGAGTAGGTCAAGGCTGGATGAACGAAACTGGGCGATCAACGTAACTGCAAAGGGAAAGCCTGACCGGGATGAACTTGTAAGTTTGAAAAACAAAATTCAGACCCTGAATGAACACATGAGGACCCTTCAGGGGGAGTTGAATGCTGTGTCAGAGGAACGTGACAAGCTGCTTGCAAACGTTAGAAGTCTACAGAGTGAATTGGAATCTAGTCGTAAGACTCTGAGCGAGGCTGCAGAGAGATATGCGCATGATAGAGAGTTGCTACAAAAGGAGGCTGCTGATGATATTCAAAAACTTGGCATTCAGTTGTCCGAATATCAGAGTCGCCAAAAACTGCTTGAATCTCAGAATGCTGACCAACAGACAACTTCAGCCGAATTATGCCGCACAAAAGAACATCTTGGACAGACGCAGCTGGACAACAGCAAGCAACTGGCAACTTTGAAGATTGAGTATGAAAATTATATTGTTGAGTTGAAGTCTTATCACCAGGCAGAACTGGAGACAACGAGCCAAAAACACGCCTGGCAGATTAACGAGCTTCAGTCTGTAGTGAAAAAACAGCGGGAAGAACAGGTGGATCTCGTGCGTCAGCAGCTTGATGAGGCCGAGCAAGTGTACCGGTCTCAGCTGGAGAATTTTCAGAAGGGAAAGGAGGAGGCACTGAAGCAAGAGGCAGACCGATTCAGAGCACAGATGGATGAGATGAGGGAAAACCTTGTGCAGGAACATTCCAGAGAGATTCTTGAGAGAACTGAAGAGGTGAAACTGCAGTATGAACAGACGATTTCGACTCTGCGTCAAGATTATGAAATGACGGTGGCTCAGCTGAACGATCAGTTGAGCGGGACTAAGTCAGAGAGGGAAATCCTGGCCCATTCCGCTCAGGCTCCAGACCGGGCATCAGATGCAGTCGAAAGTTTGCAACTGACCATCAACGATCTTACCAACAAGTTGAAGAAAGTGACGAAGGAGAGGGACTCTGCTATGCAATCGCTGCAGACTGTATACAGCGATCGCATCGAAATGAAGCAGACCCTTGATCAGATGAACTCCGAGAAGGAACACCTGCTTGCCAAGATGGACCGCATGACCGAAGAGCGACAGCTAGCTGAGACGCACCTGAGTGCCGTGTGCTCGGAGCGAGACGGGTTGAAGCACCTTCTTGACAGGCGGGAATCCAGTCAGGCAGCAGCGACCAGTAAAACATCTTCAGATGTTCCTTTGGTCGAGGTGGAACCTGGAACAAGGAAGCTTACGATAAGAGAACAACTTGATGCTATTGTCAGAGAAAGGAAAGCATTACAGCATCTGATACTTTCAAACCCTGAGGAACGGTTCGCAGCCCAGATGCCTTCTGTGATGGGTGAATCTTCCGACCCATCACAGTACTCCATTGTCGACCAGCTGCGTTTTCAGTTTGAGGATCTGAAACTGCGATACTCACATGAGATTCGTGAATCAAAGGAATACCAAGTGATGCTCTTGGAGAGGCTTGAACATCTGCTGCAAGAAAATGAAATACTTAGGAACTCGACAGAATCTCGTACTGAAAACAGAGAGCAGGAGGTCAGCGCACTCTCGCTGCAGTTGGCTGACGTTACTAATCGTTGCAGCATTCTGAGCTCAGAGATCGAAGAACGAAACAAACACATAGAAAAACTCCAGCTTTCACAGGGGATGGCAGACAAGGAACATAACCTACAGTTAGAGATCCTATTAAAGGAGAATGAAACATTGAAAGAGGAGGTTACCCAAAACAAGCAGAAGCTCCAAGATGGAATATCGTCTGAAGAGGCTGAAAAGGAAAGATCAAGAAAGCTGTGTGAAGAATGTTTGACACTCAAGCGGGAACTTGATACACTATTAACACAGAATGAAACATTTAAACAGGAGCTGGCAGAAAAACAGAATTGGATAGACAATCTTAAAACGTCTTATGAAACAGCCAGAACTGAAAGCTCGAAAACCATTAAAGAAATGTCGGAAGAATGTTCAATACTCAAGTTCCAACTGGTTGAAAGTCAGAAAAATGTGGGTGAAAGTAAGAGACAAGTAAATATTTTGACTTTAGATGCCCAACCTGTGAGCCGAATGCAAAGGACTCCTGAAAAATTGAGCATTGATGTTAGGCACGTTGAAACAAGCCAAGCACTAGAGATTGATCCGGCAGAATTTCTAACCCTGAAGCACGAATATGCTTTGGTCTGTTCTGAACTCCTTCGTCTGCGAGAGATGCTATCAGGTTTACAGAATGTAAACAAAGAAAGGGAGGATGTGCGGGTTGAATTCGAGAAACAGATCGCACTGCTTCGCCAAGATCTCTTAAGTCAGACATACGAACCCTTGCCCGATGCAGCCAGAAGTCTTGAAGAGGAGCTGAAGCAGAAAGAGGATGAAGTGCAGGATTTGAAAAATCAACTGTCTAAAGCGCTTGCAAAAATGAACGAACTGCTCAACGAAAGAGATTCGCAGCAATCAGATTATGAAAATGAACTGGAACAGATACGCCACGAACATACCGAGGCTCTGCACCGGATTGATGCGCTCGTCCAGGAGCATAACATCATATTCCAAGGATTCGGCAGCAGTTCGTTTGGACCGGTCGCTGTGGAGATGATGCCTCAGTTGACAGACCAGAACATTGAAGAGGAGCCTAGCCCCAGAAAGGTGGTTTATGAAACACAGAGCCTGGAGATTGCTCATCTGAGGGATGAACTATTAGAGGCGCTCGGCCAGAACGAATCCCTGTTGACCGAAAACAGTACGCTGCAGGCGAAACTGGAGTCAGCATCCCTTGATTTTCTCAGAAACATCGATGATGCAAATGTGGAAAGCAAGAGAGAGAAAGAGACACTAGAGAAATTGATAGCGAGCATCAAAGCAGAACTGGCGCAGTCAAACTACAAACTCGAATGTGTATCCATGGAAAATGAACAGCTAGTTGCTTCTCACCTAAAGGAATTGGACCGACTAGCCAGTGACTACGAGCTTCAGGTCAAAGGGCTTGTAAGTCGGATTGACGAGGCTAATGCGGATCGTGAACATGACGTGGCTGCAAGCAAGAAGCGTCTTGCCGAGCTGCAGAGTGAGTTTGAACAGATGCAGTTAGAGAAGGTGAACCTGGAACAGGAGTTTGTTTCTGAGATGCAGAATATGTACAAAGAACACGAGGTTCGGATTAAAAACGTTCGAGATAGCTACGAACAAGACATAGAATCGTTGCAGCTGGACCTGGCAACACGGGCAGAAGAGACGACGGCTCGCTTGGAAGACCTCGATGGTGTACGACAACAAAATGCGTCGCTGTTGAATCAGCTCGATCAGTTGCTGCAGGAGAGAGACTGGACAAAGACTCGACAATCACAGGAGGGTCTAGCGGAGATGACCCAGTCTGAGAAGGAAGCAGCACTCCTTATCCGCCTCGATGTTCTTGAAAGGGAAAAAGCAGCTCTTAGGAATGAACTGGATCTCATGAAGGATGAATATTCCAGCAACTACGATGAGCTAGAGAGGGTACGGGTTGCAAATGAGACCTTAAGAAGGGACCTTAATGCGGCAAGAGTCGACTGGAAATCGGACGTGGGTGCCAAAGAAAGTGCTGTGAGTAATGAGTTATTGCTGACCAGTGTGAGTCTTGACGGTAGCGCAGTTAAAGACGTTGATGATAGTTCTGTGCTTGATGACCCCCAAAGTAAAATGCTGAGCAAAAAAGTCCAATCACTGCAGATGGAAAAAGAGCTCCTTGCTAGTATGGTGGAAAGACTAAACCGAGAAAAGGAAAAGCTCATTTCTTATCTGGTCACAAGGTCTCAGTTTGATCAGGCTTATGAAATTGACATGTCACACCTGGACCTTCAGTTGGAAAAGAATGCAAATGAAAGTGGTGCTGGCGTCGATCCCAGGGATCAGAGACTTCGGTCACTAGAGATGGAGAAGGAGCTGCTCGTGGGAATGCTGGAGAAGCTCAGCCAAGAGAATGAACGACTTGCTGCTCACTTCAGTGCCATGGATATGTTGGGGAGTGACCACGAAAGTGTGGAGGCCGGCGTTGTTAATATTGGCAGTGATTTGAGCCTTTACCCTGAGGGCGATGTCTCTGGCATTGTTACTAAGGAAGAAAAACGGTATGCTGAAAGTCATGTTGCTCTGCTGCAGGAGGAATTATCATCCCTTAAGGCAGAAAATGAGCGACTGAAAGAAAAGATCAATGACTATGAACGGAGTCTAGAGACATTGAATTTGGAACTGCAGAATAAAGACCTGATGCTGTCAGAAGTGTCCAAGAAATTAGAGGAGCTGAGTAAACAGCAGAGACAAGAAGATAAACAACTTGCGGAAGAAGCACCGATTGTCGATAAGGATGTTTTGGTAGATGTGCCTTGTGGTGATAAGGGTCGCATAGAAGAAATACCATCTCATGATAGGCAGCTTGACAGAAAATCTTCCGCAACTTCTGATATGGTAGATGCAAACAGCTCAAAGGAACAGCTCTTGGCTGAGATCGAGAGACTGCGATCAATGGTAACAAATGCCGAGTACAAAAAGGAAGAAATTTCAATGGTCAGCGAGGAAATCGGTGAACGTGAAAATTTACAGTCAAGCTTAGACGATATTTGGAGAAAAGGAGAAGTTGATAAATCGGAAGAGATTGCGTGCCTTAAAAATGAACACCAGCTTGTGGTTGCCGATCTGTCTAGCCAGATTTATCAGCTGAAATCTCAGCAAGATACAGTTGCTTCTGAGATCAAATCACTGTTACAGGAAGTTTTGTGTGTCGATTTGTCTACAGTTCCAGAACAACTAAGCTCACAAGTCACAGAGCTGCTGGAAGACAGTGGAGAGCAAGTTAGCCTGTTGAATGTAATCCAGGTACTGAAACATGGAAAATCTGTTGTTGCTAATACAAGAAGCATGATTGAGGCACGAGATTACAGTTTGGAGGCAAGAAAGAATCAGATTGATTCTCTGATGGAGGAGAAAGGACAGATGGAAAAGGAGCTGGCCAGTGTGAGAAGCCAGCTGCTCGAAGTTCTGCCGTTGAAGGAAGTAGTTGCAATTGATTCTGAGTTAACACTGGGTATGTTGATTGACCAAGTGTATCAGGTTGTCACAGAAAAGAATGATCTGGAGGTTGTGAGGTCTTCTTTAGAGAAAGAAAAGGGAGAAAGTGTGGCCACTATAGGCCATCTGGAGACTGAGCTGGAAAGAGTTCGATACCTCTATGCAGAAGCAGAGGAGAAGCTGTCTGTTAAGCCAAAAGTCATGGAAGAAACCATCGGCTCAAATGGCGATGAAACAGTCACCAGTGGTGAAGTTCGGTCTCAAGAAAATAAGCATCTTACCCTTTCAGAAGACTGCGGGGTAGAGTTTGAGGTGCAGAATGTGGAAGAAACCTCAATGGAGACATTGGCCAAGGAAGTGCAAACGATGAAAAGGTTTGATGATGTTCTGAGCACAGAAATTCAACCAGCTGAAGAATCTGGCAGAATGGAAAAGAAGAGAGAAGCACAGGAATTGAAGAAATTGTTTAATGAAATGAGAACAGAGAAGACTGAGTCTGAGTCTTTTGAGTCTGAGTTGGAAATGAGAAGTGTTAGCAAGCAGGTCAATGAGCTGTCTTCTAGACTCGGTCGATCGTTGGTGACGTACACTGGTGGCCAAGAAACGGAAAAGCAAATTACTGCCGATCTGTTGCAAATCGAGGAGGCTCCACCATGCATGGAAATAAGAGGTGTAACAGAAGAAATTGGTGTTTCTCCCAATGTTCAGGGCAAGGTTAATTTGGGTGCCGATATCTTAGAGTTGTGTTCCAATGTTGACCAGGCTTTGAGTAGATTGTCCGAGAGCGAATCTGCTAATTGGGAGTTAACGGCCAAGTTGCAAGAGGCGGAAATCCGTTCTGACAGCTTGAGTTTACGAGTGACAGAATTTGAAGCAATAGTGGCGACAATTAAGAGAGAAAGCGATGCCCTGATTCAAGGCTTAGAGAGGCGTGTAACTGAGGTGGAAGCAGAGAAAGATGCACTGTATTCTGTAACAGGTGAGCAGAATTTGTTAGCTTCAACAGTGCAAGACGAGTTAAAACAGCTGCGTGAAGTGGATCAAGAGAGAACTGATGTTGTGAGTGGGCTGAAGATGCAGGTAGAAGTCTTGTTGCAAGAAAAGCAACAGCTTGCCTTGGAACTCAAATCTGCAGTTGACAGTGCAGCAGATGCTGAAATTCCATCAGAGTTTGATAAACCTGAAAAGGTTGTGTCTGTTAAAGATGAAAGTGGAACGTTAGTTCCAGTTAGCATGGTAGAGAGAGGTGTGATGGTCTTAGCTGACACTGGAAATGTGGAAGTGGTTGAAGACGTTGCTCAGTCTGAGAGTATTGGAATGGCTTTGGAATATCAAGATGTTGAGCAGTCAAATTTGAATTTGACTTCTACCACTTCTTTTGACATTGAACAAGTTTCTCCAAAGATAGCAGAGGTAAATGTTGTCTTTACTGCTGAGAAACAGGTGGTACAACAAAATGCTGAGGTTTTGTCAGTAGATGTGCAAAACCAACCAGTGACTTTGAAAGAGTTGAAAGAGATTCAGGAACTTGTAGCTGTGCTAAACCGGCGGATTGAGACACAAGACAGAGCTCTTGGAGAACTTGCAGAACTGGGCAACAGGTCTGAGCAGGACAACACAGAGAAAATTATTTTAGTGGACCAACTAAGAACAGACAATCTAAAGCTAATTGATGAACTCTGTACTGTTCAGGAAGAACTTTCCAGCATTCATACAAACTTTGAACGTTTGACTGAAGAGAAGAGATTCCTAGAGGATGAGCTTTTGGCCCAGAAGTACAGATTTGAACAAGCAGTTGAAGAAAGTGCAAGGACAGTGGACGTTGAGGTAGATGGAGGTCATGAACTAAGTGCTGAAATGCTTAATCTTAAACAGTTGTATGTGGAAAGTGTAGCAACTGTTGATGAGCTGAGGAAACAGCTTGAGGAAGTTCAGAAGCTTAAGTCAGAGGATGCTGTGGATCTTTGTATGGCAGATGTTGAAAGCCAAACAAGTGTTTTGCTAGAGCAAAATAAAGAAGAGCTTCATAGGCTAAAAGGTGAAATGGCATCACTTACTGATGAATATAAAGGAAGTCTGGAAACTATTCAGAAGTTGCAGCAGCAACTTGAAGATGAGAAGACTGAAAAATCTACTGAATTTGCAACTGTTGCAAGTGAAATTCAGACTACAGTTGTAGCCTATGCTACGACTGAAAGCCAAACCTCAATTATAGGTCATACTACAGTTGCAAGCCAAGAAAGCATAGACCAGACTCGAAGTGAAAATCAGCATACAATTATACCTCAGACAACAAATGAAAGTCAGACTATGGTTGTAGATTATGTGACAAGTGGTAGTCAGACTACAGTTGTACACTTTACTACAGGTGAAAGCCAGACTACTAGGGTAGATTATGTTACAAACGAAAGCCAGACGAGGTTAGACCAGATTATAGGTGAAGGCCAGTTGGTAAGTGTATTTCAAACTGCTAGTGAAAGCCAGACTACAGTCGTGGACAATACTACAACTGAAAGCCAAACTACAAGTGCAGATCAAACTATCGGAGAAAGCCAGACTACAATTGTAGATCATGCTACAACTGAAAGCCAGACTGCAATTGTAGATCATGCTACCACAGAAAGTCAGACAATCATTGACGGGACTGTAAATGAAAATCAGGTTACAACGAAGAGTCAGACTTCAAGTGAAAGCCCAACTACAGGCATAGATTACGTTACTAGTGAAAGCCAAGCTACAGTTGTAGACTATGCCATTGGTGAAAGCCCGACTACAACTGTAGTCCATGATACCACCGAAAGCCAAACTGTAATTGAGGACGAAAGTACAAGCAAAAGTAACACTATGAGATATGTTTCGTTTGAAGAATTTCAAAACCATTCAGTGACTTTACAGGAGTTGAGAGCAATTCAGGAACTTGTAGCCGTGCTGAACCAGCGGATTGAGTTACAAGATACAGCTCTTGAAGAACTTGCAGAACTGGGCAACAGATCTCAGCACGACAACACAGAGAAAATTATTTTAGTGGATCAACTAAGAACGGACAATATAAAGCTAATTGATGAACTCTGTACTGTTCAGGAAGAACTTTCCAGCATTCAGACGAACCTCGATTGTATGACTGAAGAGAAGAGGCTCCTAGAGGATGAACTTTTGGCCCAGAAGTACAGGTTTGATAAAGCAGTTGAAGAAAGTGCAAGGACAGTGGATGATCTGAAAACGCAGCTAGAAGCTGATCATGAACTAAGTGCTGAAGTACTTCATCTTAAACAGCAGCATGTGGAGAGTGTAGCAATTATTGATGAGCTGAGGAAACAGCTTGAAGAAGTTGAGAAACTTAAGTCAGAGGATGTTGTGAATCTTGGCACGACAAATGTTGAAAGCCAAGCTACAAATGTCTTGCCAGAGCAACGTGAGGAAGAGAAAATTATTTTAGTGGATCAGCTCAGACAAGACAATCTGAAGCTAATTGATGAACTCTGTACTGTTCAGGAAGAACTGTCCAGCAACCAGACAAACCTTGAATGTATGACTGAAGAGAAGAGACTCCTAGAGGATGAGCTTTTGGCCCAGAAGAACAGGTTTGACAAAGCAGTTGAAGAAAGTGCAAGGACAGTGGACGATCTGAAAATGCAGCTAGAGGGTGATCATGAACTAAGTGTTGAAGTGCTCAATCTTAAACAGCAGCATGTGGAGAGTGTAGCAATTATTGATGAACTGAGGAAACAGCTTGAAGAAGTTGAGAAACTTAAGTCAGAGGATGTTGTGAATCTTGGCACGACAAATGTTGAAAGCCAAGCTACAAATGTCTTGCCAGAGCAACGCGAGGAAGAGAAAATTATTTTAGTGGATCAGCTCAGACAAGACAATCTGAAGCTAATTGATGAACTCTGCACTGTTCAGGAAGAACTGTCCAGAAACCAGACCAACCTTGAATGTATGACTGAAGAGAAGAGACTCCTAGAGGAGGAGCTATTGGCCCAGAAGAACAGGTTTGATAAAGCAGTTGAAGAAAGTGCAAGAACAGTGAACGATCTGAAAACGCAGCTAGAGGGTGATCAAGAACTAAGTGCTGAAGTACTTCATCTTAAACAGCAGCAGGTGGAGAGTTTAGCAATTATTGATGAACTGAGGAAACAGCTTGAAGAAGTTGAGAAACTTAAGTCAGAGGATGTTGTGAATCTTGGCACGACAAATGTTGAAAGCCAAGCTACAAATGTCTTGCCAGAGCAACGTGAGGAAGAGAAAATTATTTTAGTGGATCAACTCAGACAAGACAATCTGAAGCTAATTGATGAACTCTGCACTGTTCAGGAAGAACTGTCCAGAAACCAGACCAACCTTGAATGTATGACTGAAGAGAAGAGACTCCTAGAGGATGAGCTTTTGGCCCAGAAGAACAGATTTGATAAAGCTGTTGAAGAGAGTGCAAGGGCAGTGAACGATCTGAAATCGCAGCTAGAGGGTGATCATGAACGAAGTGCTGAAGTACTTCATCTTAAACAGCTGTATGTAGAAAGTGTGGCAACTATTGATGAGCTGAGGAAACAGCTTGAAGAAGTTCAGAAGCTTAAGGCAGAGGAGGCTGTTCTGGAAAAAGTTGATGATGGACTGAAGCCAGAACATGAGTGTGAGCAAATGTTGCCACCTGAGAATGTTCCAACATTTGGCTCTTTACCAGCCATTCCAAGCACACCAGGGTTCATTGAGATGCTTGAATCTGCAGTTGACAGTGCAGCAGATGCGGAGATTCCATCAGAGTTTGATCAACCTGAAAAGGTTTTGTCTGTTGAAGATGAAAGTGGAAAGTTAGTTCCAGTTAGCATGGTAGAGAGAGGTGTGATGGTCTTAGCTGACACTGGAAATGTGGAAGTGGTTGAAGACGTTGCTCAGTCTGAGAGTATTGGAATGGCTTTGGAATATCAAGATGTTGAGCAGTCAAATTTTTCAAATTTGACTTCTACCACTTCTTGTGACATTGAACAAGTTTCTCCGAAGATAGCAGAGGCAAGTGTTGTCTTTACTGCTGAGAAAGATGTGGTACAACAAAATGCTGAGGTTTTGTCAGTAGATGTGCAAAACCAACCAGTTACTTTGAAGGAGTTGAAAGAGATTCAGGAACTTGTCGCTGTGCTGAACCAGCGGATTGAGTTGCAAGACAGAGCTCTTGGAGAACTTGCAGAACTGGGCAACAGGTCTGAGCAGGACAACACAGAGAAAATTATTTTAATGGACCAACTAAGAACAGACAATCTAAAGCTAATTGATGAACTCTGTACTGCTCAAGAAGAACTTTCCTGCATTCAGACGAACCTCGATTGTACGACTGAAGAGAAGCGACTCCTAGAGGATGAGCTTTTGACCCAGAAGTTCAGGTTTGAAAAAGCAGTTGAAGAAAGTGCAAAGACGGTGGACGATCTGAAAACGCAGCTAGAGGGTGATCATGAACTAAGTGCTGGAGTACTTCAGTTTAAACAGCTGTATGTAGAAAGTGTAGCAACTATAAATGAGCTGAGGAAACAGTTTGAGGAAGTTCAGAAGCTTAAGTCAGAGGATGCTGTTCTGGAAAAAGTTGATGATGGACTGAAGCCAGAACACGAGTGTGAGCAAATGTTGCCACCTGAGAAAGTTCCAACATTTGGCTCTTTACCAGCCATTCCAAGCACACCAGGGTTCATTGAGAAGCTTGAATCTGCAGTTGACAGTGCAGCAGATGCTGAGATTCCATCGGAGTTTGATCAACCTGAAACGGTTTTGTCTGTTGAAGATGAAAGTGGAACGTTAGTTCCAGTTAGCATGGTAGAGAGAGGTGTAATGGTTTTAGCTGACACTGGAAATGTGGAAGTGGTTGAAGACGTTGCTCAGCCTGAGAGTATTGGAATGGCTTTGGAATATCAAGATGTTGAGCAGTCAAATTTTTCAAATTTGACTTCTACCACTTCTTGTGACATTGAACAAGTTTCTCCAAAGATAGCAGAGGCAAATGTTGTCTTTACTGCTGAGAAACAGGTGGTACAACAAAATGCTGAGGTTTTGTCAGTAGATGTGCAAAACCAACCAGTGACTTTGAAGGAGTTGAAAGATATTCAGGAACTTGTAGCTGTGCTAAACCGGCGAATTGAGACACAAGACAGAGCTCTTGGAGAACTTGCAGAACTGGGCAACAGGTCTGAGCAGGACAACACAGAGAAAATTATTTTAATGGACCAACTAAGAACAGACAATCTTAAGCTAATTGATGAACTCTGTACTGTTCAGGAAGAACTTTCCAGCATTCATACAAACTTTGAACGTTTGACTGAAGAGAAGAGACTCCTAGAGGATGAGCTTTTGGCCCAGAAGTACAGATTTGAAAAAGCAGGTGAAGAAAGTGCAAAGACTGTGGATGAAGAGCTAGATGGAGGTCATGAACTAAGTACCGAAATGCTTAATCTTAAACAGTTGTATGTGGAAAGTGTAGCAACTATTGATGAGCTGAGGAAACAGCTCGAGGAAGTTCAGAAGCTTAAGTCAGAGGATGCTGTGGATCTTTGTATGGCAGATGTTGAAAGCCAAACAATTGTTTTGCTAGAGCAAAATAAAGAAGAGCTTCATAGGCTAAAAGCTGAAATGGCATCACTTACTGATGAATATAAAGGAAGTCTGGAAACTATTCAGAAGTTGCAGGAGCAACTTGAAGATGAGAAGACTGTAAAATCTGCTGAGCTTGCAACTGTTCATCACACTGCAAGTGAAACCCAGCCTACAGTTGTGGCCTATGCTACAACTGCAAGCCAGAGTAGCATTGATGAGACTGGAAGTAAAAATCAGCTTACAATTGTTCGTGAAACTTCAAGTGAGAGACAAGCTTTGGTTGCAGACCATGTGCCAAGTGAAAGTCAGACTACACTTGTAGACTATGCTACACGTGAATGCCAGACTGCTAGCATAGACTGTGATACAGTTGAAAGCCAGACAAGTGTAGACCAGGCTATAAGTGAAATTCAGCTAACAAGTGTACCTCAAACTACCAGTGAAGGCCAGACTTCATTTGTGGACCACACTACAACTGAAAGCCAAACTACAAGTATCGACCATGCTACTGGTGAAAGCCAGACTACAGTTGTAGACTATGTATCAAGTGAATGCCAGACAATCAGCATAGACCTGGCTGTTAGTGATAGCAAACCTAGAGTTGTGGGTCAGACTACAGAAGAAAGTCAAACAGTTGAAGTTCAGGCTCTGAGTGAGATCCATGCTGCAGCTATAAGTGAAAGTCAGGTAACAGTTGTGGACTCTGCTGCAACTAAGAGTCATACTGCAAACGAAAACTCAACTCTAAGTGAAAGAGAGTGTGATGAGTCATTGCTGCAGGAAACTATTTATCAGCTGAGGCTTGAGAATGAACAGCTGAGAGCAGCAGCAAGGTTACAACTACATCTAGCTACAGATTCAGTTCAGACTGCAAATGATGATCAGACTACAAATGTAGATCAGTCAACAGTTGAAAGCCAGACTGCAGGCATAAAGCAGACCTCTGTGGAAACCCAAACAAGTGTAGACCTGACTGGAAGTCAAAGTCAAACTACAAGCATAGATCATGCTGCAACTGAGAGTCAGACTACAACTGTTGATCGCACTTCAGGTAAAAACCAGACAAGCACAGATGAAACTCTAAGTGATAATCTGCTAACCACTGTAGCTCAAACTGCAAGTGAATGCCAGACTACAGTTGTAGACCATGCTGCAACTGAAAGCCAGACTGTAATTATAGATCATGCTACAACGGAAAGCCAGACTGTAATTGTAGATTATACTACTACTGAAAGCCAGACTACAATTGTAGATTATGGTACTACTGAAAGCCAGACTACAACTGTAGACCATTCTGCAACTGAGAGCCAGACTACAATTGTAGATCGCGGTACATCTAAAAGTCAGATGATCACTGACCAGGCTGTAAGTGAAAATCGGGTGACATCTTTGCATCAGACTATAAGCGAAAGCCCGACTACAAGCACAGATGATGTCACTAGTGAAAGCCAGACTACAACTGTGGACCATGTCACAGCTGAAAGTCAAATTGTAAATGCAGACCAAACTACAAGTGAAACCCAAAGTACAAGTGAAACCCAAACTACAGGTGAAAGCCAGACTACAGGTTTAGATCAGATTCCTGCTGCAAGCCACACTTTTAATGCAAATCAGGGTCCTTTTGAAATTCAAGGAAATGTTGACATTAGTACAAATGAAGAATGGGTTTTGCAGACTGAAGATGTGCAGAAGTTGAAAGCTGAACTAGCAAAATTGACTGAACAATATCAGGATAGTCAAGAAACTATTAGTCAGTTGAAGGTACAGCTTGCAGACAAGAGACTATTGACTGCTCAAGGTGTTCCTCTTGAAGTGACTTGCACTGGAAGCGTAATAACATCTGCAAATCAAACTTTAGGTGAAGACCAAACTTTGAGTGAAACCAGTAATGTATGTGAAGTCCATGCTAGCACTCTGACTCAAACCACAAGTGAAAATGCAACTACAGTTGTAGATCAGACTGCGATTGAAAGTCAGACTTCAAGTGTAGATAAAGCTACCAGCGAAAGTCAGACTACAATCATAGACCAAAGCACAGCAGACTACAGTCATAGACCAGACTACAGTAAGTGTACAGGTGTAGACCAAACTACAACTGTAGACAAGACCACAGCTGAAAGGCAAAGTATAACGGTAGACCATGGTACAGTTGAATGCCAGGGTAGTGTTGAAGATCAGACTTTGAATAAAGAAGACGGCATTGATCAGTCAGATGTGCAGTTGGCCTACAGCAAGTTACAATTGGAAGTGACTGAACTAGCTGAACAGAATCGTGAAAATCAGGAGAATGTTTCTCAGCTGACACTTGAAAATGAAAAGCTGAAAGCTGAGTTAAGCCTAATACTTCACAAGACTAAAGTTGAAAGCCAGACTACAACTGAAGGTCTGACTACAGTTGGAACCCAGACTTCAAGTCTATCCCAGCATACAGTTGAACAGCCAAATGAAAGCCAGTTCACAACCGAAAGTCAGATGACGCCTGTAGACCAGAGTGCAGTTAAAAGTCAGACCACCAGAGAGGGCCAGACTACAAGTGAAAACCAGACTACAGCTGAAAGCCAAACTAGAGGCAATGATGAAGCTACTATCGTTGAGGGCGAAACTACTGTTTTTAGTCAGACTAAAACAACCAGCCAAACTGCAAATGAAACCCAAACTACAAGTGAAGGACAAGTTTCAGCTGAAAGTCAGACTGCTGGTGAAGGTCAGGTTACAGCTGGAATTCAAACTACTGGCGAAGGTCAAACTTCTACTGAAAATCAGACTGATGGAATAGCTCAGCTTACGGTTGAAATTCAAGCTACTGATGAGAACTGGACTGCAAGTGAAAGCCAGCAGCTAGTCGTAGATCAAAGTACTAGTGTAAGCCAGAAGGTGACTCAGAATACAGTTGGTAGTCAAACTACAAGTGTGGACCAGGCTTCCATCGAAAGTCAAGCTACAGTTGTGGCTCAGAATACTGTTGAAAGTCAGACTACTTGTATAGACCTGGCAACAGTGGAAACTCAGACTGAGGCTGAAAGCCAGGCTAAGGTTAAAACTGAGACTACATTAGCTGACCAGGCTGCAGGCTTAGTCAGGTTAGAAAGCTCAGAATCTCTGACCAGGTTGCATGTGACTGAGGCGGGTTCATTGATGCCACCAGGTGGCAGTGCATTCAATGAGCAGTTAATGTTGGCCACTGGGACAGGAGCTACTAAAGTGATTAGTGCCAGTCACACTGAGCAGGATCTGCAGAGGAGGATCAAGTTCTTGGAGGAAGCTCTAGCCAGAGAGAAGGATGAATTTAACGAGAGTTTGGCTGAGGTGAGCGACAAGCTCGCCTTGGTGACTTCACAGAAACAAGAAGGTGATGCCACCTTGGAAAAGGTCGAGGCGAGATTTATTGAGCAGGTGAAACGGCTTGGTGATGAGTTGGCTAAATCTGAGGACTACAAAGCGGAAATTGAAGAAGAGATCCGACAGCAAATTGAGGAACATGCACAAACGGCTACTCTTGAGCTGAAACTGAAAACTAAAGTCGTAGAACTAGAAGAAGACCTGACAAGCAGAAGGAGCACAGTGAAAGAGTTGGAACAAGCTGTCCTGGAGCTAAATGCTGAAAAGGAAGAAAGAATTGTCACTTTCACAAATGCTGAAGCAGAATTGAAACAGAAAACGAAGGAACTAGAGGATTTTGTGTCTCAGTTGGAAGCCGATAACAAAAGCTTGGAAGAAAAACTTAGATCAAAGGAGGAATTTGAAGAGAAGTTGGTCGAAGTGGAGCATCAGCTAAGAAATAAGATTGCAGAGATGGAGTTGGAACTGGTCGAGAAATGCAATAAACAGGATGAATCATCGAATGCCATGGGCAGATTGAACGAAAAGGTTGCTAACTTAACTGCTGAGAAAGTCGATCAGATTAAAGAAATACAGGAAGAAAAAGTTTTACTTGAAAATAAACTTGCACAGCTGCAGGAGACAGTCCAGCATTTCGAAATAAATGCAAAGGATGTGGAAGAGTCGGCACAAACTACAAAAGAATCCTTGCTTGTGAAAGATATGGAGTTGACAAGCACAATGGCAGAGGTAGAAGAATATCGTAAGAAGATTCAGTGTCTTGAAGAAACAATGACTACGTTGCATGATGATGTCAAGATTCGTGATGAAACTATTGCAGAGAAAGAGAAGTTCTTCAGAGCAGAAGTCGAGGAAAAACAGAGCATCATCCATGAAAGCCAGGGTAAGATTGATGAAATTGAGAAAAGCAGAGAAGAAATTGCAGCCAAGCATATCGAATTAGAAGAAACTTTGAGCAAGAAGATATCAGAACTGCTGACGGAATGTGAATCACAGACAAGCGAGAAAATGGAGCAAGCGAGACTTGTCTCAGAGTTATCTATGAAGTTATTGATTGCATCCGATGAGAAAGATCAGGCTGTAAAAGATTGGAAGTCGGAGGTCGATGAGCTGCGGCTGAAACTAGTGTCTGGTGAAAGCGAGCTACAGTCTGTGACTGATGAGCTAACAAGTACGAAGGAAGAACTCACTGTAATGCAGAAGAATCTGACCTCTGCTGAAGAGAATCTAGCAACCAAAGTGAATGAACTACAAGCCATTGAATGTACAGTAGCAAAAGAAAGAGAGCGATTCGATAGCGAAAGCCAGTCATTGAATGCACGAGTCAAAGAGCTTGAGGATGTGCTTAAGGAAAAGATGGAGAGTGTGGGAGAGCTGCAGGGTGTTGGTGAAGTGCTGAAACAGGATCTCATGATATCTCAAGACGACTCACAGAATCTCCTTAAGAGTCTTGAAACGTACCAGAAGGAGCAACGTTCTTTAGCGGAGGAACATGAAAAGGTCGTTGTAGATCTGACTAGTAAAGCAGCTGCTGCGGAGCTTGACAGAGATGAAATTGTTCGCCGGTGTGAGCAACTGGAGTCTGAGATACTGGCAAGAGTGGAAGAACTGGAAAAGTGCAAAGCACTGCATGTGCAGCAGCTGGTAGCTATGAAGCAGGACTACACGGGAGTCATCACTGATTTGAGGAATAGACTGGATAGAGCTGAAGAGGAGAAAATGAAGATCTTGAGTCTTGGGGATAGCAGTAAAAGAACAGCAGTAGTCAGAGAGATGATAGAAAGAGAAATTGGTGTCTCTGAGGGCGGAGATGAAAGCATGGTCGTTGAGAAAGGAATTCATCCTGTGGATCAGAGCAATGTGAAACTTGGAGGTGCATCTCAGAGGAGCACAGGTGAGGCGCCATCCGGTGCCGACCAACCTGACAACACCAATCGGATGAAGCCTAAGGTGGAGTCCAATGTTTCTGGAAAGGCCTCGGAGTTGGGTCTTGATGGAACAGAGAGCGAGGTCCTGATGAAAGACTTAAGTGCTGAACTACTTGTGACGGAAGTGACAGACGTGGCCATCTCGAAGGAGATGAGAAGGTTGGAGGAAAATCTCCTTGACATGAAACTGCAATATTCAGAGCTGGAAAGGCAGCTGAAGGCAATCCAAGAGGAGCTAAAGGCATACAAAGAGGAAAAGCTTGAGATGGAAAAATGCATCAAAAAGCTTGAATCTAGTAAGTCTGAAGTGGAACAACATAGCCATACTCTTCAGGGCGCTAACGAACAGCTTTCTTCACAAGTGGCATGCCTATTAAAGGAAAAAGAAATGCTGGAAACAAAGGTTGCCGAACTTCTTTTGATATGCAGAGATGTGGAGGACGCTGCTGACAATGGTGCAGAAAAGAAAAAGACAGGTGACCAGAGTGAGTTAGTCATCAGGCAATTGGAAAATAGGATTGACGAATTATCGCAGGCCAATGAGGTTCTAGTAACGGAGAACGAGTTCATAAGCGACAGCATGGACCACACTGAGGGGTGCCTCAAATCCGCTGGATTTGACAATGAAAAGAAGGAGTTCGAGTACCAGAGGCAGATTTCAGAATTGGAAAGTCAGCTACTCATGGCTAGCGAGGAATCCGAGAAGATGCAACAGACATACGAGCAACAGATCACAAGCCTCAAGATGAGATTAGGCTTTGAAACTCAAAGTCCTGTCCAGTCGCCAACCGGTTCGTATCGTTATTCAGACACGACTGAGATGGAATTCGAATCTGCAAAACTGCGGCAGGAAAACTTAGTACTGAGCGAAAACCTTAAAACTTGTCGACGTACAATAGAGCAGCTTGAAGCTCAGTTGTCCGCACTTTCTAGAGACAGCACAAACCAAGAAACGGCACCGGACTGGGCAGAAAAGGTAAAGAAACTTGAAGAACAGCACGAAACGGAGTTGGCGATTCTAAAGTTCCGACTGACGGAAAGTCATGGTCACGAGGAGTCAGGGGTTCTGACCGAGCTCAAAGAGGCTCATCGCAAGAGAGAAGAACAACTTCAGACAGAGTTTGAACAGTCGTTGGAAGCATACAAGGTCCAGTATCAGCATAAGTGTATCGAAGAATTTAGCAAGGTAAGTTCATATATATTGTATATAGGTCACCTACAAGTAAGGGAGTGAGTGGTCACCAAATGCAGCCAGGTTGAGAAAGGTTTTGCCCAATGTAAATGTATGCTTTTAAATTTGGATTTTACAATTATTTCAATGTGGCCTTTGCCTTAATTCCCACTTCAGTCTAATGGCTAGCATGCTGGACTGTCAACTGAGAGGTCAGGTGTTCAAATCCCTGCCAAGGCAGAAAGTTGTTTCAAGATATTTTCTGCTTCACCTGCAACCCCTAGCCAACTTGGCTATAACGAGTACGTATCTGGTCAACCAACCTCATATGTCGAGGCAAAGAAAATGCGAGTTGCTAACACTTCTTACCCATGACTGCCTCTCGGGGCTAATTTAAGGAACTACTCCACTTTTTCTTTTGTCAGATAGCAATTCTGGATTGTGTCAGATATAAGTAGTGTCCTTTTGCTGGATGGGCAGTACCGAAGTACCCAACTCTGTTGCACAGTTAGCCCTAAAAGATCAGCAATGTAGCCTAATTAAGGCCTTGGTACTGTGTTGGACTGCAGTCACCGCAGCAGGGGATAGGGAGGGTAATGCTTAATGGGGAAATGTGTATTGAGGAGTTCAAAGTAGGTCATATTTTGCAGACGTCGTAAACATTTATCTGTGTCTCAGGTTAAGATTTCTAACTATGCACCTAATAAATAGTTTTTAATGAATAAATAATGCAGATGAATTTCAACTTTTCGTGTATTCATATGAAGTATTTGGTTGGCAAGCCCCAAACTCCATGCTATGGACCGTTTAAGTACAGACAGTGAATTGATTTTAGCCTCCCCTGAAACAGGCTTTATGTAAAGTACATTGACTAAATCCTTAATGCACAGTTGCCATAGCAGTATTGATCCATACCATATTTTAGTCGGTCACACCGAAGAAATCTTACATCTAATTTGTGATAAAGGCATTTTTAAGTGTTAATTAAATATTTGCACAAGGCTTCAGTCATCCAGGAACACATCAAGGTATATTTAGTGTCTGCATGCATGCATGTATACATGCAGTCATACATACATACATACATTCATACACAAACGCACACACATAAATACATACTTACATACATACGCACATACATAAACACACACATACATCTTTACATGCATACATACATCCTTATGTACATACATTAATTACTGCAGGCAAAGAAGGAATGGGAGCAGACGCAAAGTCAGACGAGAGGTGACCTGTCTCTTCCTTCGCATCACCTATCTGATGATCAGCCGCTACATCTACAGGCAGAAGATCAGCTTCTTCAGCAGCAACAGAAGGAAATAAGGGTCTGTGGCCAGTGCTTCAACATTTTAAATCTAAATCTCTTTCACTCTTTATCTCTGAAGCCTTCACAGTGCTGTATGAGACCTGTGTCAATTAGACCAACTTATTCCCAGTCAGTCAGTTACACATAAAATGGCCTACATAAATGACAGCTGAAATTCATTAAACTATCTACGGCGTCTACGCATAATTAGAATTATCGGACTATAAGTCAGTTTTTTGCATGAATTTCTAGAGGTGCACCAACGTGAGCGATTTGTGTATGAAAAGTTTTTGACATTTTCACTACCCTGGCATACAATCTGCAGTGCTGCAACAATAGATAAAACTGAGACAGTGAAAGTGCACTCGCTCCTGCGGATGAATAATTTGAGTTCTTTCCCCTTAAAATACTGCAGACTCTGAATGCTGTTTGAAGGAATGTAGGAGTATATCTAAGTCTTAATAAGACTAGAAAACTCGGACACAAACTGTGTAGAGTCAATGCAGATGCGTTGTAGTCTGCTGCAGTGCTGCAAGATGATTTTTGTCCAATAAATATACCAGGCCTCTGCAATAATTATGGTTAAGGACCACAGTGATTATGAATGAGCAGACAATTTATGAGACCGATACAGTAGTTGAGCTCAAGCTGGGATCACTAGTATTATTTCTTGAGGTGTGACAGGTGATAGTGTAATTTGCAAATTATCGGACTTGGAAGAGCATTCTTCTAGATATTTATGTCCTGGCCGGGCATGCTTCATGTACTTTTGTCAAAACTTGAAACTACACGTATTTTCTTTTCTGGCACTGGGCTTGGTTTACCTTTAAGGAGAGGGTTTACCTTAGACAGTCAGGGAGTGTACTATATAAATGCTCTGAATTGTTGAGTGAAAGCCAGTCAATCATGGTCAGTCGGCCAATCATCAATTTAGTCACCTACATCCTCCTTTTGTCCGCAATAAAGAACTTTTTGGGTTTTTTTTAAATGCAAGTACAGGATTTGTAATGTTCTTTTGTTGGACCAATAAATATATTGATTGAG
Source organism: Aporrectodea caliginosa (assembly GCA_020284085.1). NCBI lineage: Eukaryota > Metazoa > Annelida > Clitellata > Crassiclitellata > Lumbricidae > Aporrectodea > Aporrectodea caliginosa. The sequence goes on from JACEVL010001030.1 coordinate 74,475, forward strand.
TGATTGAAATGATAGTTGACAGCGTGCTTAAAAACTGCTTTTCGTTTTGTGACTGGATTTCAAGAAAGTGTTTTTGGTTTTCAGGATTTGACAGATGCACGACTTCACCTTCTGAATGAACTGGATGCGTGTCGTCATCAGTACGAGTCTGTCCAGGAAGAGAACTCACACCTGTTGGCACAGGTCGAGCAACTTCATTCTGCTCTTAGTCGTCGCCAGTCATCGGGAGACCCGCACGACTACCAGGGCAGTCCAAAGTTCATTCCAGAACAGGATGCGGAAGAATGGCGCATGAAGCTTGTCACCCTTCTTGACAGAGGTGCTTCCCTTGAGGGCAGTCTCTTCTCCTCTGGGCTTCTCTCTCCATGCTCTCTGTCAGGATCGGAGAGTGTTCTCGCGTCGGACGATGGGTTGCTGCTCGGAGACAATGAGGATTCATCACCAAAGAACATCAATCCTTCAGACCTGAAGAGTCCGCGGTTTGAAGAACGCCACGACTGGGAAATGGTGGCTCCGTCCAAACGAAGGGTGAGAGACTCAACAGAGGGTAACCGGGCAAGAACTCTGTGGTCCTCTGCAGCCGAACTGCACCCTATTCCTGCCATCCAGTTGCCAGATCTCGCTACTGAGGGAAATGATGTTTACCTCGATTCTTTGTCCCCACTGGATAGTATGAAAACTGACGAGGATGTGAGGAGGTCACCCAATTATGACAGTGGAAGACTGAGAACAACGGGATTTATTCGAGAATCGAGCTCTGAGACTGACATTACAGAGGAAAAGTTGGGTCGAGAAGAGTCTCAAAAGATCAAAGAGACGTCCGATCAACGGGAGCCTGTGGATATTTGGAGTCGTTACAAGCGCAATGCGAAAGAGCATTCATCTCTTCAGTTTGAATACGAGCAGTTCAAATCAAAGGCACGTAAAGAGTACGCAAAGCTTAAGAACAGACTCATTGTCACTGTCAAGGAGTTCAACGATTTCAAGGTGAAGCACAGCAACGTGGAAGTGCTGGAAGCTGAGAAATCAGAACTTCAAAACCAAGTGGTAGTACTTGAGTTAGTTATACAGGATATGCGATCAGCTCAGCGGATGGAAAAGGAGCAGGCCGAAACGGAAACACTGATCTCTGTGCCAAGGGTCATCGTGGCAGAACACTACAGAAGTGGAAGAGAAAGGGATCAGGAGTCTACCGATGGTGTCTGTCCAGATGTGGATAAGATGACAGAGAAGATCACAATGATGGAACTGGAGTTGGATGTCCTGCGGTCCCAGTGCAGCATGCTGGCTCAGAAGAATGTGTCCCTTGAGCAACTCGTGATACGTTATAGATCAACCTGTCGGCAGGCAAGTCCCCTAGTGTCCAGTGAGTTTCCCAAGCCGTCTGTCGATCGTTTGGGCGATGGTACATCATCGACACAGTCACCTGCTTTAAAAGGTGAACAAAGTGAAGCACAGACATTAACAAGGACTTCTGAACTCCAAACGACTGTTCTTGATGACAAGGTTAGGGACCTTAGCAGCGAGAACAGACAACTGACTTCCAAAATTCAGGAGCAGAAGTTGTTCTACGAATCAAAACTTCAGACTGTGGATCGAAAGTGCACTCAGCTGGAAAAGCAGGTAACCCGTTTCCAAGAGACCAGCGGCAGTGAAGCATGCCAACTATGTTCGGTAGTTCAGGCCGAGTGTGAGAGCGTGAAGCTGCAGAACGAACTGGAGCGGTCCGTCGCCAAGACGAAACTGGAAGAACTTCTCGGCAGGTTCCTGCAGGTCGAGGCGGAGTTGGCGCTTGAGCGACAGCAGTCAGAAAATGAAACGGTAAGTACTGAATGGTTAAGTGTTCAGTTGGAACAGTTTGGTTTGTGTGTTACTAAACCTGTTGACGATGAATATAGTTTGTTCGATTTTGCTACTAACCGCTTGCCAGTAGCTGGCACGACTGACGCTTGTAACTCTAAACGCTTCACTTGCTCACCTTTGTTGCATGCTGCTTCACATTCTTCATCTACTGAACGTCTTCGCTTCAGTGGTTCTTCTGACAATTTATTTGGCATGCAGGAGGATTTCACCCCTGTTCTCAGTTGTGATACAGACTTGAATGCGTCGAATGCTGGTGCTGACAGTTCTGCCTTAGCTGCAGACTTTAATGATGAAAAGAACAAAGTGCCTTTTTCAATTTCTTGCAATAGAACTTTGGACAGCATGGTAGTTGACAGCAATTTATCTCATACTCAGATGGGAAATGTCTTTGAAATTTCTAAAAATTCTGCCCAGGGTGAAATTTTTGTAGGCGATGAGTTATTAACCGGTGGTGCTGTGAAGTTAGAAGAGGAGGCATTAAGTTCCGTTTTTTTGCAGACACGTCTGTTTGAGACATCATCGCATGAGCCGGCCTATCCGCAGAGAAACAGGACTCTTCAGGAAACAGAGACTGAACCAATAGATGACACTGAACCAAGAGATCAAACTGGTCAGATAAATGAAAAATTTAGTCTAAAGTCAAGAGGTGAAACAGTACCAATAGGTTACACAGTTCATGTAACATCTGGAGTGGAAACTAAGCCAACAGATGAAACTAGACTGACTGATGAAACAGTTCATCTAAAGTCAGCAGCAGAGGTGGATTCGCTCGACGAAACAACTTGTCTAAACCCGGAAACAAAGATTGAACCAACAGACCAAACTATTCCTGATTCGCTAGAAACACGCCTTAAAAATACTGTTGAAATGGAGGAAGAATTGTTCGGCGTCAATTTTCTGACATGCCAAAGACAATCTAGAAATCTTACAGACAGTTCTGATGATGTTGAATGTACGTTCATCTCTTGCGATGATGACATTTCAGCATATTTAGAGTGTGACAGTAGTATTGCTACTGCCATGTCTTCTGATCCAGGCCAGGTTATGGAAGTGATAGGCATACAGCCGGATGCTCCACCCATCTTTGTTGATGCTCTTCATTCATTGGTTACAGCCGAACAACCGATTTCAGGTGCCAGTGATGGGCAATCAGAAAAATGTCATCAATCAAATGAGCAGGAGAGACAGCCAGTGGAAAGGGAAGATGAAGCTGTTTCTACTGGAATTATTGGTGCCAGTGCATCCAAATCATTAAAAAAGAAACTGTCTACTGGTAAGCTAGGTACTCCTGCCGTGAAACCGACACAAAGTAGACCGCGGTCATTGAGCAGTAAAACTTCTTCAGGCGCTAGAAAGTCAGCTAAGTTGATACAGAACCCTGAAACACCCAAATCTAAACAAGCTGCAACACCTGACAGCAGTCAGGAGAAACCTCATCTCGCCCCTGTTGCATCTGAAGCAGCAGCTAAGTTAGCATCAGGAGGCAAACAAAGAAAGTCCGTTTCTGAGGTTTCTCATTTGCCAAAAGGTGCTGTAAATTTGGACAGAGGACTGCGTGATGTGCATGGTCCAACTACAAGCAATCTTCAGGGCAGCTGTGGAGAGCGCAAGACAGGCAAAGCTGTGCTGGAAGATTCTGCCAGCATGATACAGAATGTCTCGGAACTGATGAGGCAGAATGAAAGAGTTCTACAGCAGAACAAGGCCTGGACTCAGAAACTCAAAGAAGAATATAGTGAAGCGAATCGTGAAATGAAGAAGATGAAACAAAAACACATGAATGTTGCCAAGGAGAAGGACGAGGCAAGCCCAGTGTTGCATGTGACAACCAGCACACCTGGGCTGAAGAAAAACCTGGTAAAGGAAAACCAGGAGGAGCGTAAAAGAATGGAAGAGAAGTCAATCTACGAAAAAGAACTCGGTACTTTGAAGAGCCAGTATGAGGCAAAATGCAAGGAAAACACCAATCTTCTTCAGCTTATTAGAGAGAGTGGAAAAATGGGCATAGCCAGTGAACTCACCCAGCTGCGTGTTCAGTATGAAATTCTTCTGGAGGATAAGAAAGAACTGTGTCGAACTTTTGAAAATGAAAGAGCAGTTCTGATTGAGGATCTGAATAACCTGAGGCACACTGTAGAAGAATCGAGTGATGTGAAGCGGGATAAGACCACTGGTTTGGTAGCTGTGGAAGTTCCAAATGAAACTCTTGATCGGGAGATCGAGATGTCAAATCTTGCTTTTAAATTGCAGGAATCGTCACGGCAGTTGGCCGACTTATCAGCAAGATATCGAGGCGTGCTAGATGACAATGCCAGTCTTCGTGTTCAGCTGTTAGGTGCTGAGAATGTGTGCTTGTCTGACCTTCATGAAAGTGAAGAGAGAGAGGTAGTATGGAAAGGACAGAAAGACACAGTGGATAATATCCAGCTCAAGCCTAAGGGAGAGGTCATAGAGGAAGAGGAGCATGTGGTAGTTGGTAAAGATTCTGTGCAAAATGTTTCGGTACATGAGCTGCCAGAAGAAAGACTAGGCCACATGATTGAGGGTGATGATGTGCAGGTGAATGAAATGAAACTGGTTGTTGCAGAAGAATTGTCCGAACAAGAAACGAGAAGGCTTATGGCATCACCAGAAGGCCTGGCCAATAAAGTTCTGCATTCAGGGCAAGCGAATTTCCTACAACACGGACATGAAGAGGACAATTCTGTTCCGCAAAATCAAGATAAATTTCCCATCTCTTGGCCTCAGGTTTCTGAACAGGCAGACTCCACAGATTCTGCTGCAGCACTTTTGTCTGTCCTGCAGAGGGATCAGTGCACCAGTGAGATGTCCTACCACGATCTTATGATCCAGTATGAATTGTTGGCTGAGGAGAAGAGACAGCTTTGCCAAAATCTAGAACTGGATGAGGCGTTCTTAGTTGAGCTGAGACAGGAGCTGTCAGATGAGAAACTGAACAGAGAAATGCTGCAGAATGAATGTCAGCTGCTTAGGAACGAATGGCACAACATGAGCATTCAGTTTTCAGTTCTTATGGCCGAGAAAAATGAACTATGCCAGACAGCTGGCTACATGACTGAATTGAAACAAGATGCACTGATTGAAAAACAGAGTACTTCTAGTCTACAAGTGAGTGCTTATGAAAGTTGTTTTAGATCACCCGAAATGGACCCATCTGAGCCTGAAGCTTGTGGCAACTTTGGGGTTGGTCATGGTGACATGGTTGTCACTAAAGGTGGAATTTGCACAGAAGGTGATGAATCAGGGAGTCAAAATCTGCAATATGCTGATATTTTGAGAAGTGGAATCGAGACAGACCTGGAAGGAAATGACAATGAGCACAGTGAAAACAGATTACTTGATGAAGCTGACATCCAGGAGTTGAAGGAAGCGCTTGCTGGTCTTCTGAAAGAGAGAACTTCCTTGACGTGGCGTTGCAACACTTTGGAACTGGAAAGGAACAATGCAATAGTGACTGCTGATGAGTTACAGAAAGAACACCAGGTGGCCTTGAATGGCTTGCAGAAGAAGGTCACTGAAAAGCATGAGGAATTGCAGCAGAGGATGACTGAGTTGGAGGATGAGGTCAGTAATCTTGTACAGGAGCGAGATATTGAAAAGTGGAAGAATGATGAACTTCAGGTTGAGATGGAAGACCTACGAGAGAAGTTAGATGCAGCTGAGAAAGAGATGAAGGATCTGCAAGAGGCCCTGGAAGATTGCTGGAGTGGTAAAGCCCTGCTTACGAAGGAGAAAGAAACCTTGGCCTCAGAACTGTTGAAATTTCAGTACTTGAAGGGTGATGTATCAGAGAAAGATTCAACAGAATTTCAAGGTGAAAACCTTTCTGGTGATCAACAACAGCTACAAGAAGATAATCTGGACTTTAACAAAGAAGTAGATCAAACTAGTTTACTGACAGTAATGGTTACAGAAGAAAGAAAAAATATGCAGGAAGACACAGTTTGCAAGAACACTGCTGATGATAGACAGGTTGGTGATCAGCTGAAGTTGCATGGAGATGGGACTACAGAAAATGTAGCCTATACCGAAATGGGTTGCAAGACAGAGGTTAATCAAAGTGAATGCTTAGTGCAAAGTTACTCTTCTATTCTCAGAGACTGGAATTCAGGTCCTTCAGGAAGTTCGTTGGATGAAACAGTGGCTGAAGCAAAAAGTGCTGAGTTACGGTTAGAGGAAATGCGGCAGGATATGCAGACTCTTGTTTCAGAATTCGAAATTGTCTTGATGCGGGTCAAAAATGCTGAAGATGAAAAATCACTGATTGCAGCGAAACTGCAGCTGATGGAGGATAAAGTAGCAAAGCTGAAAATGTCTCTTATGTCTCACAGTGCAATGGCAGGATTAATTGAGCAAACTGGTGAACTGAGGGATGAAGAATTCTTTGACATAGTGAACCAACTTCTGGAGGAAAAGTCTCATATGGACACCAAGCTTGCAGCAGTGGAAAAGAAGTATGAGGAGTATCAGATAGAAATGAAACAGCTAAAAGCTGTTTATGCTCAGAACGAAGAGCTGATTTTGGAGATTCAGAATCAGAACCAACACACAAAATCCGAGCTGGAAATTGCGGAATCTGAAACAAAAACTGTTAGCGATCATGCTTGTTCTCTGGAGACAAGGTGTCAGAAACTCAGTACAGATCTTCAGTGTTTAGACTGGAAGCACAGAGACCTGGAGAAAGAAAGAAGCATGTTGGCTGATATCCTGTCAAAGACTTTTGTGGAGAAGGATAGCATTTTGTTGGACTTAAGCAACTGTCAGCAAGAGAAAGTGGAAGCGCATGCCATTTTAGACAAATTAACATCAGAGTTGCATCAGTGTAGGCAAGAGACAGACGAGCTTACTGCTCACGTCCAGCTTTTCCGATCGAAAAACAATTCCTTACAGGGAGAGGTTTCAGAATTTCAGCTCAGTCAGACACAAATTCTGCAGGAGCTCGAGCAGTTAAAACTAGATCATTTAGATGCAGTTGCCCAGCATTTAGCAGAAACAGCAAATCTGAATGAAGTCATACGGGTTTTAGATGCCAAACAGGAAGAACTGTTGACAAGACGAGAAGAGGAGCGCAGCACTATCGATACGGCAATAGAGAAATATCAGGAAGTGGAGAGCCATCTTGGTAGGTTGAAGAGCACCAATGAATCATTGACAAAAGTTGTGGAAAAACTGGAAGAACGTTGCTCTATCCTGAGTGCTGAGAGGAATGATCTAGTGGCTGAAAAGCAAAACCTTGCATCTGCACTAGACAAGGAAAAGACGTTTTCTGAAAAAACTGTAAGTGAACTTAGAGAGAAGGAAAAGGAGTTGAGTGCACAAGTAGAGGAACTACAACACCAGCTGTCAGAATGTCAGTGTATGAAAGCTATGCTTTCAGAGGAGCTTGTGAATTTCAAACTTAGGATTATGGAACTGGACAATTCTAAGACAGCTTTTGAGCAAATGGTTGATGAACTGTCTAGTGAAAGGGCAGAAAAGCAAGCAAAACAAGAAGTAAATGAGAAACTAACAACTGATTGCAGTTTGCTTATGGAAGAATTGAACAGTTCAAGGAAAAACATGGAAGAAATGTCCGTTGAACTAACTAGTGAAAGAACGGAAAAGCAAGAGAGAGAAAAAGAGATTGATAGGTTGAAAAATGTTATCATCTTGCTTGAGGAAGAACTGGATAAGTCAAAGGAGAATATTGGGGATGTAACAGCTAAACTGTCAAATGGAATGAGAGAAAATCAGGAAAAGGTGGAAGAAATTGGTATGCTACAAGCTGCCATCAGCTTGCTTAAGATTGAAGTTGAGAATTCAAGAGCTAGTACTGATAGATTAACCGAAGAACTGTCAAGAGAAATTGAGGAAAACAAAGGAAAGGAAGAAGAGATTTGTAAGCAACACAAAGCTATTGAATTTCTTAATGCAGAACTTGCAAGATCAGTGGCTGAAAATCAGAAAAAAGTGGATTATGTTGATAAATTACAGGCTAGCATTAGTTTGCTTGAAGAAGATTTGTTGAAGTCAAAGGGAATTGTCGATAAGTTGAAAGATGAGCTGACAAATGAGGGGAGAGTAAAGCTAGAAAAAGACGAAGAAATTAAGAAGTTGGAAATTGGTGTCAGCTCACTGAAAGAGGAAGCTTCAGCTTCAAAAGGACAGATCTGTAGATTGACAGATGATCTGTCTACTGCACTGACTGAAAGAGAAAGAATGGAAAATGTAGTGGATAAGTTACACACTGTCATCGGTTTGTTTAAGGAAGACTTGAGCCATCTGAATGAAAACATGGAGAGAACAACTGCTGAACTTTCAAATGCAGCAGCAGAAGGCCAAGAAAAGGTGGAGCAAATTGATAAACTTGAAACAGTTATCAGTTTGCTTAGGGAGGATTTGGACAAATTTAAAGACACCACTGAGAAAATGGCAGATGAACTATCGAATGAGAAGGCGGAAAAACTAGCAAGCACAGAAGAGATTATTGAGCTACGGAATGTTATTCATTCACTTAAAGAAGATGTGGAAAAGTCAAAGGAAATGCAAGAGAAATTGAAAAATGAGCTCTCCGATGCAGTCATTGAAAAGCAGAGCCAGATTGAACAGTTTGATAAGCTGCAGGCTGCAACTGATTTGGTGAAGCAAGACGTAGAAAAATCAAGAGTAAGTGTTGTAACGTTGACCAGTGACCTGTCAGATGCAGCGAATGAAAAAGAAAGGTTGGAAAATGAAGTTGATGAACTGCAAAACGTTGTAACTTTACTCAAAGAAAACTTGCGAGATTGTGAAACATGTGTTGAGACAGTGACTAATGAACTGTCCAATGAAAGAATTGCTAGACGAGCACAGGAAGGTGAAACAAAAGAGCTCAATGCTGTTATCAGTGTGCTTAAGGATGAATTGGAACAGTCAAAACAGAACTACTCAAACGTATCTGACAACTTATCTGTTGCTTTTGCTGAAAAGCAGAAAAAGATGGAAGAGTTAAGTGAGTTGCAAACTTTATTCAGTGTGCATGATGAAGATTTGCAAAATGTAAAAGATAGTCTTGAGAAAGAATCTGTTGAGTTGTCAATAACCAAAGCAGAAAAACAAGAAAAGGTGGAAGAAATTGACAGATTACAAACCGAAGTTGGTTTGCTCAAGCAAGACTTGGTAAAGTGTGGAAAAACAATAGACCAAATGACTGATGAGCTATCAAAAGGCGTGACAGAAAAGCAAGAAAAAGTGGAAGAAATTGATAAATTACAAACTGAAGTTGATTTGCTCAAGCAAGACTTAGAAAAGTCTGGAAAATCGATAGAGCAAATGACTGACGAGCTATCAAAGGGCGTGACAGAAAAGCACAAGAAAATGGAAGAAATTGACAGATTACAAACTGAAGTTGATTTGCTCAAGCAAGACTTAGAAAAGTGTGGAAAATTGATAGAGCAAATGACTGAAGAGCTGTCAAGAGGAGTGACAGAGAAGCAAGAAAAGATGGAAGAAATTGATAAATTGCAAACTGAAGTTGATTTGCTCAAGCAAAATTTAGAAAACTTGAAAGAAGACATAATCAAAATGACTGATGAGCTGTCAAGAGCAATGTGTGAGAAGCAGAAGAAGTTGGAGGAGATTGATAGATTCCAAGATGAAGTTCGTTTGCTAAATCAAAGTGTAGAAAAGTCAAAAGAAATGATTGATAAAACAACTGATGAGCTATCGAGAACAGTGATCGAAAAGAAAGAAATGAATGAAGAAGTTGAAAGATTACAAACTGAAGCAGATTTGCTGAAGCAAGAATTAGAAAAGGCCAAAGAAACGATTTGTGAAATGACTGACACACTGTCAGGAGAAGTGAAAGAAAAGCAGGAGAAGGTGGAGGAAATTAATAACTTACAAGCCGAAGTTGGTTTGCTCAAACAAAATATAGAAAAGTCTAAAGAAATGATTGATAAAACAACTGATGAGCTATCAAGAGCAGTGACTGGAAAGCACAAACTGGAGGAAGAAGTTGATAAAATGCAAACTGAAGTAGTTGTGCTTAAACAAGAATTAGAAGTGTGCAAAAAGGTCTCTGAAAAAATGACTGACGAGCTTCAAGGAACAGTAGCAGAAAAGCAGAAACAGGAGGAAGAAGTTGATAGGTTAAAAACTGAAGCTGGTGTTCTCAAGCAAGATTTAGACAAGTCAAAAGAAATCATAGAGAAAATGGCTGATGAGCTGTCAAGTGAAAAATCAGAAAAAGAATTAAAACTGGAAGAGAATGTTAAGCTAGATTCTATCATAAGTTTGCTTAAAGATCAATTGGAAAAGTCAGTGGAAGAATCTGAAAAGTTGAAAAATGAATTTTCAAGTGAGAGAACTGGTAAACAGAATATGGAGAAAAAAATTGATAAGCTTACAACGGTTATCAATTCACTTAAGGAGGACTTGGAGCAGTCAAAAGAAAACTGTGAACAAATGAAGGATGAACTGTTACGTACTGTGACAGAAAAGCAAGAAATAGTAGAAGAACTTCGTAAACTACAGGTTGATACCAACTTGCTTCAAACTGATTTAAGCAATGCTAAGGCTACTGTTGATAGATTGACAAATGAATTGTCATGTATGATTGGTGAGAAAGACAGCAAAGAGGAGGAAAACATGAATCTGAGAACTGTTGTGAATAACCTTACTGAAAGCTTAAAAATATCCAAAGAGAAGTTTGAAAACATGGCTGATGAACTTTCAACTGAAATGTTGGTTAAACAAAAAAGAGATGAAGAAATCACTCAGCTGCAAGCTGAGGTCTGTTTGCTTAAAGAAGACATGAAATTGTCACAGCAGCAACTTGAGAAAGTGGACAATGATCTGCTTAATGAAAACTCAGAAAAACTGCTTAAAATCGAGGAGAAAAATGAGCTCTGCTCTGTAGTGAATTTGTTGAAAGAAGAATTGGAAATAGCAAAAGAAAGCACCCAGAAAGTGACATCTGAACTGTTACAGACTGCATCAGAGAAACAGGGGAAGTTGGAAGAAATTGATAAGCTACAGGCATGTGTAATTTTGCTTAAGGAGGACTTAGCACAGGCAAAGGAATGCGCTGAGAAGCTGAAGGATGAATTGTCACAAGAAGCTATAGAACTCAGAGAAAGAGCTGAAGAAATTCATAAATTGCAAACCGTTGTAGAAGATTCAAAGGGAATCATAAGCAGATTAACAGATGAATTGAAAAGTGCAGAGGAAGAAAAGGGAAGAATGCAAGCAGAAATAGAAAAGCTTCAGAGTACTATTAGTTTGTTGATGATTGACCTGGACGCCTCCAAAGGAAATGTGGAGAAAATGTCTTTTGAGGTTTCTAATGTTAGAGCAGAAATGCAAGAAAAAGTGGATGAAATTGATCAACTAACATCTGCTGTAAGTTTGCTTAGGGAAGATATAGAGAGGTCCAAAGAAGTGATGCAAGAAATGAGAAGTGAACAGTCATCTGCAGCTGCAGAAAAACAGGACAGAATGATGGAAATTGATAAACTAGAAGCTGTTACTACTCTGCTTAGGGAAGAGTTGATAAGTGCAAAAGAAAATGTTGAAAAAGTGAGAGCTGAGCTATCAAATGAGAGGGAAGAAAAATGTGCAAAGGAATACGAAATTGTTTTGTTGCAGGATGCTATCACTGCACGTAATAAAGACTTAGAGAAATCAAAGGAAGAATGTCAGATGATTGCTGGTGAACTGTCCATTGCAGGGATTGAAAAGCAACAAAAGGCACAAGAAATTGATCTACTGCAAATTGATAACAGCATGATGAAAGCAGACTTAGAGAAGTCGAGAGAGACGGTTGAAAGATTGGAATTTGAACTATCTAGTTCTATGGCAGATAAAGGAGATGAAGTTGCCAAGTTACAAGCCTTAATCCACATGCTTAAGATGGACTTGGAAAAGTCACAGGAAAGCACTGCGAAAATGGCAGATGAGATATCATATGAAAGGTCTGAAAGACTTTCCAAAGAAGCAGAAATTGAAGAGCTGCACTCTGTAAACTCTTCACTTAAATTGGATTTAGAGAAGTCGAAGGAAGCTGTTGAGAAATTTATGACTGAACTTTCAAATGCTGCAGCAGAGAAGTGCAGAACACAGGAAACAGTTGATACACTGCAGAGTAATGTTGCATCACTTAAGTCTGTTCTTGCTGAGAAAGAAACATCAGTGTTGTCATTAGAGGAGAAGTCATCAAGACTTGAGCAGGAGACTGAGAACATGCAACAGAGGATCGATGAGTTGATGGAAGAGATCAAAAGCAAGTCTGAGTTCATAGAAAATCTTACACAGAAGCAAGATCAACAAATGTGCACAATTGAACAGATAACATCCAAGAATAATTCTCTTACATCAAAACTGTCTGATACAGTGATGGAACTGAATGCACTAGGTTTGGTCAGTGATGCAGATAAGGAAAGCCTTGATAGTTTGCAAAAAAGTTTGTCTAGCAAAGAGGAATACTTACAAATGAAGAATGATAAGTTAGAGGAGGTTAATATGAGGCTTTTAGGGGTAGAGGATGAAAAATCAAAACTTGATTCAGAAATTAAGAATCTCATAGAAAAGTTGGAGTTGTTGAAGTCTGAGTCAGATACCCTAACCAAAAAGTTGAATGACGAATTGGCTTGTCTTACAGACAGTACATTAAGAACAGAAATGGCCCTAGAAGAGGCTACAAGGAAAAATGCATGCTTTGAAAAAGATCTAGAGCTGATACGAAAGAATAATACTGTGTTAGAAGAATCGCTTGAATGCAGTCATAAGGAAAACAGCCAGCATCTGGAGGCACTGGAGAATTTGAAGGCAAAGTATGCGGAGTGTGAGGAAAAATTTGAACTTACACAAAATGAAAACAGACGGTATCTGGAAGAGATGGAACATGTGAAAGATAGCCATGCAGAGTATAAAGGGAAGCTTGAAACTTCTCTAAAAGAGAACAGCCAGTATTTAGAGGAGATGGAAGATTTGAAAGCCTTACTTGCAGCATGTGAGCAGAAGCTTGAAATTTCTCTGAAAGTAAACAGCCAGTATTTGGAAGAGATGGACCATTTGAAAACAGTGCATGCAGCAGGTGAGCAAAAGCTTGAAAGTTCTCTAAAAGAGAACAACCAGTATCTGGAGGAGATGGAATATCTGAAAGCATCACATGCAGCATGTGAGCAAAAGCTTGAAATTTCTCAAAAAGAGAACAAACAGTATCTGGAGGAGATGGAAAATCTGAAAGCATCACGAGCAGAGTGCGAGGGAAGGCTTGAAGTTGCACAAAAAGAAAACAGCCAGTGTCTGGAGGAGATGGAAAATCTGAAATCATCACGTGCAGCATGTGAGCAAAAGCTTGAAAGTTCTCAAAAAGAGAACAACCAGTATCTGGAGGAGATGGAAAATTTGAAAGCATCACGTACAGCATGTGAGCAAAAGCTTGAAAGTTCTCAAAAAGAAAACAACCAGTATCTGGAGGAGATGGAAAATCTGAAAGCATCACTTGCAGCATGTGAGCAAAAGCTTGAAAGTTCTCATAAAGAAAACAACCAGTATCTGGAAGAGATGGAAAATCTGAAAGCATCACATGCAGCATGTGCGCAAAAGCTTGAAAGTTCTCAAAAAGAGAACAACCAGTATCTGGAGGAGATGGAAAATCTGAAAGCATCACGTACAGCATGTGAGCAAAAGCTTGAAAGTTCTCAAAAAGAAAACAACCAGTATCTGGAGGAGATGGAAAATCTGAAAGCATCACATACAGCATGTGAGCAAAAGCTTGAAAGTTCTCAAAAAGAAAACAACCAGTATCTGGAGGAGATGGAAAATCTGAAAGCATCACATACAGCATGTGAGCAAAAGCTTGAAAGTTCTCAAAAAGAGAACAACCAGTATCTGGAAGAGATGGAAAATCTGAAAGCATCATGTGCAGCATGTGAGCATAAGCTTGAAATTTCTGTAAAAAAGAACAACCAATATCTGGAGGAGATGGAAAATCTGAAAGCATCACGGGCAGAGTGCGAGGGAAGGCTTGATGTTGCACAAAAAGAGAATAGCCAGTATCTGGAGGAGATGGAAAATCTGAAAGCATCACGTGCAGCATGTGAGCAAAAGCTTGAAAGTTCTCAAAAAGAAAACAACCAGTATCTGGAGGAGATGGAAAATCTGAAAGCATCACTTGCAGCATGTGAGCAAAAGCTTGAAAGTTCTCATAAAGAAAACAACCAGTATCTGGAAGAGATGGAAAATCTGAAAGCATCACATGCAGCATGTGCGCAAAAGCTTGAAAGTTCTCAAAAAGAGAACAACCAGTATCTGGAGGAGATGGAAAATCTGAAAGCATCACGTACAGCATGTGAGCAAAAGCTTGAAAGTTCTCAAAAAGAAAACAACCAGTATCTGGAGGAGATGGAAAATCTGAAAGCATCACGTACAGCATGTGAGCAAAAGCTTGAAAGTTCTCAAAAAGAAAACAACCAGTATCTGGAGGAGATGGAAAATCTGAAAGCATCACATACAGCATGTGAGCAAAAGCTTGAAAGTTCTCAAAAAGAGAACAACCAGTATCTGGAAGAGATGGAAAATCTGAAAGCATCATGTGCAGCATGTGAGCATAAGCTTGAAATTTCTGTAAAAAAGAACAACCAATATCTGGAGGAGATGGAAAATCTGAAAGCATCACGGGCAGAGTGCGAGGGAAGGCTTGATGTTGCACAAAAAGAGAATAGCCAGTATCTGGAGGAGATGGAAAATCTGAAAGCATCACGTGCAGCATGTGAGCAAAAGCTTGAAAGTTCTCAAAAAGAGAACAACCAGTATCTGGAAGAGATGGAAAATCTGAAATCATCACGGGCAGAGTGCGAGGAAAGGTTTGAAGTTGCACAAAAAGAGAATAGCCAGTATCTGGAGGAGATGGAAAATCTGAAAGCATCACATGCAGCATGTGACCAAAAACTGGAAAGTTCTCAAAAAGAGAACAACCAGTATCTGGAGGAGATGGAAAATCTGAAAGCATCACATGCAGCATGTGAGCAAAAACTGGAAAGTTTTCAAAAAGAGAACAACCAGTATCTGGAGGAGATGGAAAATCTGAAAGCATCACAGGCAGAGTGTAGGGGAATGCTTGAAGTTGCACAAAAAGAAAACAGGCAATATCTGGAGGAGTTGAAGAATCTGAAGACAGAGAATGTGAAGTATGAGGATGAGCTTGAACTTACACAGAAACAGAACAGCCAATATCTAACAGAGTTGAATAATGTGAAGATAGAGTATGCTGACTGTGAAGAAAAGTTGAAATGTGTCAATAACAGAATAGTGGATATTGAAAAAGATGTAGCAGTTCTTAAAGCTCAAGTGTTCAGTACAAAAACTGAATGTGACATTCTTCGTAAAAAAGTCAAAGTATACAATGAAGAACTTGAAATCCTAAAAACAAAACAGGCAAAACTTTGTCCATCTCTCGACGCAGTCTTTTTGAATAAGGCTGCAGATGCAGAGCTTAAAGAAACTGAAGTGACAAGCCTGCATTTAAAACCCACCAGTGAGACTGATGGAGAAGCTGATGGAGATGGTAAGTTCTTATTTATTCATTCCTTCTATGACACAATGAATGAAAAGTTGTCCGTTCTGCTTAAAGATCACAAGGAATTGAAGCAGATGAAGCTTGATAATGCAGTTCTTTGTGAAAAGAATACAGCTTTGATGCAGCAATGTGAGCAGCTACTAAAGGAGGCTGCAGTGGACATCACCCTAGAAGTCACTCTTCAGGAGCTGCAGGAGGAAAATGTCAAGTTGTTCCAGACTAAAAATGACCTTGAGAATGAACTGATGTCCTTGAGAGCAGATGCGATGGAAGTGACAACTGAGAGACAGAATTGGGAATCGGATCTGGTTGAACAGAAGGCTGCAGTTGAACAACAGTTGGCTGATCTGCATCAGCTGCTAAAAACAGTATCACAGGCCAAAGAGGGACTGGAGCGAGAGATCATTCGTCAGAGGAACGAGTACGAGGCGCATCTGGCAAAAGCACGATCCGAGGGACTCAACAAGCTTGTCAAGAGCGAAGGCGATCGAAAGCTGATCATAGAGCAGATGTCAGAGGCCGAGAGCCAGTTGGCTGGACTGCGCGACCGGTTGAGGGTGACACAGGAAGAACGTGAGCTGCTGCACCTGCGACTGCTGCATCTGACGCGTGAGTACCAGCTGAGGGAGGCACACATCGTGGACCTCCAGGGGCAGCTTGAGTCACAGAGAATCCAGATTCAGGAGTCGATGCAGGAACACAAGGAGACGATCCGGCTGTTGGTTGAGATGCGACTGGAGCAGGAGCTGAGCAGACAGGAGCAGAAGGGAGACTTCATCCGGCTTGAGGAGGAACTGCACCGCCTCGAATCGCACATCAGCAGCGGGCCAGGAACGCCGTATACGATGTCACTGGTGAGTGCCCATGCATGCCACAGAGAATCAAGTGTTGCTTCCCTTCCTGCAATCGCTTCTCCGGAACCAAGTCTTGGTGGACGCAGCAGGGTCGAAGATGACGCTTTCCAGCAGAGCGATGCTTCAGCTGAGGAGGCTTATCGTTTACTGGAAATGAAGCACTTCCGGCTGACTGAAGAAATGTCACAGATGAAGCTGGAGCTGAGGGATGCACAGGATGCTAGGATGAAGCTTGCCCAGGAAAATAAAGTTCTGAGACAGGGAGGTCTTGAAAGGGATGTGCCAAATCTGCGTGCTTCCCAACTATCCCTTTCGATCTCGAGGTCCAGTCTGAACAGGCTGACACCAGATGAAGGAAGAGAAGGCGCACAGACTCCCCTGAATATCATTGGCGGTTTTGAAGGACTGAGTAAATCCGGGTCTGTTACTTCTCTTGTGTCTGTTGACCCAAGGTTTTCGTTCAACATACCGGCTGAGCTGGTGACATTACAGGAAAAGCTGGTTCTGCTGCATAGAGGAAATCAGGAGCTGAACGCCGAGAAAGAGCTGCTGAGGGATCGTCTGCTGAAGAAACAGGAGGAGGTGATCAAGCGTTTGGAAGTGCTCCTTGAGAAGCAGAAGAAGAAAGGCCCGCTGCGGTTTGGCGCTTCAGATGCGGCAGTTGCAGCTGCTGAAGTGAGCAACCAGCAGATGCTGCTGCTGAAGGAGGAAAGAGATGAACTGCAGAAGATGTTCGACAAGCAGAAACTAAAGGATGGCGAGATTGAAGAGCTAAGCGAGAGGGTGAATCGCCTGGAGGAATGTCTCCGGACGGAGAAGGAGCGGATGCGCGAAGTCAGCAAGGAGAAGGAGAAGCTCGAGATTGATCTGTTACGGGAACGGCTGTCGGTGGAGAAACAGGCGAGGGACTACAGTCGGCTTCAGGAGATGGTTGCACGCAAGGACAGGATCGAACAGCAGATGGCAGCACAGGGAGACCTTGACCGGGGCAAGAGTCCGACCGGCCGACAGAGCCAGATTGTTAGTCGGCGAATTGTGCTTCAGGAGAAAAAGACTGATCTGGTTGTTGAAATTCGTCGGAGAACGTGCTTCCGTGATGTTGGCATTCAGACCGGCGACACTTTCATCGTGCGCGACCCACATCTTCAAAGAGGAGTGCACCACCCACAGAGGGTCGTACCGCCGCCTTCAGTCCAAAGCAGGACTATTCGATTGGACTGTGGCTGTATCACGGAACTGGGCACGATGAAAATGCGCACCGGCTGTAGGTATCACCAGGCAGTCGAAAAACTACGCCGCGAACTGAAAATGCAAGATGCAATTCAAAGTAGACAAGGACATCGATAACCATCTTGCAATTCTAAGACTGACCCAGATATTTGTCACACTGAACTGCTGTGTAAAAGCCAACTGAACTCAATCAGACTAAAAAGTTGACAGAAATTTTACACCATTGTTTTGCGTAAAACTTGTAGAGAATGTTGATTAACAGCATCTGAACTCTAGCAAAAACCAAACGTTTGGACAAAATTTGCCACAGCGTTGCTAGACTTGTCAGATGGAAATGCCACTGCCAATCTAAAGCTAATTAAGAACATCAATACCAGCAAAACATTTTACGCAGCTGCCAAAGCATAATGTCGATATAGTATTGATGCTGCACTGCATGCAAATATACATCGCAATCAACTACAGCAAAAATTAAAAAGACAATTTGCAAGGTTGAGGTCAAACTTTATCAAAATATTGCCCATATATACTGCAACCGGATAGAGTTAGTTACCCAGTGATGATTGCTGCTTTTGGGCATATTGAAAATTTTTCAATCATTCCAGTTTGAGTTTGTGATTTGGCATATGCAAAAAACGTTAAGCATTCCCATCTGAGTTGCCCATTTTTTTTGCCTTCGCGCATTTTTATTGAGCATTCATTTCTGATTTTGTGCTGTGATGTTACTTTGTAAATAGAAAAATGTTCACTGAGTTATGTTGCTTAGTTAAAAGTTGTCATGTTCTTCACATCAATGGGGCGTTTTTGTAAAGTTTGCATTCAACAGATGACACTGGGAGGAGTCCAGTAAACTAGTTGTTCTTTTTGTTAATAAAATAGATTAAATGTGTGCGCCATTTTACTTTAGTGTCGGAAGCGCAGAACTATGGTAAGCCTCTGTGTTCTGAGCTTTACATATAAGTTATTGAGAGGTGGTTGAAAAGGCTTTTTTGTAGATCCTTTATTTAGTATTTTGTTTACTCCAGGATTAGGAAAGTATATAGAGAACAAAGGTGTCTGGTGGTAGAAACATACGGATCATGGACTTAAAAGTTGTAACTATTGTAATGTTGTATACTAATCATTAAGGGATAGTGGTTGGAGATTAATTTCGTAATTAAACATCTTTACAATAATGTTAGTGAAATGGAATTCTGATTTGTGTGTGCATGAGTTATGCAAATAGATTTTAATAAATACCTATACACCTGCATTTATGTATTTATATGCCAATTTATATATAAACGACAATACACACTTATGTGTGAGTGTTGTGAGTGTGTGTATGACTTGAGGGTACTGTAAATATTTTATTCACTCAGATCTCAATTTAATGCTGTTTCATGAACTGAACTGATATCAAAGTCTGGTTGTGTGAATATATATGTATATGTATATCAGTGGCGTAGCCAGGAATTTATGATGGGGGTTTTGGGATTTAAAATACCGGTAATTTGTGTTTTCAACCGAAAAATTGCGAATATTGTTAAAACTTCATCGTGCTGGGTGCAAAAATTTTTTTTTCCCCTAAGCCAATGGGGGTTTTAACCCCCAAAACCCCCCCTTGCCTACGCCACTGATGTATATATATATTATATGGACATATTTGCATATATGTGACGCCAGGGGTCAAAACCCGTCACATGTCGGTTTCTGACTTTTTTATCCAGTCATATTCTACAATTAATTTGCTTCAAAATACTTTTTACAGAATGAAAATATCTTTTTTCTAACTGAAGTTATACGCGTTTGATTCTTTCATTGGTATTGGGTGAAAAAATCGAATAAAAAGTTTTGGAATGTTCGTGTCATCAAAGTCCTCAGCAACCATTACTTGATTACTCTGCAATTTTGTTGATCAATAAAGGGCTATATTCTGTATCCAATAAAGCAAACGGCATCAAAATCGGATTACTACTTTGCAAATTATGGAAAATTTACAGGCGTCTGCTGAATTGAAGAATATTTTATATTCTTGACCCCTCTCGCCTATTTCAGCTTCTAGCTCAATATCTAGGAAGCGACAAGCGACGGGTTTTGACCCCTGGCGTCACATATATATACATACATACATACATATATATAATTATATATGAAGATTTACCAGAATTAATCTTGTTAAATACTTTGTAACTCATAAATGACAGATAATTTTTTTTAAAATAATGATCACTGTTGAAGAATTTCTGAGATATTGGTAGTCAAGTCCTAAAGGCAGAGAGTGAGAAAAATAGTCCTAAAAAATTACTTTCTTGGTTAATATGCTTTGCAGTTCCCTGCTAGGAAACACTCATATTTCTTTGAGTGGGGAAGCTTTGGCAAACCAATTGTGATTTCCCTCCATATTCTTCTTTGTTCTTTTGTTCAAGGCCAATTTTCTCAGTGGTTTGGGAGGCTCCTTAAAACACATTATATAAATGTTCTGTAGTTATACATAGAAGTTGTGTGCCCAGTCCAATTTTGACCATTTCACACCCGTGCTATAGATGCAGTCCATCACACAAGCTATCAATAACTGAATGCATAATTTTCATTTTTTTTTCATTGCTATGTCTTCCCTTTGCTCTCCTAGGTTCTTACAATTCATGCTTTGAATTTGAATTATCAGTGTTTGATTTTTGAGTCTGTATAATTTAGTGTAGAGTAGATAAGATGGTTACTGATTACGCATCTTCCAAGAAAGAAGCATTTGATTATGATATTTCAAACATCTGCAAAGTAGTCATGCCAAAGAAATGCTGCTGAGTCATTTTCTTTTGTAGAATTTTGTTGATGGGTTTTCTTTGTCATTGGACTCTGTTTCCAAATGCTTGTGATTTGGAAACAGAACAATGTGTTTTTTTACCAGTGACTTAACTCTTGCCAGGTTTTCCTTATCAAAAATAGTGACAATTGTGTTCTTTCGCAAGTTAGGGGTTACATACTTGAATAGAAGCAGTCAAATGTTTCAAATCTGTGCTTGTACCATATTTAGTGAATTTAGTGTTAAAACATGCATAGTTAATAGTTGATGTGATGGGTCTTCTTAAGTTGATCTCTATGAATTGAAATAAAAGATTTTGAATAACAAATTTCTTTTTATTTTGAGAATTATTCTGGTAGATTTTGTGATTGTGAGATGGTGAAGACTTGAATGCATACATCTACACTGAGATCAGACTTCTAAGACTAAGACTTACCTCGTTCTTATGGCTTATTCACCATAGGCCTCTCTGTTTCAATGGTTTCTTTTTCTGAATATTGACCTGATTGATGCCTTGTACTTTAAGCACTGGTGCTGTAGAAGTTGCTAGTTGCTATTATTATTAGATTAGATTAGATTAGATTAGGTTACTGATTGATTAGATGTAGGAAAGATGCACAGGGATTAAGCCAAACATTTAATCAAATCAATCTGAGAATCAACTAATAAGTCAAATCATGAGCTCAACAGGATGTATCATATATGCTATTGAAGCAGAACAATGTCATCATTTGGGTGGGGTAAATCAGTATTAAAATCCTTTGTACATATCTCAGCAGCTGTACCTAGACAAATTAGCTGTACCTAGACAAATTAGTTTGACTTGAGAAAATGCCTAGGATTGTGGGGGGGGTCAGATAGAGTGAGATAATGTTTTGTGATAGTAGTTTGACACATAGGCAACCTCCCTTTTGCTAATGTACCCATTGCCCGATCAGTTAGTTAGTCAAGTAATCAGACAAGCAGCCAACCAGTCAGTGCATGGACTACTTGGCTTCACAACCATTGTTCATTCAAGGATTCATATAGCACCTCTTCAAGGGAACTACTCAAAGATGCTCCCGACACCATCACGGCCAAAAAGAACAGTTTTAAGGTTAATATAGAACATGTCAGAGAGTCTGGGAAGTAAGCGTAACTCCAGAGGGAGCCCATTCCAGATCGCCGGGTGTTTAAAATCTATCATTGTTGATTATATATGGCCTAAAGCACACTTTTATGCTAATATGAAGCAAAACCAGTCAGTCAGTCAATGAATCTCTCAATGAGGGATTTGAACTCTATGACTACTGTGCTACTCAGAAAAACCTATAATCAGTGAAAGCATGGTTTTGTTAAATGATAACTGATCGATTTGAATGAATTCCCATGGAGGCGAATCCAGCTAATACCTTGAGTAAGTGATGTTTAAAAACAGCTGCCGGTCAAGTTTTTATTGTTGATTCTGACAGTGTTATTTCTGTACCCAAAAATAATCAGACAGACAATGAATTATGTGACAAACAATGGAGCAGTCACTAAATAAATCAGTCGTCGATTCTGTACTATTTAAAGAGCACTTCTGTTTATCCATCAGATGATTTTATTTATGGTGCTTATTGTCTGTAAAACCTGCACAGCCCGTTAAACAATGAACTGTTTATTCTGTTGATATTCTTAAATTTTGTGTTTTTGAACATATTATGCTGTGTGTTTAAAGTAAACAGTGGTGTTGGCATTGTCTTATTTGGTGGCTCAGTTATTTTAACAATTTTTCAAACCTTGCCTTCAATTTTTTCCCAGCTACCTTAGTTGTTTTCTATGTTGACCAACTGCTTTCTGTGTCAGTGGGGTTTCAGCTGAAATTTTGCACTTTTACCTGGTAACACTGATATTTCTATATTTTTTGTGTCTTTTGATGCTTTTCTAGGCTTTAAACGTAGCAAATATTTTAATTTTCTTCCAGTTACGCTTGCTGCTTTTAACTTAACATTTATACGAGAAAATATCTGTACATACGACCATCTTGATTTTGAAATTAAATGATTTAGAATATTCGAAAAGCACAATGCTCAAAGTAGAAATTAATGTGTTGGAATGAATATAACAGCCAGCTGTCTGAATTTTCAAAACAATTTGAGTAGTTATCCTGTCTGTGAATGGTGGGCAATTGATAGATACTGGAGCTAAATGAGGCCAATTTTGGCATAGAAAAAGGTCATCAGACCAGTATGGCCCCAACAAAGTACAGACAATTCTGTCCCAAGGAAGTCCAGGCCAACATTGGGTCAATAAATTCTGAAGAATCCTATGATTTTGAATGTTTTTTGACAAATAATAAGTCAGTCAAAACTGATATTCAACCAACATTAGGCAAAACAGTCAGATATTTGATTACAGATTTCTTATAATCCCGTGATGTGATTGGTCACAGGCTAGTGCTGGTCCAACATTTACTAAAGCTACTTATATTCTCTGTGCTGTAAACCCAATCAGTTAATCACTCTGGGTTTTATATATTAAAATGTTTTCAAAATTTCTAATTCATAGTAAGTTCAGACCTTACTAAAGCTGAGAAAATTGCACATAGGTGACAGAGAGAGTGTAGAGAGAAATGCTGGCACCACTGTTGTCTTTTTCAGGCGCGAATGTCCGTCCGGCTGTGCTTCCACATCCTCCTAGTCCTCATCTCGGCCATTTGTACGACGTTGATGGACCACAACCTCAACTGTTAAAAGTGGATACTCGGTTGAATACTGTCGTGTAG
Source organism: Aporrectodea caliginosa (assembly GCA_020284085.1). Classification (NCBI taxonomy): domain Eukaryota; kingdom Metazoa; phylum Annelida; class Clitellata; order Crassiclitellata; family Lumbricidae; genus Aporrectodea; species Aporrectodea caliginosa. Next base: position 97,511 of record JACEVL010001030.1, read on the forward strand.
CGCCAAGTAAAGTGGATGGATACGGATACTCAGTGACACTTTGTGTAGCTCCTTCATTTCGTCTGCAAAATTTGATCTAGGTGCAGCGGAATCCTCTGGTTGTGTTTAACATCTGTTGAATTAAGATTAATTTAAATGTGAATTAAATTAAGTTGATTTTTGCATTTTTACACTGGAACCTACTTTGAACTTCGTTACATTAGTGTTCCGACATAACAGAGTATTGATCCCAATTTAGTTTGGGTGTGTGACAGTCTGCTAGTTAACGAGTTGAGGTTCAAATCTTAGTCAGGACATAGAGATATTTGACCTCAACCAAGAGGTTGAGGTTCAAATCTTAGTCAGGACATAGAGCTATTTAAAGATTTCGGTTTCGCAAATGCCCCTAGCAAACCCGCCTATAAAACGAGTCAGTGGGAGATCAGATGGACAGGGAGAGGACTGGCCACCAACCCTTGTGTGAATATTAAGAAAATGAAGTCACTGGCACTTAATAGCTTTTTGCATATGGGCATGCTCTTTTCTTTATTCATCTGCAGTGTAAGTTTCAATCTGAGATTCAGTGAAGTTTGTGTGCATTTAGAATTACTTCAATTGAATCTGATCGTCTGGTCTTTTATGGTGTTTATTGACCTTATTTTCCCACCTTTGATGATGCTCCATTTGCTCTATGAGGCATAGGCAGTCTGGTCACCCAGGCATTCCTATTCGTCTTTCAAGGCAGATGACGACAGAAGTGATGCATTTGCCGTGAAGTGGCAGACCAGTTTAATAACATCCAGGCAGTTGAACTTATGGGTTATATGGATGATTGCATTTGAATGAATGGTCATTTACATTCATTTGAGGCAGCTGATGCCGAATGACAGCGGTAATGACATGTGACTCCCATCGTCCTGTGTTGGGAGTGCCTATGAGTAGGAATCTTGAAGGGGTGCTTTATAAATTTCACATGATTGACATTTTGTTGAATTTAACGTAATTTTTGGGACCATTTTTAAGAACATGACTGCAGGCTTCTGTAAAAGTAACTGTTGAATATATTTCCTGAATGGACATTCCTTATGATGGGAAGTGTGCAAACTTGGACCCATTTTGTAGCACCCAATTGATGGCTATTTAAATTTTGGTCATGGGCATTAATTTATAACATAGGCAGATTGATAGTCCCAGTAGTCAGCCAGTTTTTTCAGTTGGACTGATCTTTTGTGGGGAAATTGTAATAGTTATTATGCTGATAATGTTTTGAAAACTTCTATTGTTGTATATCTTTGTAAGGGAATTTCGCTGTGCAAAACTCCCAATTCTGCAAGTTTTTCGTTTAATACTTGACTGCTATAATACTGGTTGATTCTGTAAATGATTAGTGATGAATTTAAGCAGCTTCCAGTTCAGATTGGGTCTTGAGATGTGAGATTTGCTGGGATTACTAATGTTATTATTATTGTTAATCAGATACTGATATCTTGCTAATTTATGAATTGACCTCAAAAGGGTGGGTAGCTGGAAAAAACAAGTCTTCAGTCGTTTGCAAAATGAGATCAAAGAAAGAGAAGGGTCCAACAAAGCTGGTGGCTGTGATTGCAAAGAATGTGCACCAGGATGTGAGAATTACAGAAATGATATGCCTTTTTGTTGGCCTGTTTGCCACAGGAAGCTGATCTTAAATTTATCCTGGTGGGATAAAGTGTGAGCAGAATGCATAAGTCAGCAAGGTAGCTCAATGCTAAACCATGATGTGCCTTGTTTACAAGGACTGCAATTTTAAGTAAACTTAAACTGGAGAACATAACCATTTAATTGTGAAGACATGAAATCTAACTATTATATGTATAGTTTATATATAATATTATATATATATCTAATCTATTTGGTAGGGTGCATCATATGCCCCAAAATATTTCAAAAGCGTTTGTCCCTATTTCATTTCTTTTCCTATTACTGAAAAGGCATGTTTACCAAAATTTGGCAATATTCTGACATACACTAGGTATCCCACCCAACAACTGAAGTTTTGCAGGAGCGAACCATTACGAGAATTTCATACATGTCATACAAGTTGCACTAGGGGTGTCCATAAATATGATACATCGCAGAAAACACCCATAACTCAAGTTTTTCCCATTATTCCATTCATTAGTTGTCTATAAATATTTTTCTCAGAATTTTAAAATGTTATCCTGAGGTAGCTCAAAGCCCCCAAACATACCCTACTTAAATACCCAGGACTGAAGGCTTGGGACTAGGAACTTGGGTTTATTGTGAATTTACTCTTTTATCACAGAAAATTAACAAAGAGTCCGATTTGGACGAACTTTTTGGAACTTGTTTGACTTGACAAGAGTTACGTCTAGGGAAAATGTAGACACCCATATCAAGGTCATTTCAAGGTCAGAATAAACGAAATCTAGCAAAAACGAGAAAAAATGACCAGATCTCGGCTAATAATCGTTTAAATCGGCTAGTTTTTTCTCGTTTCTCTCGTCTTGATAAGAACTACTTCCTGCAAGAAATAACGCTACTAAATTCAAGGCAATCCAAGGTTGTTTTAAGGTCAAAATGGTCAATTAAATTGAAAATCAGAGAAAATGGCTGTAACTCAGCCAGATATTGCTCTAATTGGGTGATTCTTTTACCTGTTTGCTCGTCCTGATAAGGGCCACATTCCAGAGGACATACTACTAAAAGGCTACTTAATCCAAGGTCATTTCAAGGTCATAAAGTAAAATCAAGAAAAAAATGACCATAACTCCGAGTCACCAAAATGAAACAATATTTGGTTGAACTACAGCCATTTCCCTTGATTTTAACCTTTTGACCTTGAAATGACCTTGGATTATGTTAGCATCTTATTACTGTATCTCCTCGAATGTAGTCCTTATCCGCCCAAGCAATTAGGTAAAAGAATCACTCAAATAAATCAATATTTGGCTGCGTTATGGCCATTTCTTCTGATTTTTATCTCAAATTGACCTTTTTGACCTTAAAATAACCTTTGATTGCCTTGCATTTAGGAGCCTTGTTTCTTACAGCAAGTATTCCTTATCAAGACGTGAAAAACAAGAAAAAACTAGCCGATTTCAACGATTATTAGCCGAGATCTGGTCATTTTTCTCGCTTTTGCTAGATTTCGTTTATTCTGACCTTGAAATGACCTTTGATATGGGTGTCTACATTTTTCCCAGATGTAACTCTTGTCAAGTCAAACAAGTTCCAAAAAGTTCGTCCAAATCGGACTCTTTGTTAATTTTCTGTGATAAAAAGAGTAAATTCACAATGAACCCAAGTTCCTAGTCCCAAGCCTTCAGTCCTGGGTATTTAAGTAGGGTATGTTTGGGGGCTTTGAGCTACCTCAGGGTAACATTTTAAAATTCTGAAAAATTTATAGACAACTAATGAATGGAATAATGGGAAAAACTTGAGTATGGGTGTTTTCTGCGATGTATCATATTTATGGACACCCCTAGTGCAACTTGTATGACATGTATGAAATTCTCGTAATGGTTCGCTCCTGCAAAACTTCAGTTGTTGGGTGGGATACCTAGTGTATGTCAGAATATTGCTAAATTTTGGTAAACATGCCTTTTCAGTAATAGGAAAAGAAATGAAATAGGGACAAACGCTTTTGAAATATTTTGGGGCATATGATGCACCCTACTATTTGGTGTGTTAGTGAGGGAAAGTGTGATTTTGTTGTATTGAGTTGCTTCTGTATACCAATGCATAGATTGGATTCAGTTTGGGATTTTTCACACTTGTGGCTTAGGTTACTTGGTGGCCAACAATTTGCATAGATCTGTAAACTAACATATTCTGTTACTTAATGGCTGCAGTTAATAGTATAAATTTTGTAAGCACTACCTCACAAAGTCAGCTACCAGCGTACCTCAAGATTCAGGTAGTTAAGCTGAAGACACTGGCTGATTGGTTGAGTAGAGATTTTTGAGCTTCTTCAAGATAGTCCTTTCTGAAGGACCAACAGCAAGTCCTATACACACACAATGCTTAGCGCTATCAATTTATGCTTAAATACCGTTCGATTATGTCGCTCTGTAATGCCAAAAATAAAACCGGGTTTTTGGTGCAAGGTTTAAAAGCTGACCAGAACAGAAACTGAATTTTAAAAGAATTTTTTACACTTTGCACTTTCAGTTGCAAACATCAGTGTGATATTGCATTTGCTAATTGGCATTGTTACTTCAATTGCATATTGTCTCTTTGCAAGTGTTTGTGTGTGTGTGTGATAGTGGGTACATCTATGAATGTGGCACTGTTATTATTTCCTACAACAGTTTTCTGACAGTGTTTCGTTTTTGGTACCATGAGTTAGTCAGTTGCCCATGATCACAAAGTGCTGAGTTCATATCCATGGCTACAAACCACCTATATCACGTGGAATATTTTCTGTAGTGAGGATCTATTAGAGGCTTTTACAGTAGATGTATAAAGGTATTTAATTCTGTTAGATTTTGTGATGTGACTCCAGTCTTCCATTTTAGACAACAGCTGTGGTTATTAAGAGCCATTTCACTTTTTCTTTTTAGCTCAAGGGGTTTTTGCATGTCACATAGCACTGCATCACATAGTGTTACATTACATTCAGTTACTTACCGGTAGTTACATTCCACTATGAAAGGGATCACCTCTGTTACTCTTCTTGTTGCTTGTAGCCGTGCTTGTTGTGTATTTGTGCAGCGTTGTTTAAGAATTCCTCATTAGTTTGTAACTGTGTTCGGGTGTGTAAGCCCAAATAATTGTTTTGCTGTAAGTCAGAGATGAAATCTACCATTGTTTGTTAGAAATTTACAACTAAACATATCAGAAAGTGAGGTTTAAAGTAGAAACCCTGTTACAGTGATTTAAATATTCACTTCTTTGTTTTCGCTCTTCAGTTCATTTATTAGGAGAATCGCTTTCAGTTTCTTAAGCTTTGTTGTATCGCATTAAAATGATGGAATAATTTATGACAATTTCTGCAGTGTTTGGCTGTGGGATGTAAATAGCATGGTGACAAAAAAGTGATCTAGTGTTGTTTCGTTTGCATGGTATTGTGTGGTGCATGTTCATTGTCACAACATTTCACTTTTTCAACTTTGCAGGCTAAATATCTGTCCTTTAATTCAGCTCTAGCGTCACACTTCATTTTAGAGCAGCCTAGTAATAAAGCAGGATATCGTGTGTGGTACTCGGTAGTGCAATGGGTGTGTCGGCCAGTGAGTAGGTTTGCATCTGCCGAGTTGACTCTGTAATGATCCTGGGCAAGTTGATCACACTATCTTGTCCTACGGTTTCAAGAAGTTGACTGACCTCTCATACCTAATAAATGCAATAAATAAAATAAATTTTCTATGAGGAAGTTCTATTATTTATGTTTGTATGTATCAAAACACTTATTACAGAGTCTTGTAAGTACATAACTCACACCTTTCTACGTCTCTTAGATGGCCATATTTTGGCACCTTCGTGAGGTTCTATGTAAATAACTAGCAACATGCATACATACTAATACACATATATGAATATATACTTTAAGTTTATGGACATTCTAGCCGTGCTAGTTCGGCTGTTCACGGAAATACCTTGTACACAGGTTGTGCAATACAGGTTTCACTTTTAGGAGGAGCCTTGTGTCACAGTTATTTAGAGGGTCATATGTCGTTGAGTATCGATGAGCTATTCGCTTTCGTGATAATGAGCATCACAACCTGATCTAGTATTAGCATATTAATCAAGTTGGTTTAATATAGTAGGCCTAAGTGCCTGTGAACATGCTGCTTGTCATGACTAGATAGTGAAGACATGGGCAGTTTGTAAATATCCCTAACCTCACAACACGACCATGTTGATAGGTTATTATTGATATAGCTACCAAAGACGACATGCCGTATGTGATGCCTATGTAGCACCATTATCATGATGTACAAGATGAAAGTCCTCCTGTATGTAATGATTATCATAATAATAAGATGATTTATATAGCACAAGAGCATGACCTAGGCAGAAGAAATGGGTGCTTTACTTGAGATCAAAGATGAACGACAGTTATGATATTTTAGAAAGATATGCAGATACGTGGACAAGTTGGTTTGATGTGCTGAATACAATGTTAATTAGCTCTAGAAAGCATGATTGGAATACAATTCTGAATGGCTAAGAATTTCTAGGTAGGGATACACATAGGTAGCAATAGATAGGTAGCCTCAATGTGTACGTTGACACTTGACAGTGTTGAATGAAACTGCAAGAGGTGTGCAGGGACTGGCTAATGGAAGGTACAGGTAGCTAAATCGATTATGTTAAATAAACACGCATGACCATAACATTTGGAGTAAAGTGTGCGTTGGTATGAACTGTAATTAAATACGTGTAGGTAGGAAGGTAGGCGGCATTGAGTAAATGTGCTTAGCTCTCGAATAATCAGAAAATTCAGAGTATTTGTGAGCTTCTGAAAGTTGCAATATAAATGGATAGGTACATGTATACATTCATGCGAACATGCATACATATATAATATATATATATATATACACATGCATGTTTATATGCATGTATGCCTAGGATACATTCATTCATATAGTTAAGGCAAGTTATAGTCAAGTATTTAGTGTTGAAAAATTGGCCTATGCCGGTTGGTGCTTTTTTATTAAGTGACCGGTTTCTATTTGCTGTCATGACAAACAGGAGCTGAGTATTTGGCTTATTAAAGCTCAATAATAGTGCTACAAAAATCGCCCTCTAACACACCTCTCTATTCTATTACTACCTGTCTATGTTATTGATTGCCACTCTCCTTCGCCTTCTCTAAATTCACCTGATAGCATAAACATGTATATATATATATACACACACACATATATATATATAATAATTATATATATATACAAGTGTATATGTATAGCACATGTATACTATATTTAGATATAAATATGCTTCTATAATAGTGTCTATGCAGGTATTTGTATACCTACGGCGTATGGTTGTGTGTATATAAATATATATATATATATATATATATATATATATATATATATATATATACGCTCATATGTATATATGCGCTCAGGTGCTTTCAAAGGTGTTACAAGTACAAAGGCTGATTATTGATTTGAACTACGGCTGTTGCTAGGCACCCTGACGCCAATGGCTGGTAGTATTCTAGCGGAGATAACGTCAATCAACACGCCGTTTAGTCCCGCCCCACCAGAATATCGGCCTGTATAGTGTGAATATTCATGACCTCTTATAGTAATATTCATGAGACCTGGGCTTTGGCCGTGATTGGCTGGATTGTTGGGACAGTTGCACTGACTAGTAGCGGCGGGGTAGGCTTCCAGCAAGGTACGGTTCGTAGTTCGTGTGATTCATGGTGCTGCAGTATCGGCCTTCCGTTCCACACTCTCCATTTCGTTAGGACGGGCTGGTAAAGGCGGGAAAGGAAAGGAGGGCAGGTTGGGAAAATATCGGAGCGGTCGGTTGGGGAAGGCTGTTAGGAAAGGAGAGAATCGCGAGGGAAACATAATTAGACAGAATGGCCTTCTTGTGATTGGATCGGAGGTATTTCTATGATAGATCTCTTCAAAATCCTAATCGCCGTGTGTGGTTGTTATCACTTTTGTTTTTCTGTTACCTCTTGTCGTTTTTTGTTACCTGTTTTTCCGCTTTTTGTTACTTCTTTCATGTGCTTAGCCAAGGGATTTGGGTGGGTATGTTGTCTCAGTGGTGGACTTGATTTTGTATTTGTGGTTCAATTCAATTCAATTCAATTCATTTATTGATCCCGGTAAAAAAAACAGTTACAATTCCAGAACAGTATGAGAACAATTTTATGCAATAACAAAATTAGTAAACACAAGACTTATTCAGATAGATTACATGGGAGCAATAGGCACACCTGAAGGGACGGATCCCGCTGGGTAGGGGCCTGATCGTATTCGTGTGTGGCTGAGTAGAAAGTAAGCATGTATAGGTAGAAGGACTGTGGGAAAGGGAACCGGAATCATATAACAGAGTTTAATGTGTATGCGCGAGTAAGTCTTTTGAAGTAAGATAGATTGGGAACACCTCGGATGTCACTTGGTAGATTGTTCCATGCCAGGGGACCCTGGTACCGTATAGCAAATTTACGGGTATTGGTTCTTGCATATATACTCATATAAGCACGGTTACTTCTGGTGGGAATAGACACCGTGACAGGAGCAAAAAAGGACAGGAAAGCGGCAGGTAAGAGATTATTGGCATATTTGTACATAACTTCACATGTTTGAAAGTATCTAAGTTGGTCGATATTTAAAATTTTGAGATCATGGAAGAGTGGTTTAGTATGAGATTTGTAGGGAGATTTAGTTATGACTCGTATAGCTTTTTTTTGTAAGAGTTTTAGCTTTGCTAGATGCGTTGGATAGGTAGAAGACCAAATGAAATTACAATATGAAAGGTAGGGTTGAATGAGGGCAGAATACAGGTTCTTCAATATTGTAGGGGGGAGAATGTGAGAAATTCTTCTTATTATACCGATATTTTTCATGATCTTTTTCGATATTTCGTAGGTATGAGCGTTCCATTTCAGATGCTGGTCGACAAAGACACCAAGGAATTTAGTGGAGTCAACCTGAGGAATTATTATATCTTCAATTGTGAGCCGACTTTCAGAGCTTGGAATAAGCTTTTTACTAGATCTAAAAATAATGTAGTTGGTTTTGGTGAGATTAAGTGTAAGTTTGTTGGCTCTGAACCAGTCACTTGCACCAGCTAATTCCTTATTTGCCAGACCGATCAACTGCTCATAGGAGGAGTGAGATAAAAATGCATTAGAGTCATCAGCAAATAGGATATAACGAAGTAAAGTAGAGGAGTTGGGAAGATCATTAATGTAAATTAAGAATAGAAGTGGCCCAAGTATGCTTCCCTGAGGAACGCCATATAAGATTAGCTTAAGAGTAGATAAAGAACCATTGCATAAGACCTGTTGAGAACGGTTAGTTAAGTAACTCTTGAACCATTTGAGAGCGGAATCTCTAATACCATAGTGTTCTAATTTATTAAGGAGAATTTTGTGGTCGACTGTGTCAAAAGCTTTGGCGAGGTCTAAGAATATTCCAATAGAGAACTCATTATTATCCATTGCCTTGGAAATTTTATCTTGGATGTCCATTAGGGACATTGCAGTTGAGTGGCCCGGTTGGAATCCATGTTGTAGTGGGTAGAGCAGATTGGTGTGGCTTGTGAAAGAGAAGAGTCTATCATACATAATTTTTTCAAAAAAAAATGGTTAATGGGTATGGTAACCATCTGTAGGGCATCGTCTAGTTGGGTCGGGTTTACCGGGTGGTAGTGCATGGTATGCATGTGTATTGTAATGCAGTGGCATTTGAGCACAGCGTGGGAGGGGTTCGGAACTCAGTACAGCAGATGAGATTGACAATTTGTTGTTAGCCACCCAGCCTATAAAGATAGTTCTGTTGTCGGATAGCAATTGTAATTGAACATTTATATAGCGCCACTCACAGATTCAGAGGCGCTTCCGACCAAAGTCAGTGTTGTCACTGCAATCATAATCCACTGCAGGATTCCAATCAAATCCGATACTTATAATTACGGATACTCTGTGAATTTCTTCATTGCTAAAAACAATTTAGTCATGGAAACAGCTTATTCATTTTCATTTTTCATTTTTATCCTGTAACCAAGATAATACAGGTAATAGTTCCATCAGATTGGTGCAAATTCGTGAAGGTTACACTAGAGACCCAGACAGAGCCTAAGGTCCTGCTAGCCAGGGCCATCACAGGTTGTCAAAAAAGTCATTGAGGCAGGTATGATGAGGTTCTATTACTAGCCAATGTAACTTAAAGCTTCAGTTTCGACCTGGCATTGAGGTAATGTAATCTAACATAATCTGAAGACATGTATGTTGTTGCATTCATAATGATGGTCACTGATAACTGAAATTCCCGCACTGGAACTCGAATTCCACTATTGTAGTATGCTGGAGAAGTCTAGTTCAAATCTGTGAGCTCAGAAATTTCGGTTCAGTCAAAAAGTAAATAAACGAGCTTTTGAGGACTCTTCAAGTTGATTAACCTTACCCTTCCTGTCCCTTATCATAGAAATAAATGTAACTTCCGGATGCTCTAACATTTATTTATTTGGCCACAATGTAGCCAAGTGTGGGCTAATACTAATTAATTGCCTGACATGCTGGGTTGGGTAAATATGAGTCTGTGATTAGCTGTACAGGTTATCAAGGTAATCAAGCAATAAACCATAGCAACCACCTGATAGAGCAGCAGTGTTCAACAGATTTCACCAGTGGGCCACAATCCAGCCCAGGGATAATCCGGACTGCCAAGCTTTTCCAAAATGATGTTTTTTATTAGATTAACTAGTGGTTTAACAAATGACTTGACCTTTTTTGTTGAAGTAGCAAAATGTCTCCCTGCTTACTGTCAAACTTCAAGGTAGGATTGGTTTGTTATAGAGAAAATAAGTGGGTTTTGCATTGCTTGTCGTGAAGAAATACAGGTAAAGTTTGGATAAAATTATTGACACAAGGTGCAGCAATTTGAAAGATACTTGTAGTGTTAAAGACAAAAACAGAAATGTCCTGTGAACCAGTACCTAAATGCCAGGGCAGACTATTCCAGGAGGATGGTCCAATAACTGAGAAGGCAGGAGGGGTCAAATTGAAGTGCACCTGCACATGGTAGCTGGCAACAGGGCAGAGGCATGCAGGCATTGTTGGAATTTTATGATAACTAAATGATATGGGGTAATAACCAGTGGCAGAATGAATATGATGGATGTTCACGTGCTTCCTACCCTTGGATTGATTGACTTTTATCTGAATGTATTAACAAACCCTCCTATGTCATTGCCCCTAGCTTCAAATCCTGGCTACACCATTGGTAACCAGGGTTACAACATAGTTGCCAGGCCATGCACTTGTTCCACAGCATGATGGAATGACTGCTAATGAGTTTATTTGTAGTTGGTAAGTTTTAGGGTATTTGAAATAGACTGTAGGTAAATGCTATCATGGGGTCTTGGGAGGTCTGTGGACATCTTTTCATTCACTTTGAACTGTTTCTAGGTTCAGCTTTGTGACCACCCTGACATTCAGTGGTCCTACTAAAGTTTGTCATCTGTGCCACCAGGGCTGCGCTTGAACCTGATCTTGGCTGTTCCACAAATAGCATTTATTCAGTTATGTTTGTGGTTGTCATTAGAAAGAGAAGCCAGTGAGCTCAACAGTTGCTTCTGTTCATACAAGTGGATTATAATACTTTCGGATGTGCTTGGACTTGTTGTGAAGACTTAACTTGAATCATTGCCAGCTTGCTATGATTGGGCAGTGAATATATTTCTTCTTGCATGCACTGGGGTGTTTAGCAGACTCGTTCAATGCTGTGATGAAATCTTGCAAAGTTTCTAACTTTGTGAGGTTGGTTGATAGTGATAGGGAGCCAGTTTAAGATTAAAATTAAGATTTAGAACTGGATATATATTAAACGTTTTTCAGAGTTAACTGATCAATATTTTAAACTTTATTATATTTAATTTTTAAATAGATGTAAATATATTTGTATAAGTGTTATTTGTAGAACTATGTTTTAATGTTCATGCACATTTATTGAGGCATTAAAGAGGCATTTACTATATTAAGTAGCCAACTTTGGGCAAGGTTTGATCAGTGGGTGTTCTGCATGTTTCTACATGTTCAGTCTTGTGGAGCCTCAAAGGAGTTGGATATTCTAACTGGACAAGCATTATATTTTGACGTGCTTTTGGTCAGCTCACAGCATCATCAAAATATTTGGTACTTTTACGTGACCTGGTTACATTACACTAGTGAGGTTTATAGAATCTCTGTATATTGCAACATACACTATTAAATGTCCTGATATAGACAAGTGTTCATATTATAACTTTAATGTATATGTTAAAATATTATTCATTTAATTAATTTATGCTAAAAATGCTTTATGCTAAATTGAAAACCGCAATGTTTCTTCAATCATATCCACTCAGAACTTTTTCTGAGGTACTTTAAAGTTTTTATGTTATATGCTAGATAAGTAACTGAGCCATGTGACTGTGTGACTCTTCAGGCTGTAAGGGCCATGAAACTAAAATGATAAGAAATTTAATATTATAATAATGCATACAAACATGCATTCAATTCCAGAACCATGTAGCTGAGGTATGTAAACAAGTCTGTTGCATTTGCACTAAACAGTTGTAGTTGAGATTTTTCTCTTTCTTTTATATTTGTTATGTCATTGCTTGAAGGTTCGTCATCTGCTATTGGAGACTGAAGGAAAAGATGTATCCTCTTCCGGCATTGAGACATTAATGACTGATCATCTGGAAATTATAATTACTAACGGGAACCACCACCAGTCCAGGATCCACCTGTCCGAAATGAATCGCACCTCGCTCGAAGACAAAGACGCAGAAGCAGCATCATCCAGCATTGAAAACCATGCCACAGAGAATGGGTCACCAAGCAAAGCGCCACTCCCGTCCAGTCCACAGGAATGCAACGATCACGAAAATGATCAATCGCTGGACGACATCTTCTCAGAGACAGTGTCAATCGAGAATTCCGGTCTCATCGATCGATTCGACGCAAGGAAGCAACAGTTGCTGATGCAGCTGGAAGAGCAGCATCGTTTGGGAGCGAGGAATGAGGAAGGGAGCACTACCGGACTTGAGCTTCAGCTGCTCAAGGACAGCCAGCTGGAACAGTTGGAGACCATTCAGGTTGCTATCAAGGTAGGACGGTGTTTTTATTTGGCTATATAAAAGTGGGATAGGTGGTAAGGATTTGCCTCTGTGAGCAACAAAAAATAATAACCTAATATATAATCTGGAGACTTGTACAGTGCATGTATCGCCATAAGCAAGGCATTACTGAGCAGTTGAACATTTACAAAGTTAAATGGCTTTGGATGCAGCCAGTTTCTTTACTAATTGTAGTTAGTCCAATGTAAGGTCAGAAAATCTGATTCTGGGGTGCCAGACAAATGTGCCTTTAAACAACTTGTTGAGGCTTGTTACACTGAGTTGGCTCAGCAGACGCAAACTCACAACAGTTGTTTTATGGACCCAGCATGCTACCAACAGTCTACCAAGGTGGTTGTACACTGGGCCTCACACTGCGAGATCAAACATACCATAGGGCTGGAAGGTAGCATAATAATATATGTCTCTCTGATCTTCTAGATATTGACCCTTGATTACGACTTGTTTTGGTGTGCCATCGATTGATGCCTTGTGCATAAGACACTGGTGCAATAGAAGTTTCTGATTTCAATATTTTATCCCGGGCTTCCCAGGAACATTTCACTTGGCTAACCTGTTTTTTCCGAAGAATTTGTACCACATATAGAACTACATGATGTGCCAGTTTTTTTTTAGGTGAGGGGGCTAGGTTATGAATTGGTGCTTAAATTAGATAGTGGCCAGTTGGGTTTAGATGTGTGTTTTGAGTGATTTCCTAACTTTGTATAAAACTGACTGACTGTAGAATTATTTGTAGAGTTTGGGCACATTTCATTAGATTATTTTGTCAATGGATTTTTCATTTATTTTGACTTGGTTTGTTTCTGGGCACATTTGACTTGGCTTGCTACTAAGTTTTACACAAAGTTGAGCCAATGCTGGTTGTAGAGTTTTGGTGGTGTATTTTTTTGTACTTTTGGCCTAGTTTTGATAATTTTTTTGATATTTAACACACGTTCCATATTAGAATCTGTTTAGATTCGATTCAGTTTTGGATGCGATGGTTTTTCATAGAGTTAGCCTTTCCAGTCATATTTTCACCATGCTCCTTGATCCATAGAACAAGAACTCTTCATAGTGTGTAGTGTAGTAGATGTAAATATAGTGCTATCAACATCATGTAGTGCATCTATATATGTGTTTATATAGCCCCATATGTTTTACGTATATGCAGTTATAATATGCCTTTTATGTACTCCATCACATTTTGGATATAGCTTTTTGTAGAAGGTAATTGCAAAGACAGACAGTAACAGTATAGACAGAATATGTATTGATAGATATTAGTGTATACATGCAATTTGTATTTGTTACAGTCCACTATAGCATAATTTACTATGTATTTTAGTCAGTTGTGTTGGCCTTTAAAATTGCAATTCTATGGCTGGGAAGCTGTGTGTAAATAGCCATGATAGCGTGTAGATCCCTCGTATGGAAAGTGTCAAACTTGTCAACAAGCATCCTCTTATTGATAGTCCTAACTTCCTGGCCTTATGTTAACTATGCCATGTAATTTTGAAGCAGCCACCTGTTTCATTAGGATTCATTGCCTATGGCACTATATACAACAGCTCTATTGTCTTATGTTGTGAAAGGTCCTTTTGTTATGCCTGACCTGCTGCTATTAGGTAGTAGATACCTAATTGTTGTTGGCAGTGAATTTACTACTGCAAGACCCTCTCTCCTCCACAGGTACAGTTGTTTATGGGAGCAATGCCTGATGTTTCACCTTACTTCTGCACAGGATGGTCAATGTATTGCTGTCCATTGAGGGAATTTGTAGTGAAGAAAACTTCTTGTGTTTTAGACCACAGAAGACGGTAGTCACTTTTAAGCTAATTCCTGGATATGAAGTCCTAGCGTCTTCATTTGTACTTATAATATCCTCAGCTGTGGCCAGGCCTCTCTGTCTAGTTGCTTGATTATCCGCATGTCTCTGGATAGATTGAAATAAAATCATGACACTGTCATGGGGGGGGGGGGAGATAGGCGGTGAGGAAGTAGTCTGGCCACCCACCCATCCACCTTTATGTGCTGAGGCAAGGAAAATGACATTGCTTTCTTAACTGACTGACTAATCGTTTTTATACTTCCCTCTTCTGGTCTCCACTCTAGCCACCACCAGGAGTTTATTTACTTTAGTAATTGGAGGCGGAAGTTGTCCTGGGAAGCAATGTAGGGCAGGTCAGTCTGTGCTGCCAGCCTTGTAGCCTAATTCATTGCTGGCCTGTGGCTGCTGCTGGCCCCTCTAGTGCACCATAGATGAGGGATAAGTTTGACTGAGTTGCTGCAACAAAGGGTGCATTGAGTGAGCCAGCTCTGTGTTATTGTGAAATTTAAGCTGTTCAAGGCTTGAAAGGTATCATTACCCTTTTTGGTGGTTGTAGGTTTTATTTTCTTCCCATTCATTGTGATTATCACCATTATAAAAGTCATCTTTGAACATCACTGTCATTATTGGCCACCAGCATCTGTACCTAGTTCTATGTGCTTTGTGTTTTTTTTATCTTCTTCATCATTATCAGCATCATCATCCATTTGCATCTTCAGATTAACCATGTTGCATCTTCATCATCTTGTCATCGCAATTATTACATGCATTGTCACCTGCATCATCATTATCAACACCAGTTCCTAATGCTGCCATGTAAGGAGCCTGTTGAGTGCGACTGAATGACAGAGTGAACCAAGACCATCTGTTGGGGTCTGCAAGTGTGGAGTGGAGGAGTGGATCGAATAAACAAATGAGTAATCTCTCTTTGTCTAGCTTCAACAGGATACTCTTCTTTGTTGCTGGTCGGGTCCGTCTATCTATCTGTCTCAGTAGATGAGTTTCATGTATCTTTGTATATTTCTTTTGTTAGGCGGGTATACCAGTTACAGTTTTAGAATTCAAGTTTGAAAATCCTTAGGATTCAAAGATGAGAAGCTATGTTGCTAAAATGCTAACATTTCAAATCTTGAGACTTCAGTCTGTTTTATCTTGTGAACTTTCTCTCCATGCTGTCCATTTCCCCAACCAATAGTGTACAGTTGGTGTGTTAAGTTTTTAACTGAGCTTACTTGGGTGAGTGGAACTGAAATTTGAAACATCTGTCTCTTGGTGGGTTTTGAAACATCAACCTCCTGTATGACTGTCCAGCAGGCTAGACTGTGAGAGTATGGCTATAAAATAATTGTTTCTACTGATTGATTTTGCCCCATACTGATGACTGAAAACCCGGATGCATTCTGGGCCCTCATCCTCAGCCAATGGATGAACGAGCTCTAGTTAAATTATAGCCAACGGGGGGGGGGGATGATTAGGCTATAAGTTTAATAGCTGTGATGAGTTAGTGTCATGCAGGATGTAATGAAAGCTAAAGGCTTACTGAATATCGACGTGACTTAAAATGGCTGTGGTCACCAAAAACGGATTAAAGACGGAATTCGTATGTACTTTGTTATCGTTTGTTCAGTGGAAAGTGTGAATTTAATCTACTCTAGTAACTAAAAGTGGAATCAAGGGTGACTGTGTTTAAATCAACTTTCATTTCAGATTTACTAGACTGGAAAGGGAATGTGAGATTTTATGACAGCTTAGATTACCCTGTAATTAAGTGTCATACGAACTCAAAGTGAAGTCAAGATTTATACATGTATGTGTATGCCAGGCTGCCAGCCATTGAGAATGTTGGACCATGTTATCATAGGAGTTAGTGGTAATATTACTGACAAAAATGTTCTTTTTTCCGTGAGCAGTGGTACATTCTATCTGGTTCTGCTATTAGTTCACGTCTTACTTACAACCTCGTAGTCGATAATTTTGCATAAATCGACTGACTCACTTTTGCGCCCAATATCGTGAATGCAATGTGCCATTGGTTTCCAGCAGACCGTAGCTCATTTCTCATTGGTACCACTAAGGAAATCTCTATAAACCACAAATGCATAAAAAGTGTCTTGCAAGAGCCATACCAAAGGCCCATAAATATCAGCATATTTTGCCAATATCGAATTCATTATGGCTCACATCCATTGAGTAAAAATCCATTATAAAATCTGCCTTATAGTTCACAAAGTCCTACATTTTAGCCACTTGACCTACCTATTTATGATCCATACTCAGCTCTGAAGCAAATAGATATTGCACTTGATCAGTATATACCGTGACTGTTGTTCTGCCTCATACCAGGTCAATGTTATAGGCTCTTGAACTTCTTGGTGTCTGATCTGAAGCTTTTGAATTCACTGCCCAGTTGAATTCTTTCTATGAATTCTTTCTGTGACATCGTTCTGGTCTAAACTTAAGACTTATCTCTTTCAACTTGCGTATAGTATACCCTTTGTAGCCTGACTTCTGGTTTGTCTGATCGATTGGATTTCAACCTCAATCCAGTGGAATGATTTATGATTGCAGTTTCACTTCAATTGAAGTGTCTTGGACCGTATGATAAAGACACTATATAAGTCATTAGATTAGATATAATTGTAAATACCACTCTAGTACCTTAGAACGTACTATAAAAGAAGTTTAGAAGGTACAGTGATTAATAATGGTAGATTGCGTCTAATTTTTAAGTACGATAAATAGAGTACCGTAAAGTGCTATAATTACATAAAGTTACATTAAGATTTTATTCATTTTTATTTTTTATGATAGAAAATCTGTGTAGGCCTATATGGTATAAAGTTTATCAGGAAAGAGCTGCATTCTTCCATGTATAGTTTATACTTTTTTGCCTCTGCATTATTGTATCACGCATAGGTTATTATAATAATAATTATAATTCCACAGGGCACGGTGCAAGGTCTTGCAACAACAATTCAGCAGTATAGTTCAGTAGCACACAAAGGTTCATTCAAAGGGCCAGACTTGTGTGCAGACAAGCCAGTGCAGAGCTGCATTGTCTCTGCATAAAACAGTTTTGCTCCAGAGTCTGACATTAATCCTTTTCAGTTGATGATGATGATCATGATCAAATCAATCAAATCAAAACTCTTTTATTGAAACCAAATCAAAACACATAACATTTCAACATAAAGTATCAGGATTGGCCGCAAGAGGAGTCCCAAAAGGGATCCAGATCCCACTAACTAGGGACACCTAAAACAACATTTCAGAAATCTGAATTAGCTAAATCCTTGATAAACAGTGCAACATCAAGTTTCGTACAGCAATGCAAATAGTATAGTACATATTACATAGTAAATGATTAACTCGATTCAAAACACTGAAAATATTTAAAAAAAAACGAAAACCTTAACTAACAGTGAAAAAGAATATCTGGCAGGGTAGGTTATAGCTAATTTCCATTAATCAGGTAGGCATGCAGCATGATAATGATGATGATGATGATGATAACATTGATAATAATACTGATAATAACAATATTGAAAATAATAATGTGCAATACCTTTGTATCGAGACTGAAATATATGCTACTAATTAGCATTAATTAAGCTGTGTTGCTTTGAGACCTCATCTTGTTAAGGCTTTCTTGTTTAGCAACTTTTGCTAAAAGCTGTGTTTTGCATGCTGATCTCAGATTTAGTGGCAATCTTTTTGTGACACTGTGTTGGCTATCAGTGTTGTGATATGCTATTGACTACCAGTCTTGTGACACCCTATTGCATTTTGGATACCAGTAAGATTCAAGTTGATATTCTGCTCTCCAAAAGTCTTGTTTGCAAAGGAGACAATGGTGTGGCCAGGATGTCTTAAAAACAAAGCCTTTGGGCTTAAATACGGCCAGTCAGGGATTTTGTCTAAAACTCTGAATAATATATTGAGACTGGTGTAGTAACTGACCCTGATGAGCCTTACGAAAGTATGTAGCTTTGGGCCACCTTTGTGTATTACTAGACAGTAAATGTGTAAACATATGGCCACACCACTTTAGGAGCATGTTGTTGTGGATGTCATAGTTAAGTGCATTGTCTTAGAGCTGATCCTTGCATTGGCTTTGGAACCTTGCTAGTTTCTAGGATGAATGTTAATGGTTCTGGTTAACTTGGCTTTGGCAAGTTTGTATGAATGCATTTATCTTTGCTTCATTTAACCTCCTTAGCGTTTCATTTTCTCCCAGAAAAACGAGCCAAAAACGTTGCATTGTTTTACGTATGCATGTATATGCATGAATATACATGTGTAGGTAGCCTATATATGTGTATATGTAAACATGCATAGCCATATATGCATACATTTACATATATACATATGTATATATGTACAAATACATGTATAAATTTACATATATATATATGTATATATATACAGATATATGTATGTATTTATGTATGTATATATGTATGTATATATATGTATATATATATGTACATATACATCTATGTGTGTAAATATATACTTGTGTAGGTATAATTATATATAATTATGTAGGTATATATGTATTTATATATGTATATGTATGTATGTATGTATGTATGTATGTATGAGCCCGAACGTGACTCGGGGTTAACCGCTTTTGCATAGAATTCCCGGCCCGAGTAACGTTCGGGGTCAACGCCAAGGAGGTTAAGTAAGTATTTGTTTATGTGATTCCTTACTTGTTTATTTATATATTTGTGTATCATTGAAAACTTGCTGGTACATAATGATAGATAGAAATTGCTATTGGTCAGGGCTGTGCTTTTCCTGCTTTTGCCATTGTGGGTATTGTGTGTATTTTGGAGTTTATTTGGCACCTTGTTTTTCAAGAACTCTTATCCTGACTCATCTGATCCTGTACCTTCCAATCCTCGACCTAAACGATACCCACCTTAAGATCTGCTGTGCCCTCTCTGATCCTCTGGAGACCGGACTCGGACCTCCCTCAGACTACTCTTTTAGACAACCCCTCTGACTAGACACAGCACTCGTGAATAAGCTGGTGCCCTGTGCTTGGCTTTCGAGTGGCGCTTACGATTACGATTGATTACGATTACCTTTCATAGGAACTTTCAATTTGACTTTTGGTGCTGGATCTCAGTGATCAGTGGTAAGGATTTAGGATTTTCATCGGATTTTTCCACAACCAGGAAGCAGGGGTGGTGAAGATAAAGGTTTATGTATTTTTGTATTTAACTCTGATCTCAAGTATTGAATTGAATCAAGAAAATTTGCCTAATTCAATTGGTGTTTAATTACCTTACCTTACGTAGACCAGTGCCATTCTTACCTGTCCATCAAAAGCATTTTTGACTTACTTGATATCGTAATCTTTGCAACAAATTGTGTTATTTACAAGAATATACTTACTTACTTATTCTGCGGATGTTGTGTTGCCTGGGTGGACAGTGTGAGGTTTCGACATCACTCACCAGATTCGGGGCTAAATCCCTGACGGAAGTCATCTGTCGAACCAACGTAAGTCTACCGCTTTGACCTGACTGCACTCTGGTACTACTCTGGTACTGTGGTACTTTGGTACTATGTGCACTTGAACTTTCCCCTCATCAGTGATTATCCACCAGGATGATTTTGTACCTTTAGCTGCGTGGAAAACCAGTTAGAGTGGTACTCAGGTACTGTGGTACCTTAGTACTGCTTTTTTGTAGCATACTGTAGTTGTGACTGTGCTGCCTTGTGGTCATTATGTGGTGTGTCTAAATTAGTCTGTATATGGAATAAGGATTTGAGATAAAAGTGTGGGTTAAGCAACCTTGTCATTTAAGCATGGACATCTTCCCTGTTCGTTGGGTGGGCTTGCCCTAAAATTTTGCAATGCTTTAGTGGGGTTGTTAATGACCAGTGACCACCCTATCTCTTGCATCAATAGTCTAAAGTTACCCTTGGTATTCTAGCTGCACATCATTACAGTATTCCATTAAATGATTTTTACATCATGTCCCCGTCATGAGGTTCATAAGTCTGTTTTTAAAAGGGTCATTAAGGGTGAGACTTTTTAGATGATGGTTTTCCTGAAGGCAGCAAAGGGTTAGTGTTTTTAAATGCAATATGTAGGCCTATTTCCTTTATCTGTGGCTCTGTTTTAACAGATCACGTGAACCTGTATGTCGATTTCGAGCTGATTAACAAACTTCTGCTTGACGCTATTAATGATTCTTGAGATCAAATCACTGTCACTTCAAATTTAATGAAAATGAAGTTAAATTTTTTGTCTAGAG
Organism: Aporrectodea caliginosa; assembly: GCA_020284085.1. Classification (NCBI taxonomy): domain Eukaryota; kingdom Metazoa; phylum Annelida; class Clitellata; order Crassiclitellata; family Lumbricidae; genus Aporrectodea; species Aporrectodea caliginosa. The sequence continues at coordinate 118,400 of JACEVL010001030.1, forward strand.
GTGTTGAATGTTCATCAGAACAACAAGGTCATCTGTTAGCGAACACACAGATCCCAAGCAACGGAGGAGTCCCACCATGAGTTAACGTACACTTAATGTGGCCAAAGGTCTGTGTGGCTTCTGTGGTAGCCAGATACAAAGCGCTGACTGTAAGCTACAGTGTTTAGATGACAATTAATGTTGCAACAGTGCTGCTTTTAGTAAGAGTAGTATAGGGTTCTCATATATTACTGTCCTGCAAGGTCTTTTGCTCTGCATCATGTAATCTATTCTGGCGACTTTTGTGCACATTAGCATCTGGCACTAAACACGCTGGATGAGAGATGGATTTCAGAGAGTTTCTCTTCCTGCACAGAGATGGATTTCAGATAGAGTTCCTCTTCTTGCACCTAGTAACCTTTATGCATGCTGTAGTGACTAACAGAAGTAGGTATTGTTTTGTTTGAATGTGAGCAGAGTCAAAGTTAATCTAATCTAGTAATAATCCCGAGGCTTCAATCATCAATGGTCAATGGTTGCTTAACAGTGAAACCACGTTCAGTAAGCGCATCCATCAGAGAGGTCCAGTCGATATTACTATTACAATTATTATTATTATTATTATTATTACTATTATTACTATTATTATTAATATTGTTATTGTAATTCCTTTATAATCAGAGTTCTAGGGACCCATTGTACCAAGGCATGTGACAGCGTTGAACCGCTGGACCGTAACAGAGATTTTTTGAAACAGGAAGAAGGTTTCTTGTTGATCTTCCGTTGTTCTGGTCAACCGTCTGCCATTATTATTATTATTATTATTATTATTATTATTATTATTATTATTATTATTATTTATATTTTGTTGCATTTATTACTGGTAAAAGGCCATTAAATCTGAACAATTGTGACTGAAGGACCTGCTCAAGGTCCCTAATCAGTAACTGCCTTGACTTGGCTCAAACCCCTTGACTTCACGATCTGTAAAGTATGTAGTACTTTACAGACTGCTTAGGTGTGCCAGGCACAGAAACTGTTATGCAGCAGCATTTAGATTTTAGAATGTTTGAATTACCTAAGAAGGTTTACAAAATACTTGCTGAGCTAGAATGTCTTTATGCTTTGTTTTTCTGCATGCCTTTATATGCTAATTTGTGCTTTGCTTGGACATGAACCTGTGAGGGTGCATGAAATACTAGAAAAATCGTTTCAATGATGGAATGTTATGAATTTTCAGGACCTATTTATTGTACAAGTTATTTTCGTGCATGCAAATGTTTCAGTGCTTTGCTTGCAACCTATATATATTTTATTATAACTTATGCTTAATAAATGTTATTATTAATAACAGTAATCGGCCAACTTTGGTTTGCTTATGACCAAAATGTAGTTTATTATAAGTTATGTATAACATGTTGATAATAATAATAATATATTGTAATAATAATAATAATAATAATAATAATAATAATAATAATAAAATACTTCAATATTGCCATGCCTTCATATTTAGTTATACTTTTGGCTTTTGCTAAAACAGTCTAAACAAGCTCTAGATTTGCAACTCAGTTCTAGTTATTCAGACTTTTTTACATCGTGGGTATCATTTCTAATTTTGGAAAACTATGGATAATAATAATAATGATACCAACAACAGCAAGAATGGCTGAGGTGATATAGATATATTATCAAATGCAATTTACTTCCATGAAATGGTTGACGTGTAGCAGAGCTAGGATTTGAACTAGGGACTCGGTGACAAGAGGCCGATGACAAACTAATATTTAATATGTAGAGACCTTTTTCGAAGCAGACATCAATGATCAAGGTTATTAGTTTATTCATTCATATAGAGCATTTATATAGTGCTCACTCCTTGAGCTTTATAACTTTAACCTCATTTAGGCTAGCATGGGCAGTATGTTTGTGAGATGCTTAAAAGGTGCCATATTAAGCTTCTAGGTAGGTAAATGACTAAACCCTTCAAGAGGTTAAGTTTGATATTGCATTTGGCCAATTGGCCTAGTATGCTCATTTGTGTACTGGTCTTCCTGGACAGGTTTAATTGCCAGGCCCCAGAAAGGAATCTAGTCGACCAATGAGCTGGCTGCTGTTAGAGGAAAAGAGATCTCTATGTGCCCATGCAAATACGCTTTCCCTCTTGGCCAGTGAGTGCCCCCAAAGCTTAGTGTATAATTTGGTGGCTTCAAAATTTCAAAATATTTGTGTGTCTTCTTGTGTACAACATGTGTGGAGTTGCATTCGATCAGCTGATGCCTGACTCTTACTGTGCCTTGCAACAAAACAGTGTTGGGCTCTTGGAATTTCTGGGTGGCTGGTCCAAAGCTTTGGAATTCACTGCCCAGTTTTATATTAGAACTGTATTTGATATTGCCCTCCTTCCAATATTCAGACGTGCACATGACCACATGACAGATCAGACAGAACATCGATGGCGCTGAGTGAAGGACTTGCTCAAGGTCCTGACTCTGTGACTTCCTTGGGTGAGACTCGAACCCGCACTCTCCACGTTACAGGCCGAGCGCTCTAGCCAATCGGCCACCGTTTTGTGTGTTCTATCAGTTGTCTTTTGTCATTCAGAACTAAACTTAAAACTCATCGGTTTCTGCTTGCTTACCTTCTGCAGCTTGACTTCTGGTTGGTCTAACTAAACAGATATCAAGATGGCTTCTGTAATGGATTGTGATTTTAACTACGATTTCACTTGAATTGATGCTTTATACATTTTAATAACAGTGCTATAGAAATCTTCATAATATATTGGATAAAAAAGCATCCAGGTCTAGTGTAAATTGTTATGTTGTTGTCGGTTAATTTCAAATGTGGGTTGTTTGCGGTGTGTCCAGGACTACTTAAATTTGCATTGGGATCTACAAGTCTAATCAACGTTTATGCTTCTAATGCTGTGTTACCATATACACTCTATTTATGGTATCTATATCCTATGCAGCCAATGTGCATCTAAAGTTTACATACATAAACACACATGCTTTCGTGAGTGCATGTGCGCACACATACATACACAACAAGTGCATTTAAAACAGGTTTAGATGACGAATATTACTATGACCAGGTTGCTTGTAAACATTGTTTTGAGTAATGAATCCCAATAAGTCTGGCTACAGTCAGCCTCACCCAGAACATTGCAACCAGCAATTTTACAATGTGCTTAAAAGGTGCTATAGATACTTACTTGCATATACATGCACCAACATACCAAAAGCCACACCAACATGCAAGTTTGTGTGTCACTTTTAGCTACTCTAGTGTCTAGTGTTCACAGGCATTCTCTTCTAAGAGTTGTGATGTGCGAGTGTAAATACATAAACTCCTGTTTATTGTTCAATTGCTGACCTGGAGTTTGTCTGAAGTTAGAAGGTATGCTCCAGGGAGGAGGAGTCTGGAGTGTGTGTAGGCCTGCCAAATTAAACTAATTAATCTGTTGGTGTAATTAGGCCATCTGCTTCTTTGCACTTTCTTTGGACCATTTGGTCCAAGCTGCCTCCTTCTACTCCCCGTCTAAATCCTCCTCCTCCCCATCATTTTTAAGAGGGTCAGTTGACTTTGCCAGGATGTTGAACAAGTCCTTGCTGCCATCAATTGTCAGTAGATAGTAGAGCTGTATGAATACAGAACAAAACAAGTTCAGTTGAACCATTCTCTAAGGCATCGTTAAGTTCCATTGCCTAGAAGGTGCCATACCAATATCTATAAATGCAGTGAACGCCTTTATTGTGGCTCGGAAAGTTATGCTATGGATGCTGGGTACAGTATCACATCTCTTGAATACTTGTTTCAATAAAGGTGTTTAATAATAAATGAGCAATTATCTTAACTGACCTTGAAGTGCCTTTTCTGTGAAACTAATTAGCTTTGTTAATCATACAACGAGGATGACGACATAAAAGATTATAATTATTATATTCATGAGCCTATATCTGTATTTAATAGCAGAGTGCATTTGAAGAGGTTCTTATAAGGCTTTTCAGAAATGTTCAGCTGCATATAGATGTATGCATTTTGTTATCTAGAGAATGTCTCTCCAAAGATTAATGAATTGGCTTTGTAGGATACTGATTATTTGTCAGCTTTTCAACATTGTTTCATCAGATTTGAAGCTGTCACATGTGCTTTTATGCTGTTCAACTTCAATGTCTATGATTTGTTCGTACTTCCTTACATTAGGTTATTCTAGTTAATGGGGTGTCGCTAATTAAGCGGGGCTTCTGCCCCTTTTGGGTCTCCCCTATTCCCTGGCCAGCGCACTGAAATGTACTATGTGTTATTGGAACTGTTATATGCATTGTTGCTCTGGGAAATAACAGTTTTTTTTCAGTTGTCAGTTAATGCTTCTTAACAGTATAATGCAATAGAACACCATATTTCTGGCTTGCCACTCGCACCTATAGTGACGTGGAGGGTAGTTGCATGGTTATGGTCATAGAAGGAACTTTGTTGAAGTTGTGTTTGTTTGCTTACGTTCTTATAGGAGCAGTTGTTGAGGGAAAATGCCGTCAAGTTCAGTGAGATGCTGAATGACTTGGATGAGGCACACAAGAAAGAAATACAGGAACTATGCAAGAAACATGAGGGTATGCTTTCTTAGTATTTGGCCTCACACAAAACGTTTTGGAAGTTCGAACAATAACAGTATTTTGTTCAGCGGTTGATCATTCTATGGTTTCAAGTGATGTTGTAAAGTCTTTGCTGGTTGCATTGAGTTAATATACGTTATGCTGGAGCCATGATTGAAACTGCATGCCTTGTGTTGCCAAAAGCAAATCAGCCCCGTGTTCAGTCTGTGAGGGAACCTATCTCGATTCCTACTCTTCTGTGAGGGAACTTATCTCAATTCCTGCTCTTTTGTGGGGAAATATATCTCAATTCCTGCTCTTTTGTGAGGGAACTTATCTCAATTCCTGCTCTTTTGTGGGGGAACTTATCTCAATTCCTGCTCTTTTGTGGGGGAATATATCTCAATTCCTGCTCTTTTGTGGGGGAATATATCTCAATTCCTGCTCTTTTGTGAGGGAGCCTATCTCAATTCATGCTCTTTTGTGAGGGAACCTATCTCAATTCCTGCTCTTCTGTGAGGGAACCTATCTCGATTCTTGCTCTTTTGTGAGGGAACCTATCTCGATTCTTGCTCTTTTGTGAAGGAACCAATCTCAATTCGTGCTCTTCTGTGATGGAACCTGTCTTGATTCTTGCTCTTCTGTGATGGAACCTGTCTTGATTCTTGCTCTTCTGTGATGGAACCTATCTTGATTCCTGCTCTTTTGTGATGGAACGTATCTTGATTCCTGCTCTTCTGTGATGGAACCTATCTCGACTCCTGCTCTTCTCCTTATCTTTGACGCTGCTTCAATTCCAAGCACCTTCGTCCTAAGCCATCTATCTATCTATCTGTCTACCTGCTTGACCTATGCATCAGGACTTGAAACTCAATCTGACCATACCTGCCTCACCGATTTCGTTTATAACTGAGTGCCTGTGAATTAGTTGGTTAGCTTTTTGGGTGATGAAGAAGTTTATTATTTCAACAGTTTATCTCTGAGCTAGTGAAATGTCAAGTGTGAATTGTTATGAAAGTACAATTGGAGCATGTAGACAATTTAATGCCCCAGTGAGATGGCATCTGATTACTGATTAAGCAATACATCAAGGATTGTTACCCAACCACTTAATAATGAAGTTTATACAGGGCTATACACACTAGTGTATCAGCAAGCATTGACTTAGAATTCTTCATGAAGTAATTTTACGATATGTGTTTGTTTACGCCTCTAGAATTGGGAACATGATCTGTTCTTAGCATTAAATGTACATGTTAATTACATTTTTGCTGTAGTTAAATGGTTACATTTCTGCAATGGGTATGGTAGTTTCCGTTTAATGACACTGTGTCATCGCAAAGATAATTAACGTTGACCTCCTCCTTTATCCAGGCTTGGGACTAGCACCAGTGCACCACCCAAACACAACAATGATGGAGTGAATCAACTGAGCTATTCAGTGGATAATTGGTCAATAAGTCAGTCATTCAATAAATCAGTCCATTCCAGTTAAGGGCTTTTGATTTTATTGGTGTTATCCTTCATTCAGTCACTGGTCAATTAGTCTCATCAGTAAATTAATAAACCAGCCAATTTTCGTTAGTTGAGAGTTACTAGTTTTATTTGTATGATCTGTGCCTGCCTACCTGTTCAGCAAATCATTCAAATTGGATGTGGTTGATGTAAGTCTGTTTCTCTCTACTATATTAGAAGATCACAAAGCAATCAGTCTATTAAGTTAAGCTTCACAGGCAACCATGGACACAAATAAGAGACTTAATTCATTTAGCTTTGTTGTATGAGGGCAGGTGCCCAGTCCAATCCCTTGCTGTCTGATCTTCCCACCAACAGTGTAACGTTAGCATCCTCATTTTAGAGCTGCGTGTCACAAATGAAGAACATATTTGGAACATCTCTCTGCCCTGATGGGGTTCTGAACCTCTGACATCTGGATTGACAGTCCTGCACACTAACCAGCAGACTGTCACTACCTTTAGACTAGGCTGTCGCACCACACCTGACTTTAAAGTGCCTGTAAAATTGTTTTTCCATTGAACTGTGATTTACAAATTGTCTATTTAGTTTAATTTTGTTTGTCTTTCCTTCAGAGCAAGTGCAGCTGTTGAGAGATGAGATTGAAGAGAGGGAGCTGGAGGGCCAGATGAGAATGGATCAGCTGGAGAGTCTGCATGCCATCCAACTGGAAAGAAGAGACACGGAACAAGACATAGGCAGATTAACGGACATGTGGATCACAGGTTTCTAAGCATGGATTCCTTTCTTGTTGTTCTGTATTGGCAGTGATATATTGTGTGTGTGCATGTGTATGTATGGATGCATGTGTGTATTTATATATGTAGGTATATGTATATGAAGTATTATATATATATATATATATATATATATATATATATATATATAATGTATATCTAATCTAAAGACGTCTATAGCACCTTTATCATAATGTCCATTGCATCAGTCAGTGGTTGCTTTGAGTGAAATCTCAGTCAAAAATCACAATCCATTGCAGAAGCCAGGTCTATGGTATAATGTATATATACAGTGTTTATACATATTGACACCTGAGAGGAGATATGACATTGGGGCAGAGAGCAGCAAGACAGAAAATGACGTATTTTGGAGATGTGATGTGCGCGGATGGACTGGAAAAGGAGAGGATGCGTGCGGGGAGGGGAGGAGGGGAAGAGGACGACCGAGAAGAAGATGGATGGATGAGATACATGAGGCGATGAAGATGAAGCTTCCGAGCTGAGAGAGGCGACGAGAGATCGGAACACGTGGAGAAGGTTGACTATGACGGTCGCTAGGATTCATCAAATTGACGGCACAAGGTGACAAGGTGTTATACATATTGTGTTTGTACCATATGCTTGTGTGCATATATTTGTCAATGTATATGCTCCTTACGGAATAACTATGCAGAGCCAGTGCCAGGAGAGCCCCAAGGAGAGATATGCATGTGCGTATACATGTGTATGTATTTATGTATGTGCGTATCATGACAACTGATGTGCGCCTTTTTAAGCCAGTTCCTTGTCATGGGGAGCACCAGTGATGAGTCTGTTTTGAAGAGGCACTGTATACATCAGTGATTACAGTTACAATTACATGTTTAAGTACCTCTGCAGAGCACAGCACACATGGCTATCTCACTGTTCTAAACAAGTGTACTTTACAGCAGTTTGGAAATTATATAATATGAACCGTAGCATAAGAAAGTTCATTCTTTGCTAGACAAATATTCTAAAGAGACAGAAAGCATTCATTTAAAAGCATTTTTTATGTTTGTGACAGAACCAACGGACATAGACAACGTTGAGATAGTGGCACAGTTGAAAGCGGACCATACAAAGAAAATGGAGGATTTAAATTTGAAATTCCGAAAAGAGGTGGCAACACTGTCCGTTAGGTTGGAGGCCACTAAACAGGAGTGTGAACAACGATTGGTAAGTATTTTCTGCTACTGCTATCTAACAACATTAATACTGGTTGTATTAATAATAATGAGACACTGACATATCTTTACAAGGATTAGGTTGTTCAGCTCTAAGTAATTCTTTACTATCTGGGGATTTTTGGTATCAATGGGACTATAGCTGCCATGGGTAAAAATAACAGTAGTTAATTCTGCAACGACTAGCCATTCTGGGTTAAAGTTATCTCTATTATTTTAATCAAACAGTTGAATTTTGAGCTTAATTTTGAAGGACACTAGAGAACTAACAGAAGGCACAGCACTGAATGTTGCTTAAAGGTATATATACAGGCATTTTGAATTTTTTAAACATGATTTATTCAAGTTGTTTGATTTTTCAGTATGCTTTTTGCATAGATAGTGTATTTCAATTACAAATGATAAATTGCTTTGATGCAGAGCAACAAAAAACCCACTTATAATTGTAATTCAAATTAAGCAATTTAAATTACATCAATAAACTTACTGCCAATCCTTACTTGAACTTCATCGTTGATTTGTTCGTTTTGTTTCAAACAGAAACAATCACGAATGCTTGAGGAACTCTATTCCCAGGAGAAAACGCAGAAAACGGAGCTTTTGAAGAAGACCGAGCTTCAGACGCAGCAAATCAATGAACTCATGGAAAGACTCAGTGGCAAGGAGAAATCGGAAGAACGACTTTCACAGGAGAAGATGAAGGAGGAAGATGTTGCTGGAAAAATGGATCATCAGTCGCAGCAGATTGCAGATCTTATAGGAAAGCTTGAAGAACAACAAAGGAAAGAGAAGGAGACGCTGGCAGAACTCAGGCAGCAGCTGGAAGGAGAAATGGATTCACTCAGACGTAACAGAGACGAAGCACTGGCTCTCAGCAGAGGAGAAGTGGAAACCTGGAGAGAAAAGGCTCATCAGGTGGAACATCAGCTAAATGAGTTGAGACAGAAGATAGACGAAGAAAAGGGATCTCTCGAGTCGAACAAGAACGAAGAACTGGTACTGTCTAGTGAGGATGCAGAAAGTGGGAAAGGAGGGACAGAGCAGGTGGAGCAGAGGATACAAAAGCTTGGAGAACAGCTGGAGGAAGAAAAACAATTATTGGCAAGCTGGAAAGCGAAGGTGGAACTTTCAGAGGAACAAGTGCTTGAGTTGAGACAACAGCTGGCAGACAAAGAATTTGTCTTGCAGAACAATGATAGGGAACTGGCACTGGCAAAGGGGGATGCGGACAGCTGGAAGAAGCGAGCAGAGGAGGTGGAGGAGGAGCTGAAACAGCAGTTGGAAGAACGGGAGTCACTGTGGAAGAGCAAGGATCAGGAGTTGATACTGGCAAGGGTAGAAGCAGAAAACTGGAAAAGGAAAGTGGATGAGGTGGAGGAGAAAGTTCTGTCGGAGGAACAAGTGCTTGAGTTGAGACAACAGCTGGCAGACAAGGAATCTCTCTTGCAGAACAATGATAAGGAACTGGCACTGGCAAAGGAGGATGCGGACAACTGGAAGAAGAGGGCAGAGGAGGTGGAGGAGGAGCTGAGACAGCAGTTGAAAGAACGGGAGTCACTGTGGAAGAGCAAGGATCAGGAGTTGATACTGGCAAGGGTAGAAGTAGAAAACTGGAAAAGGAAAGTGGATGAGGTGGAGGAGAAAGTTCTGGAGTTGAGACAACAGCTGGAAGTAAAAGGATCACATTTGCAAAACAACGACATAGGGCTAGAGGAAGAAACAGAATTACTTCAAAAGAACGAGGATCAGAAGCTGGTTTCCACAAGAGAGGAAGTGGAAAGTTGGAAAGAGAAGGCAGAACAAGCGGAGGAAAAACTTCTGGAGTTGAAGCGACAGTTTGAAGAAAAGGAATCGCTCTTGCGGAAAAATGAACAGGAGCTCGCTTTGTCAAAGGAAGAAGCAGAAAGCTGGAAAACAAAAGGAGAAGAGATGCAAGTCTGGAAGACGAGGGCAGAGGAAGCGGAACAGCAGCATTTGTTAGAGATGGAAAACTGGAGGAAGAGTTTTGAGGACAAGACACGGGAACTTGAGGAACTAAGAGAGTCGTTCGAATTGAGCCAAGTGGAGTTGGAGGAGAGCAGGCGCCTAAGGGAAGTGGGTGATAGGACACAGGATTACGTCGAAGAATACCAGCAATACTTGGAAAACGTTGAGGACCGAGATGGAGAAATAAGCGTACTGCAAGACGAGCTGAGAGAAAGGGAAGCTGAGGTGATGCAATTGCGGCAGCTGGTGAAAAGGCATGGAATCAGGGAGGAAACGATCAGAAATGAAGACCTACAGCTGTTCTTTGATACGGAAGATGAAGGCGATGACAAGGATGATGCATTGGAAGAGCAAAACGAGGATGACGCAGAGACTGAGAGACAAGTTGATAGCAAGGATATGGCATGTGAATCTGACAACCTTGGGAAAACGCTTACCCGGCTGTCCGCTCCATCAGACAATCTGGAAGGCGCTCGCACTACAGAGGACAGCATGATTAACGTGGTTTCCACTGAGCTTCTCCGTCACTTCCGACCAAAAGCGCTCTTCGAACGGGCAGAGGATGAGACTGAACTGGAAGCACTGAGGAGGGAGATCACCAGCTTCCTTAAGGAGTGGCAGGACAGCCGGAAGACGACGTCAGTGGAAGATGCTTTCAGGGTGCCAGATGTCGAGAAGGAAGAACTGCAGGAAGCACTGAATGAAAGGAAGAAGGAAATGGAGATGTTGCAAACAGAGGTGGAGTCCTTGAGGGCTGTAATCAGTGAAGGACTGGAAGCCAAGTCACGACTGGTCGAGATGGAGGAGGAACTGGAAGCTCTGAAGGCCGGAATGGAGGACCGTGTCAATGAGGAACTGGTGAAGCAGCAGTCTGACATGCAGCTTCTGAAACTGGTAAATTGCTTGATATGTTTTTGTGTTATTTCGAACATTACATTATGGTGTGTGATAGTCTAGTGATTGAGTGTACTGTCAAATTTATATGCTGGATGATAACTTCGTTTGTTTTGTTCCAGGTGGAGATGGAAGAAATGAAGAAGCAGCTGGAAGAGATCGACAAACACAAGGAATCGGAGATGCGCACCGAATACGAAGAGAGCGTTCGTAATCTGAAGGACCAAAACCAACAGGAGACGACCGCCAAGAATGAACAGATCAAACAGCTGAGCGCAGAAGTCTTCAAGAAAACGGAGGAAGTCCACCGAGTATGATGCTGTGAAGTTTAATTTTCCTTGAGTTATGGTTTCAGTGCCTGCAGGAGACATCTGTATAATTCATGAATTCCTATATTGCAGGAATTCATGAAATTAGATTGTGCTTAACTTTTTTGAGGAAATGCTAGTTTTGCATTTAAGATCAGGTATCTCAAGGATTTTCAGGTATTGCTCTGTGTAGTCTGAGTCCTGCTAGAGCTCTGGCACTCGGTATCACCCGCAAAAAATCAGCTTTAGGGCACAATCTCATTATAAGACTGCTTCTTCATAATGCAGTGTGTGATACGACTTCCAAACATACATGTAGCTTAACAAGAAGTTCAATAGTTGTCATTAAGCAGTTCTTTAGCAGGTTCATTGCTGTTTGCAGCTGAAGGCATGTTTGGATGAATTGGAACAGTCCAGTCGCCGGGATCCAGTACTTCCAAATACACAAGATGGAGTTCTAGTGTCTATGTTGCAGGCTGATCTAAATCGAATGAATGTTGAGAGGTTTGTGGATAAATTATTCATGTCTGTAGTTTGAACGAGTAGCAATATCCCATCATAATGAGTATCTATATACTGAACTTTTTAACACTTTACCGAGAAACTGCATTTTGCACCATCAGCTCTTTGTACACGTTTATTGCTAAAATGTTAATGGTCCCTGGTAGGCATTATACAGATGTGTGAACATTATGTTGTGATCATTACATTGAATGTAGAGTATCTCTTGTTGTTTTGCCTTTGGTTACATTTATGTTGCTTGTAAGTTGCACTGATTTGCTTTACTTTACACTCTATTTTGGTGTACTACCATGTATCAAAGCAAGTCAGTGTACTATGGTAAATCAGGATAGTTTGGTGTTTTACTGTGTATGCAGAGACACTGTGCATTGCAGCAATACATTAGTCTATAGTGTGTTTCATTGTGCTATCGTACAGTGAAGTCATTTGCAGCATATTACAGTGCAGCATCTTAGACTGAATTAATTTAGACTGCATCACATTTAACTTGTAAAATGTGCATTAATCTGTGGTGCATTTAGTATGTTGTGATAGATTATATTGAATTACAGTGCATTATCCTGCATTGTGTGTTATAGGAATTCGATGCAGCAGACGAACAACCAGCTGATGGTGATACTGTCGGACATGGTGCGGGTGAGTCTGGAGACGGAGCGACGTATCACCCACTGCCTCTCGTCAGTGGACTCCCATCCCTTGGCACCTTCTGCTCCTCTTCCTCCATTTGGAGCAGCGAGAGACAACGGCACTGATGGCAGACACGGTGGCGCCACCTTCTCAGGTGCAGCAGAGGTGCCATACAACCCTCGTGATGGTCTGCGACGTAATGGACCTAATGCCTCTGGTGGGTTCACTGTCATCATCCTCAACAGCTTTGTGGTTGTCATCATTCGTAACCAACTTCATCATCAGTATCGAAATGCTCAGTATTCATTAGTTACAAAACAGTAACTGGTTTGTCACAAAGTCCTCATACAATGGCTCCTTGATCATTGGTGTAATAGTCTTTGTAATTACCATCATTAGTGATATCATTGTTGTGATCTGAGGCTTCATACTACAGATCATCTGTATGAGCTTCATCACTATCATTGCTGCAAAAATGGTTATATCAAATTCATTATCTTAAAATTCAATATTTTCTTCACTATTTATAATCCATAACAGCTGTGTGATTTTGCGCAAATTACAAACTTTGTAATGAAAACAATTGCTGTGTCTGCAGTAATTGTTACTTTTGGGAGGCTTTTATAAAGTGCTGTATAAATTCACTAAGGTATTCAGAGATGTTAATGTTCATTTACATTACTTACAGTACTTGTTTGTGTGTTTCGTACAGATGAAGAGGTGACCAACCTTCACGACATGAGCATGGCATCAGATGAGGGTCTGGATGTCTCTCAGCGCTTCATGGAAACGATCTTTACCGGTCCAGAACTGGATGCTGACTCAGAGGAAGTGATTACTGGTCAGTCTAGTCTTTTGTAATCTAATATGTAAGCTCCTGTAGTGTCGTTTATAATCTACAATGCGCCAAGCAATGGTCACTAACGATTGAAACTGAATTCTTATATCAGATACTTTTAGACAGAATCTTTCTAAGTATAAATAGTAGTTTGAAGATGATGTGAGATGGGCACTGTCTGTGGTCCATGTTGTTCTTTCCACTTGGCCATGCAGAAGGAAAGGAACAAGGGATGGAGAGGGATAACCAAGGGAACAGAGATTGAGGGTGAGAGATTGTTGGAGAAGGAGGGTAGAGGAGGTCACCGGCTGAGGTAGGAAGAGGGAAAGGGGAATGTGGATAGAGAGAGAGAGAGACAGAGACAGAGAGAGAGAGATAGACAGAGAAAGAGAGAGACAGAGAGAAACATTGTAACTGAGGATTTTCACCGGGACATTTTGCAGTGAGGTCCTGTACACCGAATAGGCTAGTACTAGTTACTACTGTCATTGTCATGTTAATAATTATTATTGTCATAAAAATAATTATTTCTTTCATTACAATAGTAAGAACTATGGTCATGCAATAATAATAATAATAATGGTGCTGGGTTTGTGCTTAGACTCTTCAAATCGTCTCCAGAGGTCTGTTGACCGACTGCTTGACCAGATTGAAGACACAGGGAGACAGTTACGCGAAGCACAGCGGACACGGACAGAACTCTTGACCTCTGTGCAGGAGCGCCTTCGGACGATGGAAGAACTGACGGCGAGATGTGCAGAACTGGATGAGTTGCTGAAGCAGGAGACAAGAGCGAGGGAATTCCTGGCATTGGAACTGTACAAAGCGGAAGGTAGTGTCGGCTCCTATCGTTTTGTTTCTGTAAATGGCTGGAAATCTAGTCAATCAATATATAGGTCAATCAAGTAATTGATTTGAGTTTAAGAGTAATATTACCAATATTAACTTGCTATTCCTTCAAGCTCAATGAATCAGTTAATCACTTGATTGGGAGTTTAATAGTAACATTTTGCTGCTATTTCATGAAGCCTAATGAGTGATTGGGCTTTACGGGTCACTTGTCCATATTCCTGGAACAGTTTACGTGCACCTATTCAGGAAGCCAAAAGTCTTTCTGTTTTCAAAAAACAGTAAATAAAATGCAATTGTTACATAACTCCGAGCATTAGTATTTGCGCTGAGAGTAGACAGTTTTATAAAGCATCCTAGAAGTAGCTTGCTACTGACTATGCTATATCAATCATTGTAATTACAATTACAATCAATTCATGGATTTGATTGGCAGGATTGGTGCAGGGTTATGCGGCCGAGAAGCAGGCAGCAGATGACTGCATCAGGTCACTGGAGGAGACGAAAGAATCACTGGCAAGGGACCTGGAAAAAACTCGACTGAAACTGAAGGAAAAGGTGGAGAGAGAATCAGACGTCGACCAACGCGAACAAGATCTGGCCCACCAGCGTCATGCAATGGAGCTTAGTGTTGGAGAGAAAGATAAAGGTCAGTAGAAAATGACTGTTCCGTAGCATTATCTGGTAGTCAGCCAGATTATCTTCTAGCTATGTGTTAAACCAGAGAGTTGTCATGTATCAAGTGGACTGGCCACTCGCCCTCTTTTGCCGAAGTTAGAAAAACTGAAGTTGCTAACACTTTGTGTCCTTGACTGCCTTTTGGGGCTGGCTTAAGGGACTGCTTCTTTCTGTATAAAGCAGTTGGATTATTATTTAGCTTGCTATTTAAGTTATATATCGAGCTAACTTTAAGTTGTAAGTACCTGTAGTGAGTTTTAGATGTTTTCTGAAGAAAGAAAAGAGAGTGTAACGTTTGAGCTTCAGATTCAGAGAGTGACTGACAGTCCCATGAAACACAGTTTAATATGCTCTGAAACGTGACCATTTCTTTGTTTTAATTGGTGCAATAATCCTGTTTAAAGTGGTTCATTCTTTTCAAATATATTTCCGCCTATCTGTTAACACTTCCAGGTATTTATGTCTCTTTCTCTGTCTGCCTTGGCCGTCAAGTATGTGTCGCACATTCTAGATATGAGAGGAGTTACTGTAATTTCGGCTTATGGGAGTTATTTCTACAATTTTAAATTCTTCAAAAATTATATCGATTTTATAATTAACGTTTAAAAACCATATTCATGATGCTTGCATGATTTGTGAATGTTACAGTAAATTGTTGTATGAAAATATTGTTTATTTGATCGCTACTTAATCACTAGGATTTACTTTATTCTAATGACATTTGACTGAGCTAACAACCTCAGTGGCAACTGGACTCACACCGAGTCATAAAGATCCTTTCTGACATTGGCTGTTTGCTGCATGTTTTTGTTTTAGCCCACATTTCTTTTGTTAATGTTTGTTAAGTGCTAGCGAGTGAGTCTTTTCTTGTGTGCTTTCCTGTGACAGCATTTATTTCTTTTATTTATTGCACTTACTTTGCGTTTGGGTTAGTAAACGTGAATCTGAGACGATTGTGCATGCACAACTTGTTCAGGGTTGTCTCATCGGGACTGATCATGAGGCATTAACCCACCATTGTTGGATTTTAGACCAAATGCACTGCCAAATTCATTCATTCATTGCGTGGATTTATATAGCACCCCGTAGAGGTAACTACTCAGGGGCTCTCCCAACCCAGCCCCGGCTGAAATGAATATGCATAGGTAAATCAAAACTAATATTTTCTTCTTGTAATCTTTGAGCAGTTTTCATTTTCTGGTCTTCTCTTAGTTTTGTAGTGTTTCTGTGTGTTAACATTCTTTTTAAAAAAAGTAACTAGGCTTCCTTCGTCCATGTGGGACATCAGGGAGGCTTTTCTAGCTGATCAGCCCTTGAACCGAGGCCCGACAGTGGACGAATCCCAAGGCCCTGGACATAAAGCCATTGCATAGCAGGACTATTTACTTTCCAGCTTTAATATGCTGTGACCAGATTATGCTTCATGAGAACAGAGACAAATGTGTGTGAACAGCTTATTGAGAGTCGTTAAATGGAATCCACTCAGCAGGCAGGTCACAGACGAAGCGCATTGACCAAAGAGACCATTGTGTTTCGCTAACATTCTTGCCTCTTCTTTTAAGTCATTTTCGAGTGATTACGGTACTCACAATTCTTTTCGTGCAATCTTTTGTCAAGTCGAAGAAGGTACAGTTTCATCCTCGGAGATCCCAAGTCCCAGTGCTGAACAGAGCACAGGTTGGTGGTTGATTAACCTCGTTAAAGTCGCTAGCTCGCTTGTGCCTCGGGTCTGTAGGTTGATTTGTTTTTATGGTTACTTACTTATTAAGTTAGTCAAAAGTGTTAACTGTTTCTTTAGTTTTGATAGCTAAATTGCCGAGTTTCTTAAATGCCATGACCATATTAATTCTAAGTTGAAACGACCTGGAAGAACCACCCTTGGTTAAGGTTCCTCAAATGAGAGAAATCTGAGATAGTGTTGTTTTGAGATATTGAGATATTGAAGTCATTTGTGTTAGTTCAAATACCATTTGCTTTCTTTGGAAGTTTGTTCAGCAACTTATATTTCTGCAGTCAATACTTAGTTGACCTCTTTCGACCTAACTCCATTTGTTCTACTAAATAAATGCATTAGAATGTCAGGTTTTCTTCAGCTGAAAGATGACATTCTGTCTTAGAAAAATATTAAATTTGGTTTCTGATATTGAGTAGTGTTAATTCTCAAGTGGAATAAATTCTTGGCTTTTTTCAAGGTTTTGCTTTGTTGCTGTGCTTTTGTTCTATTGACTTTCTGTAGAAAGTACTAACAGAAAATTAGGTTTTCGTGTTTCTTGTAACTTGTGGTGTTAAAGGTTTAATTGTTTTGCAGTATTATAGCTGTTTGGGTTATCTTGATTTTGCAGCTATTTTGCTGTTTTCATCATTTAAAAGCCTTTGTCTTGAGCAGAACAGTTGATTGAACTAAATCAAAAGCTCAAGAATATCAGTGTGTGATTGAACTGAATCAAAGCTATTACCGTAGTATCCACATTCCCTTGAACTGAATCGGAAACTGAAGGAGGTCAACATTGTTGAACTATTATCACAAGCTTAGTAGGGTCATTGTGATTTCAATTATGAAAGCTTGAAAATTATGGCTTGTTGAACCAAATCAAAACCCTGATGGTGTCAACATACCATTGAATGAAATCATTAATTAGAGAACATCTTTTGACAGAATTACCCAGTAAATGTGCATAATGAATTGCCTTATCTTGTCTGGACAGCAGAAAATAAACGAGTCTCCATTAAATGAGTCCATTTTACATTAGCCTACTTAACTGTGGATGACTTTTCAAAGTTTACAATTTCTACTAAAGGCACAAATGAGAAAATATCTTACTATTTCTCTGAGGACCATTGTTGATAGATGCATATGTGTAGAAATGAGTGGTCACTTTTAGTACACTCTCATCGTTAAAGTGTTAATAAAATTGCATAGAGTAGCATAAAGAACTGACACACCACTGACTACTCTTAAAATGCAATGCATAGAACAGCATAGGAAAATGTATGGTTACTTTAGGCTGTATTACCCCAAGACACCTTTGATGACTGCTGAGAATTCAGGTGCAGAGTAGTATGAACAGTTACATTGCCTGATTTGTCTTTACATTACATTCTGTGAACAGGACTGCTGCAGGAAAACACGCAGCTTACGGAAGAGGTGCGCCGACTGAAGCGAAAGCTTGAAGACGAAACTCATAGCCATGAGAATCGTCTGCGTGAGGCAGAGAGCACCAATGAAGAACTCAGTGGAGTTATCGATCGAATCACTGATGAACGAACAATCACTGAAGAGGATTATCAGCACAAGATAGAGGCTCTTGAAAAACAGATGAAGTATGACAAGCAGTTTCACGAGGTACTGTATTTTGTTTTTTGTTATTTCATTGTGTTGATTATTTGACATATCTCTCTTACTGGATTGTCCCTATTCCATTTGTTCGTGACTTTGGTCTTGTGGTATGTGGCAGGGTAGGAAGGGAAGTGATTATGCGCACTGTGTACGAAGAGCAATAATGATGATGATTTGTGTAGAATGATGATGATGATACGATGATGTTGGTGACATGTTTTGGGTGTTATACACAACACGGTTGAAGGTGTGCCATCATCACCAAGTGGCAGGAAGCCCATGGATTTGTAGGATGGACAGATTTTTGTTCGAACAAATGTCACTGAGACAGGGATAACGTTTGGTTAATTTTGGTAATCTAGTTGGCAGAACTCATTCTTTTCCAGCAACAGGGGGCTTTCCAGATGCAGGCCAGCTCAGCACTGCTGCTTTAAAGTAATTCTTCTCTTAGGAAGGAGGTCCATCTAATCTAATCTAATCTGAAGACTCAGCTTTGTTTACATTTGATCTAATGCTATCGATTGATGCCATGAGCACATTTACATTGGCACTCTCCAAGTTCTTAGATTAGATTTTTATAGTGCCATTGTTGTAATTGTCTAAACACTTGGTAATGAATACGTATATAATATGTTGCAGGAGCAGACAATTGAACGAGAGCAGGAGAGAGACGATTATCAGACAAAGATTGACAAACTAGAACTGCAACTGAAAGACAAAGAACGACAAGGAAATGCTCATAGCCGGCTCAATTACGAGGTAGGATCAGTATTATGATCGGTGCTATATTCTTCCTACATTAACTTAAGTCTTTAGACTTCTTGTGAAAGACATGGAACACCAAAAGTCATAACTTTAGGCATTGGCATTTTTGTTGTGGTTTTCAGGTAAAGGTTCTTATTGCTCTTTTATCATTTCACAACAGATGTAACTTGTTTCTAGTTATTCTTTGGAAATTCCTTTTTGCCACTGTTTTTCAAGTTCAACTCCTCTTGCAGTGTTATCAAGGATCTAGAAAACAGCGACTCATTTGGCCACTGAGAAGGGCTTCCTTGTGGTTGGTTTGATATTGTAGAGCTCGCACTTCGGTTGAGAGATCCTTCAGCCTGTGGAGGGTACTTCTGAGCAATATTCATTAATATATTCATTCATTCAGAGCATTTAATTAGCACCCCTTCAAGATACACAATGGAATGCAAGCGTAGGCCAATACCTGTGAAAATGGAACAGTTTCAGGTGTATTTAAAAGGTATATGTAGCATTCCTAGCCTAAAAGACATGCAGATCTAGAGCAAGACTGCTTGATTAATAGTTCCTATTGCTATTTTGGAGCACCTCTGAGTGGTTTTTTCTATGAGAGATGCTGTATAAATTGGCAAAGGTGGGAACCATGTAAGGAAGTGAAAGACGTACCAAGAGGTGAAAGATGTACAATGCAGTGAAAGCCTAATGAATTGGGAATCTGCTGCCATATCACAGATGCAAATGGCTTCACTTGTAACTGTTACTATAAGCAGACATTTGTATAGCACCTTTTGTGGAATCATCTGCACAGCAGTCTAACTTAATCATTTACCGGTTGGTTGTCTGTCACCGTGGCAACCCTTAGGAGATGAAACGGCTACGACTTGAGCTGTGCAGCCAGCGGTTGCCGACCGGAACAGCATTCAGCTGTATCCAGCAGGTTTGTTTCTAAAGCGAATGAAACGTCTTGTGGTCACTTTGCATGACTTACTTAGTTGTCATGACATTGGCCGCAGGCACATTTGATTGGGGCGCCATCTTTTGTTTGGAATTTCTTTGCATGCCACCATGCGCAGCTAACAACGACATACATCCCTTCCTACCTTCTCCACTCAACAATGATTGACGGTTCCATGATTTTTGGAAGATGGGCGTAGACTTCGTAGAGGCGTTTTTGTTTTTTATGTTTAATGTTGCAGTGCATCTTGTTAATCTTTCTTTGTTGTTGTGTTGATCTGCTGTGGATTTCTGTAACTGTAATTGAAATTACAAATTTATGTAGCGTCTCTTCATGAGAAATTCCTCAGATGCTCTTCAACTTGGCAATATAAAAAATAAAAACATGCTTAGACATAATGGTTTTCAAACGCTTACAATAAAGAGGCAGAAAATGACCCTAGAAGCTTCTGTCTCTGTGTCTTATTTGCGGAAATGTGAAACTTCCGTGACAAGGTAATACTTACATTTTAAGATGAAGTTTTATAACTGCTTGGGGACCACGAGCAAACGTTTGTCACCCACCCTGTAAGTTCTGCAATGTGCTGGCTGTGTTGTGAGGTTTGACCCTTGTGAGAGTTAGTAGGCTATATGGAGACATCTGTAGTTGAGGATTTTAAGGTTTGTTCTTTGCCAGCTGAAGGCATGTGACACGGATATTAGCACCTCTGCTGTGTCACTATGGATACTGTCAACTTTTAGCTTCTGTTCCATGCTTACTTGCAATGTGAATTGATGGCAGCTGCATAACATTTCCTTTTGACTAATAATCCCACCATTTCTGAGATTCTACAAACCATTGCTTGTTTATCTGCTTAAGCCTCTCTCTTTTTTAAACCACATTTCAACACCAATCATGTACCTGCTTCCACTACTAACCTTTCAAATGGATAACAGCTATGATCAGCTAGAAGAAATGGTAATATCTGCTAGTAGATATAGATGTAATAGAAAAGTAGATTATCACTGGTTACTCGGTAACAGATAACAAATAATATGTAACTTTGAGTAGATATATCTAGAAAGTAGATAATTATTTGCACTGACGTTGATGATAATCAATACACTCAAACAGATAACAGATTAATATGTAACCTTGATTTTATATCTGTGTAGTAGAGTAACAACAAATGATGAATGATGTATTTGGGATGCATTATGTAGAATTTTTGATTTGTTGACCATATGCACTAAAAATTTAGTCAGTGGCCTGAATGCATATGATGTTTAATCAGTGGCCTGAATGCACTCGCTTTTTTGCCAGTTTTAGCCTCCGTGAGATGAGAGTTGTGACAGGGATCTTAAGCAAGTCTTTGACACACAATGCTCAGTTCCAATGCCTTGATGCTGGTCATTAGATAGTGACACTATATATTTATTTAATTAATAAAATTAAAAATTTATAGATGATTATCTTCAAATTACATTTTGTGATTAAAATGGAGCTTACAGAGGCCAATTTGGATATTTATTGATTTTGTAGTTAAGTTTGTGAATGTGAACTGTTGTGAAGTAGTTGGTCTAACTGTAGGCTGCTGTGTTTAATAAGAAAAGCTGTTGTATTTAACTGAACGGGTTTGTATGCGCTGCTCAGGCTTCATAACATTTTAGTGCCTGCTCGTTCAGCTAGAGTGTGTTGTATTGCGCATAATATGCATCAGCAGCAAATGTCTAGTTCATAGGATACACTGATTTGAGCAAGTCATATTATGACTTGCTCAAATCAGTGTATCCTATGAACTAGACATTTGCTGCTGATGTTTTTGTGGTGTCAGTTGTAGCTTATTTGCAAAGCAGTGGCTTTAGCATCTGTGTACAAGTTTACAAGCCAGGTGTATCATGTATTTTTGTATGATGTATGTGTGTTAATGTATTTGTGATGATGTATGTGCGTGATGTAGGTGTGCATGATGTATGTGTGCATGATGTATTGTATTGTATTGTATTGTGTTGTATCTATCAATTTATATAGCGCCTCTCGCAGTGCACACCAATCAGAGGCGCTTCCAGTGTGAAAGACCCAGAGAAAAGAAAGAGGTCTTGAGACAACGAAAAGAGGCACTTGGCCCACCAGTATTTGTGCTTGATGTGCATGACTTATGTGTGTATGGCGTATGTGTGTATGCATCAAGACATTTATGTAGCACCTTTTAGCCTATTGTAGCCTCTCATAAGTGCTGCACACATGACAGCAACCAAACTGCTCTAATTATAAAACTGAGAATTGCCATTTGTAGTCAACTGTTTTTGAATGCTGCAACTTGCAGGGAAATATTGTGTGGTTGTTGGCATCCTCTTGTCAGTTTGCAAATCACCTGAAAATCAATCTCAGACCCTGTTACTGCACGTCCAATAATGACATAGTGAATTGACCTTACCTTACATAACCTTGCTTGGTAAATCCAATTCTTCTCTGCTATCCATTATGGTTAATTATACTATTCCTTTAACTTGAGGTTCTGACTATTTAATGTCTGATTCCAAGCACAAAAATCGTCATGCATGTTTTCGGGAATCAGATCAGGAACTGAGTGCCTCTGATTGGCAATAACAGTTGATTTAAAAAGAACTGGTAACATTTGGCATATATAGTATTGTATGTTACATTACCTTATCGCATTAATTATTTATTGTAAAGTAATTCCTTCATTTAATATTTGGATGCTATTTATTGTTTCACAACTACTTAATGGATTCATCAATTGACAAAACTGATTGCATTTAATAAGGGAAAGATTTACCAATTGAATCTGTGATTGTCACAACGTTTTGTTTCTATTTAAGACCGTTCGCATGTGTAATATCTGTTTGTGTTTCATTTGATTAGTAAAGTTATTTCATTATTATTATTGGCCTAGTGTGCTCTGTTATTAAATTATGAAGTAGTATTATTGCCTACTGAAATTGCCGTGAGTGCCTCTGCTTATGATTAGGTATTCCATTTTGGTCTAATATGCACATTCATCACTGAGTTTACGTGTACTAGGAGACCTATTTTGAAGTATCTTGCTCTCCTAGTAAGAGATTAAACTGCAAACTGTGATGGATTGGCTGTAATAAATGTAACATGTTCACTGACATTTATACAGTGTCATAAGAACTTAACAGAGGTAGTGAGTAGCTCTTCAGGGCTTTAAGATCAAGAATATATTGCTAGACTACAGAGAATTCTTTCTTTATTTTTGAAATTTTTTGCATAGTTAATATTTGTGCATGAATGTGACTTTTTGTTAATACTGTTTCTTTAGGACTGTGGCTTATTTGTTATTTTTGTTTTTTATACTTTGATTGATTGTGGAAATGTCAGTCATTAACCGCACATAAAACGTTGAGTTTTTTTAGATAGACGTTTTATGGCTGTTATTGTCCTGGCATTTAAGAAAGTCTACTTGTATTTAGACAATCAATCAGGCAAACACGCATTTCAGTGATTCACTGACTCAATCAGTGATTTAGTAAATTGACAATCAGCCAGTTACTTAGCCATTCATTCCATCATTCAACCAATTTCAATAAATCAATCTATACTTCATTCAGCAAATCAATCAGCCAGTCAATCATTCAGAGTGTTCAGTAAATCTATCAGTAAGTCATTCAGTCAGCCTGGCTCAGCCAATCAAAAAGTCAATCAATCATGCAATCATTCATTTAATCAGTCAATCATTTAATCAGCATCCCAATTACTGACAAAGTCAGGCATTAAAGGTTTCATTATCAGTGAGCAATGCATCAATTTAATTAAATCTGATGACTTTACATAGTACCCTTGTCTTCCATCTAGGTCATCCACTACCCAGCACAAGTTTTGCCACTGTTTACCCTGTATCCTGGAATAGTCTTCCTTTTAAAATCAGTAGTGAGCTATTTAAATCAGTGTGTCACCTTCCTTGTTCCACAAATCTGTTTTGTTTGAAGATGCAGTTAAAAATCGTAATCAAGCAGTTTACTAAGTCAAGCAACACTGATACATCTGGTTAGTTTTTAAGAACGATTCTCTATTTCAATTTTTGTTCAAGTCATTTGTGTAATTTTATCAACTTTTTCCAACTATGTAGATTCAGGAACTTGAGGATCAGTTGAAAGACAGGACGGAAAGCAACGCGGAACTGAGAAAAAAGACAGAGAGCCTCGAGCGAGAGTTGTCGTCAAACGAAATCACGATCCATGAACTAAGGGATTTCACCCGAAGTCTTGAATCGGAGCTTGATGATCGACTGAAGAAGGAACATGTTCTGGAAGAGGTGTGTAACTGAGAGATGCCTTAACCCAAACGATATAATAATAGCCCTAGATGCGTGATCCATGTTCCATGTAATATGGTCAGAGTGCCTAACATCTTGCGAATAATATAAGAACACAACAGGTTTTAGCTAACAGAGAGTTGTTGGAGGGTTCCCCAAAATGGAATGTTGCCTTGCCAGCATGCAGATGTTCATGATTTATTTCCTTCAACAGAAGATGAAGACAATTTCAGTGGCCCTGTTTAGCATGTCAGTTTGTTTGGCATGTCAGTTTTTCTTGATTAGCTGTTATCGTTTGCTCAGACTAGGCTGAGAGCAACTCTGGATGTACATCTTCAAAGGGTGCTATATAAATGGTATGAATGAGTGAATTAGATGCTTTAGTTGGGATTACGTTAGTGTTTAGATTTGATTATCGTATGTGATTACCATACGTTGTCTTACTCAACCATACCTTTCCTTGCATTGTTATTTACTGACCATTTCTCTGTCATTTATCAT
Source organism: Aporrectodea caliginosa (assembly GCA_020284085.1). Lineage (NCBI taxonomy): Eukaryota > Metazoa > Annelida > Clitellata > Crassiclitellata > Lumbricidae > Aporrectodea > Aporrectodea caliginosa. Next base: position 142,955 of record JACEVL010001030.1, read on the forward strand.
TTCTTGTTTTACAGAGGGTTGTGGATCTTGAAGCAGAGCTCGACAGGCTTCAGGATTTGTCACAAAGTTCTGAAGCGGCTGGCCAGAGAGAGCGCGAATTGGATGAGAGCCTGCGTGAGATGAAGAAGACGATCCACGACCTTGAGGGAGAAATTGATAAACTGGTGCGCTCAGAACAAACTCTGCTGTTACGTAACAAACAGTTGGAGGATGAGATCCGCAACCTCAAGACATTGCAAGAGGTAACTCAAGAGATAAATACATAGCCAGAACTTATGCATGGCAGTAATAAAACATTTCTTTGATTCATACAGATATAGTCACTTTATTTTTGTGAACATGTTTTTTAAACATTTATGCAAATGGTATGCATTTGTTCAAACAAAGAATTGAATTGAAAATCTGAAATTGTCTTAACTTACTGTACCTTTTGAATTACCTGTAGGAGTTGATGCAGGACAAAGAAGCACTGCAGTCTCAGGTGTGCTCTCAGCTGAAGCTTGTCTCCAGCTTGCGTGCCCAGGTCGAGGACCTCAGCCTTGGCCACGCCCAGCAGGCCACGAGTGAGGTTGTTGCTCTGCGGCAGAAGCTGGAGGAAGAGAAGGAATCCAGTTCCCGCAGGGAAAAAGAGGTAAGAGACAGGATGCGACAGATTTTGGAAAAAAGAGTGACACCAGAGACTAGTTATAACACATATCATTATTATGCATATTCTGAGATAATGAAGTGGTTGATATATGGCTCCCAAAGACAGTGTTGAAACAGGTTTTTGGAGTATATATGCATGTATCTGGGCTTTTATGGGGAAAGATGGGACGGAAGAGGGCAAAAGGTGGTATGACAAGTGATACGTGTGGAAAAAAGTGGGGAAAACAGAGGTAAAATGGGGATGATATTAGTAGAACTTATGGTGTTATTGCTGTGTCTGAGATATAGCCAAACATTAATTACATTAGAAGTTATGCCATACTGCATAATTTGCCAATGACACCTACATTGGCCAACAGCATGGTTTGGTTAACGTTGCTGGTGGATGCTTTTCCAGTTGTCCGATCTGTCGGATCAGCTGGACCAATTCCGGGACCAGATGATGGAGCTTCACACGAGCCTGTCCCATGCACAGGCTGAACTGGAGGTGGCACAAACAGAGAAGAGGAACCTGGAAGAAGAGAAGAACTCTCAAGTAAAGCAACACGTCCTAGAGAAGGAGAAGATGAAGGTTTGTGTTCAGTTTTGCCTTCGTAAATTAAGATGGGTTCAAAAGTGGTTCAGAATATATTTCATCTGAAATTTGTAGTCTTAATTAATGCCTCTTCAAGAGAGATTCGACAATTCGGTATACATGTATGTAATAGCCAATGGCCAATTCATCCCTGTCTGTCTGGCTGTTTGTCTTTCTCCCTCTCTTCCTTCCTCCATCCCTTCCTCCCTGCTTTGGTCACTTTGTTTGTCTTGCATGGCATATCAAGATGAACAAGTTTACATATGTCAGATTACGATTAAAATTCCAATTACAACAAGGTGACCAAACAGTTTTTTGGTAATCTGTTACAAGTGTGAGTTGTTAACTACCTCGGTTTCTTTCATTCATCTGTTAACTACATGCTGTGCTCTTGTTGATTTCTTAACTAAACAAATCTGTTTTCACTTCTTTCCACAGGTGGAGATAAAAGTGCTGCGGAATGATGCCAGCTTGGCCCAGTCGATGCCACTGTTGTCACAGACTCTGCTCAACGAGAAGAATGAAGAGATTGATCAGATAACAAGAGAATTAAGTGAACTTCGCGATTATGTGTTGAAGATTGAGAAAACCGTTCTCTCACACACAACACAGGCAGGACAAGTGAGTTGTTATGTTGTTACTCCGTTGCCTCAGACCATGAATAGACCGAACTGTTAAGTATGAACCAGAGTCTAGGTTGGCTGTCCATATCCAGTTGTATATCTGCTCTCCATCTTCATATCCGCTATCAGTTACTGTGCAGATTCATCTCAATATCTGTTATCCAGAATTGTCTCAATCCAACTAAATATGAAGCTGCTGAACTAAGACAGTCATTGCAATAATTTGAGGATATTTCTTTGCCATTGCTTCAGACTGACTAGTTTTACTAATAATCAGCAAGACTTGGTTTATTCAGATTGTTAACTGCCGTGCAAAACCAAGTGACCTTGTTAACAGACATTTAATATTTTTAGATCTTAGCTATAGACACATTTGTTCACCACTGCCTTCCCCAAATGGTAGTACTATGTGCTGTTAGTCACTGGAGGTGTAAGTGTTGAAACAGCTGGGAAGAAATGTAAACATGGATCTGTTAAGGTTCCTTGTTTTCCATTTTCTTCTGCAGGCGGACCTGGAACAGCTGATGAATGATGCCCATATCATCCAGTCTTTTCCACTGTTGGCACGGGCGCTGCTGAGGGAGAAGGACAGAGTAATCGATAAAATGAAAAGAGAATTGACTGAACTCGTTGAACAGGGATCACAAGATCAAGAGAGAATAAATTTGTTGAACATATCACTAGAAGAACAAGTGAGTTGCTCCACTGCTTTTAAGTAACAGGAACTGTGAATATCTTCATTGATTTTGGATGGACAGGCATCTGATTATTCTATCAGAAACTGGGCAGATGTTTGTTATCTGGGACCACTTGTGGGAGTAGTTATGCCATAGCTTGGGAATGTATTGGCTGTTTACAATGTAAAAATAATTATATTCGTTTATTGAGAAATACAACTCTGATTAGCATGTCGCAATCAGGTACAATGTCATAGAGTTTAGAGATATAATAGGTGTTTAGCTTTACTCATTGCACAGTTGACCATAATGTTCAAATGAGGAATGGATTTTGTCATTGAACACTAGCACTTGTTTGTTCATGGGATTATGTTAAATATTGGACTTCTGTGATGGATCTGTTGATGGTCATGCTTGGTTTTGTTGATATTTTAACAGTTGGAATTAGTTTTGTTGATCAGTCACCAAACTGATTTGGTTTAATTGATCCGTTAACAGTCTGACTCGTTTCAGTTGATCGATGAAGTGGAAACTTTTCTTTTAAGTTTTGTGCACGATCACAAAATTCGTTCATCAGAAGACAGTCGTCGGACTTGATTGTGTCAATCTTTCAGTAATCTGTAGTCGTTTTAATCTCTGCTAAGTTTTGTGTGAGCTGTTACCATGACTGTGCTTTCTTTCTAATTCCACAGGCAGAGATAGAGGGACAGAGGAATGCTACTAGCCTCACTCAGTCCAGGCCACTCGTTTCACAATCACTTCTGAATGAGAAGGAAGAAACAATCAATGAACTGACGAGAGAATTGAGCGAACTTCGAGATCAAGTGTCACGGCTCGAAAGAACGGATGTCTCGAATACAACACAAGAAGAGCAGGTGAGTTGCTACTTGTTATTTCATTTCCTTGAACACTGATGAGCGATTCTGAAACTCGATTAGCTTTGCAAAGTCTGGTTGGATTGCAGTTGGCTTCCAGTTGGATAGCAGGCCCAGACCATGTAGTTAACTTGTTATTGAATAATCTATTGAACTTGGAAGTCCTGAACTATAAAATATAAGTTTTGCCATCAGTGAATAAGTTCCTCTATAAAAATCTAGTATTTTTCTCTACTGTTGAACGATTTTGTTTTTGTCTTTATGGTACATAGGAGTTGCTGCAGATTTTCAGTTGTCAGGATCTAGTACTGAAACCTTTATTACATGACTGGAATTTTAAAATTTTCCAAAAGTATAAGGCTATTATTTATAGGTAGCTCGTATTTCATAGGTGTGCACCAATTGCTAGTACATGTACTTCAGTACTAGCAATATATGTGTCACAGCTTGAAAGTAAGTGTGCCACTTACTGAGGACCCAGGTCTGTTTCAGTCCAAGAATCAATGAATTCAGTCAGTTTGCAAATCACTCATGCTTACAAATTATTAAAGAAACACATGTGTATGAAAGTTTCCATCCTGCTTTGCATATGAGCCAAAGCATTCTGTCATGAACATTTCTGAAATTGATCAGATTTCACATCTTGTATTGGGTTTCTATTCGGGACATTCTGCCATGAGCATTCCTAAGCGCTGTAGATTCAGCCATGCTAGTTTGCATTCTGCTTTCCATATTATCTTCTACCATTGGGTTCACCAGGGAATTTGTAGGTGCTGTGGCAATTGGCTGAGGTGCCGAAACTCCAACAGGTCCTGTCAGTCATTAGGATAATCATGTCGGGGCATTCATTAAAATGCAAATGATCCAATTTCCGCAAGCTTACAAAACAAAATAGGTTCAGCTTGCGTGGGAGAGTACGTGGTGGTGTTGAGGTGGGTGATTGTTCTAATCAGGTCTCTACCCTTCCTATCTGCCCTTTATAGCCTTGAGATTTGTGTTCAGATGTAGTGAAAAACCGTGAAGCCTTTCCAAGGCCTGGGTATTTCAGAGGCCTATGATCAAACAGACAGACAGAGATATGCAGGCAAAAGGTATACAACTTGTAGAGACTCCAGGAAAAGAGACAGACAGGTGCAGCTACAGCTCGACAGACTGGCAGGAAGATGGGTCACAGGCAGATAGACAAGAAGGTAGGCAGGCAAGAGGCATCCAAACCAGATCCTCTGAATGAGACACGCATGACAGACAGACAGAAATATAGACAGACAGACAGACAGACTGAGACATACAAGCAGAAAGGCAGGTAGCAGGTAGATTAAAAGAGACAGACTGACAGACATACAGACAGCTAGACAGACATATAGAATAAGACATACAAGCAGAAAGCAGCAGCATATTAAAATAGACAGATAGAAAGACAGATAAACAGACAGACAGGCAGATCATGATGCTAACAGAGCTCTGGAATGATGCAAATGCTGTTGGTAGTATGCTTGGCAACAGTGAAAACACATCAGAATTAAGTCGTCGGGTTTGGTATTTAGTCTCACTGGTTTTGTTAGCTGAGTAGCATGTATGGGCAGAGGCTGAATGGTTTCTAATGGACTTTGAGTTTAGGACTGAATTTGCATTCCACAATGCTGTGGGACTAATTTTCTGAGTTTAATGTTGAAGGCTGTTGGAGATGATGACAATGACAATGATTATGATTAAAGTTAATCATTATGATAGTTTTAGTGATCGTGATGTATGTATCATGTGTGTATGTGTATGTATGTATGTGTGTGTGTGACAAAAGTGCTGATACAAAAGATGGATGCATACTGCATATTATCATTAGCATGATGCTCATGCTAATGTTACTGTGCAGTACGATTATGTTTTGGAATCATGATTTAAGTATGCATTTATGTAGACTTGATTGCAGTTGCCTAATTACTGTCATTATACTGTTTGCACTTTACACAGACAGACAGATCTGTAAGAAGGCATCTGGCAGACTGAATGAGATAAATTGAAATAGACAGCTTATTTACGATACTATACCTTACTGTATTTTGACGTACCATACCTTACCAGTTACCATATCTTACTTCAGATTACCACATCTTACCATGTCTTGCCTTACATTTCTATATATTACCTTAGCTTATCAAATTGTTCTGTAGCTTACCATGTCTTGCCTTGTCTTTATCTTACTGTCAACCTGCCTAAACGTAGTAAGTGCTATCGATTTTAGGAGCGAGCACTCACATCAAAGCACGCGGCTGAGGCATTGGAAGAGAAGAGTCAGGCATTGCCAGAGGAAGTCTCTGGGGCAGAGGAACTCTCTACTTCGATGCCTGAAGTGGAACGACACCAGAGAGATGACACACAGGAGCGCCATCTCTTTGACATGACCGACTTTGGGGCACTTCTGACTAAGTCAAAGAACTCGACCGACTTGTCGCTAGGGGAAGCAGGCAGTCTTGACGAGGATTCCGGAACATCATTGGTAAAGGTGAGTCTTTGGACAATAGTTGGCAGCAATGTCTATTCGGTGGATGATATCAATGGTGGTAGGTGGCTTCTTTGATGACATTGGTGATGGTAGTTGAATTCTGTTGATTGTGATGGTGACCTTTTAGTCCGTTTTGTTACTGTAACATTGTGCATTTTGCACCTACAAGCAAAAAAATTACATATTTGGAATCAGCAAAGAATGCAGATAATGATAGGATATCTGCACATTTCACGAAGTGAAAAAAAAAATTTCGAAAATTTTATGTTGCAGTAGGCCCTAGTAGGGTCATCCCATGTCAAATCAACCAGAGGTGTACACCACATTCCTTAAATAGATTCTTCAGAAAATTTATGTACATAAACTACATGCAAAGTTAGAAGTAACAGTGAAAATTTGAGCAAAATATCTCAAAATTTGACCGAGATATTAATTTTTTAAGTTTATAAGCAAAAAACGGATCGCGAGAAAACCACATGATCCACTAAGTTTGGATTGTCATATCTCGGCCAGCAAATGAGCTAGGGGGTGGAAATTGTTTTTCATTTAAGCAGTTTGTTGTGCTATTTCCAAATATACAAGAATCTGGGTGGTGATACATGTGGTTTTTAATTTATAAATTTGCAAATATTGCACTGGAGCCAATTTTTGCTCAAGCTCCAGACCTAATATCAGCAGGCAGGAATTATATATAGTAATACTTATACTGGTTTATATTGAGGTACATGGGTACTCATGAAACACCTAGTCAGTACCTGATTAGTTTCATTATGTCTGTGCTTTCCAAGGACATTTTCCTTGCCATGATTGTAAAAATGGGGTTTATGGCTTGCCCAAAAAATGTGGTTAATCAAGCGCATGAAAATTTGAACATACATGTATATTGTGGACACCTATAACTGTCATTTGTGAAAAATCAGGAGGATGCTCCTTTCCTCAAAAATCATTTTTTGAAGTTGAGTCGACCTCTGCAGGGCAGCGAGTATCAATCCCGCTTTCTGCTTGATGTTCTACGCTTCAGGCCAGTGTTACCATTGCTCCATCAACCCCAACATTATGCCAAAGAAGAAATACTCTCAATGTGACAGAGTTTGTCAAAGATTTTATTTTTTGCCTTCACACACATGATACATAGTAGTTCACATAACTATACTACATAAACTGGTCGTTAATCTATTACAAAATGGGCACTGGAAGGGAGAAAAGTTCCTATAAGCGTACTGAGTCCACTTTTCATAATAATCAAACGAAAAATAACAGAATACTAGACCATCAAGCAAAAAAAGTGAAAATAATCATGACATGTATCAAATAATTTCTTATTCCAATTTCTAGATGCACCATTCATATCGTATGCATCATAACAAAACAAAAGCCAATCCAGTTAGTAGCAAGATAGCAAGAACTGTTTGTAGCTTGTTTTAAATGTAGTTGGCCACAGTAATTTAGATCATAAAGACTTCACTTGACTAGACAACCACAAAATCCAGTGATCATAACATAAAAAGAAAACATTAATTTGCACATATACAATGCCTATTAACAAGTACATCTGGGACATGTTACAGCCCCAAAGATGGTCATGGTCAGGTATTTTGAGGTCAACATGAGGCATAATAGTTTGTATAGTATATTGTTACAAATGCCTTTTAACATTGGCAACATGTCAGGCATTTGTATGTCATGTCCCATCTCCAAGGGATAGTCGGGCGTTTGTAGGTCAACAATGCACAAGATAAACACTAATTAGGACGTAAGTGGAACAGAAAGATTGAAGTATGGCTAAGAAGCTCCACAGTGGTCGGCATCGAGGATGCAAATGGATCCATCCACATGTGTTTTTTCTGAGTTCTTGAGACTAGCGTAGACTTTGCCATGTCAGGATGATTTGACCTTTCGGTCCTTATGGAGATGTTTCATGAGTTGGATGTTTATAGTTGTTAGGTCCTCGAAGATCCTAATGCCCGAACCCTGCAGGCAACGACAACTGCATAGCACTTCGATACGTTTCTGCCCCTGAACAAAACTGACAATGTGATATTGGTGTGGCATGCTCATGCTTCATCAGGATAAGTTATAATTGCTGACATGAGGTCAATTTTGTAGTTTGTTTCATCAATACTACAATAAAAACCAAATAAAAAAAGTATTTCCAGACACCAGATGCAAAGATAATCACTACAAGTTAATAACATTTCTTTACCCTGGTCTACAGCTACAAGATCAGGGCAATTTGCAAGCAGGCGGTCCTTAAATCGCGTTGAGTCAATTTTATTAGAAACACCATGAAGCTGTGCAGCATTATACAACTCTAGAAGTTTACTTAATGTAAAACTGCGGGTGCATTCTTGTTCATTTGGGTCAAGATTAGTGTTGTCATTACAAAACATGGTACCATCCGCGCAGCATGCCAAAAGATACCGCAAACCCTAAAGTAATCGGGTGAATTCATTTCACGTCGAAAAGTCATGTAATAGGCCTACATTGCCACTGAATATGAATTCATATTAATGCCATTTTGGAAATGATCCTAGGGCAAGCTTATAGTATCGGGGGCTGAAGAATACAGTGCGTAAGTTTACGGGCACGGGTAAAATGCTGATTTGCTGATTGGGGATGTGTATTATGCTGATTAGCAAAATGCTGATTGGTCATGCTGATTGGTGGGTAAAATGCTGATTAGAAAATGCTGATTGTAACAACACAATGTAACAATCAATTTTATTATAAATCAGTTACATGTATTATTATTACATATGTTATTATTATTATTCTTATTATTATTAACAGATTATTATCAGATGTATGCTGATTGGTTGGTAAAATACTACTAAAAAAATATTTAAAAAATCAAAACCTAGTTTAAGGTCTGTAGTAGCATCTACATGTAATTACCAAATGACTTATATGCACATATCACAAATTTCTGTGCGGGAATTCAGCTCCGGCTTTCTCATCCCCGCTGTAGTTGATGACGACAGAATTTGGACGATCTTTAAGAAAAAAAGCTGTTTTGGTGAAGCACTTGCTTCATGACTTGGGACCGTCATAGATCTGGACACACATTCTGTCGCATGGACCACTGCCACACTTTCTTTCTTTTGCTGATCACAAAAACGCCAACAATATCCATCAACTTTCCAATCATCCTTCTTAAAATCTTCTGACAACGAATAATGAAGAACTGATCCTCCTGTCGGTCGATTAACAACTGACTAAAATTAAAACACTCGTAGATATCACTCATGACTGCAATTCTTCCAATCCAATGTATGTGAACTATTCAAAATCTATAATAAACTACACAATTATTTGGGAGTATTTATAGTCTTTTAAAAGTTTTCATTTGTTGATTAAAATATCTTTTTGAAGACAACAAAGTGTACTGTCTTGTTTGATCACTACTTGCCTGGACTTCAATCTCTTAATTAACAGCTTCATATTTGCTAATTAAAACAATCTTGAAAACAACAAAGTGCATAGTCTTCTTTGATCACTGCTTGTTTGGAGTTCAATCTCTTAATTAACAGCTTCATATTCTTTAATTAAAACAATATTGAAAACAACACTGTATTGACTTGTGATCAGTATTTGCCTGGATTTCAATCAGCATTTTACCCGTGCCCTAAGTTTACTGGCGTTGTGAGTGTCGGTTAGGGTGAGGTTAGGCGTCGTGAGGGTTGGTTAGGGTCAGGGTTAGTGTCGTCATTAGAAAACCTGGAACCCTCCGGCGTCCGCGCAGCTTGCCCAAAGATACTGTATAATCCTTCAGCCCCCGATACTATAAGTTTGCCGATCCTAGCTCCTGAAAGCTGCTTACAATGTCATAAAAACAGTTTTCTAGCATAAACCAGAATCATTTCTCTTTGACAAACCTGGGCAACGCGCATTTCCGTGTCACTTTCTGACAGATAATGCAGCGGGTCCTATCACGCCGTGGTCCAACCCACGGAATTAGCGCTTGGCTATCGATCGATTGACTATAATAGGTTAGATATAGTACGATAATATCTTACCAACTTACCAAAACCACCAGAATTTCCTTCAAATTATCAATATTAAAAGAAATATAAAATTCTTCGTGAGACTTTTAACGTCAACAACTTCGAAATCACTAGCCGGAAGTTTAAAAAAGTAGCGTAAACCAGTCTTTTTTTCAGGAATTAGCCCAAAAAATAGCCCAAATTGACTTAATAAACTTTGACGTAATAAGATTAAATTTATAGTTTCTCGAATAAAATTGAAAATGTGCAGATATCCAGTTCGCTTTATCAGAATATAAGTAACTTATAAAAAATATTCATGCTTGTAGGTGGTCTTTGCACAATGCAAGGCTTCGGTGATTTTAACAGAACGCACTATTTGCTGATATCTGTCATGGTCGATGGCATTCTGTGCTTATGTCTGTGGTAGTGGGTTTCGCGTCTGGTAGTATCTGTGGTAATGATTTGATATTTGTTGTAATGATCTGGTAACTACTGTAATGATTTGGTATCTATGGTAACATGTGATTAATTCCTCTAATGATCCTGCAGTAGACCTTCCTTATAACAGGAATCAATGGAACCCAATTTTGACACACCATCGAGAACATTGATTTGACATTGAAAAATTTAGCCTTTGTATTTAAACTCAATTTGGCAGAACTGCCAGAACTGCAAACTTTGTAACGAGTTACGTGACATAGCTAACAGAATTAGCATAATATGGAAGGTCTACTGAATTTGTGATCAAGAAGGAATTCCTGTCTGTTCTCTTGGCTTCAAGAACATTCAAGATGATATGGTAAAGATAGATTTACCAAAATTCAATTTTAGGCTCCTTACATTACTGAGCTTTCTTCTGGAATGTAAATGGTCTTTTGATTTGGAGCATAACTGACTAACACTTTGCACATTAGAATGCCATTGCTATAAAACTGCTCATTAGAGTATTGGGGATACTTAAGCTGCACTTTAGAGTAATTGAGTTATACAAATTAGTAAATTATGTGCTACTTCTCTGTGTGAGTGAGGTTGCTGACTGTCAGGAATTTTTCTCTGGGTTATGAGTTGACCTTTGGGCAACACCTTCCTGGGCATTAAGAGGGAGGTTCCACAGAAATAGTTAGCTTTTTATTCTGTCTGAAGGACAGGTTTTCTAGATCATCTTGAATGGATCTTGCTTCTGGTCAGTCTTTTTTGTTGTGTTGATGTGTAGTAAATCTCAGTCAGTCAATCAATCAATCAATCAATCGATCAATAGGTCAGTCTGTGTGTCAGTCTGTGTGTAGCTTGCTCTGATTTTCCATTTCTATTTTAAACTATGGTCTGTTTGCCACCATTAAGTCATCATTATAGTAACTGGGCATATGTCCTTTGGAAAATTCACCATGGATAAGAGCAAGCTATACCCAAAGAACTGTGTTTATCAGTGTGTTGTATCTGTGTAACTACTAATTACTTCTAGTTGATTATTAATGATTAATTCATCAATACACCGGAACTTCCTTATATCATGCCTCGTTTTATAAGCATATTCTAATATAATGTGATTGGGATGTTGTTCCCTAGTTTTGTAATGCAGTACTTGATGTGGCTGCTAAAGGGAGCATTATAACGATGTTCCAGTGTATGTAATGATCAGCTTTTAATAAGTAGTCGCTTGTATTATCCAAGTGCTTCATTTGATGATCGCTTACAATGATGCTTTGATCAAAGCTACCTGATTTATGCTTGTATCAGAGCAATGCATTCATGAAGGATGTTCAGAATTATGCTTTTTTTAGTTAAGTAACATTTATGTTGTTCGAAATACTTAAAAGTTCTGCATCTGTCAAAAAGCCCAAGCTGTGTGTTCACTTATAAGCAATTAGATGCAGTTAAGGCTCTTTAATTACTAAATGGTTTCTCATGAGTAAATCTGTGTCGTGTAAGGATGTTGATATGAAAATGGTGGTCAGTCTAAGGAACAAATGTATTTATGGGTTTTTTGTCCTGGTTCAATTCTAGTGCGCTTTCTACATTTGCTTTTTTGTGTAAGCACATTTCAAAGACTCGGGATTTTGCTAGCAGTCACATATTTCTGCCAAACATTTCCTTTTACCCCAGTTACCGCTGCCCTTAAAAAATTAAGCTGTTCTGAATGTTGATCTGATGGTCTTCACCATAAGTGTAAACTTGGGTAATGCTTGGTTATGACATATCTGTCATTAACACTGGCAATGTAAAACTCATAAAAGCCAATGGCCAATGTGACAGCCATTTTTAATTTTTGACCTTGTAAAAGCTAATAACCAAATACCAAAAAGTTAAAAGTAAATCAATGAAAGAATTGTTCTGTAAAAATAATCTGGATATTTGTCAGTGATCTGCTTAAATTAAATTTGGCATGTAGAAATGTATCTTTGAAATGTGCTTACTGCTGTGTAATAATTTACTCTTGTTGATGCTTTAATAGATATGTGTGCACCGAAAAGTGTGTATGCAGTAAAAACTTGTTGAAGTGTATATACAGTAAAACCTTGTTAGAGTGTACACTTTTATAGCGAGGATTTGGTTATAGCATACAGTCATGGCCAAAAGTTTGCGACCACCCATTTTAATGAACAAATTCATTGAAAAAGCAAGCTATTTTGACAAAATAAAGATTATTTATACTGTCTGAAGTGTCTTTTCAATGTTTAATGTCATCATATACCACAAGAACCAAAAGTGAATACTTGCAATCGTATATTTTATCAGAAATGTCAATTATTTTGTGTTAAAGTATAGATTTTTGTGAGTTTTCTGCATAATTGGAATAGAATGGCGTTACAAAGGCAGTGCTCAAAATCAGACATTATTTCCATTGTTTCGACATTTGGTGTCATCACAGCTATCAATAGAGCTGAAAGTCAGTATTTGCAATGATATCCTTTGCTTTTTAAATGCCAGTTTGTATGCGCAGAGGCATCGATCGGGCCAGTTTTCTGTAGAACTCAGGTGTTATCTTGCGCACCCATACGGCCTTCATCCAGTTGATCAAGTCTGCTTCAGAACTTGGATTGTGCACAGAAACCTTCTGTTGTAACACCGTCCACACACTCTCAGTGATGTTCAAGTCTGGACTGCTACCAGGCCACTAGCTGCAGCAGCGGAATGATCTTCTGCTTCAGCCAGGATTTGACAGCATTTGTACCATGACATGGTACTTCCTGTTGGAAGTGGCTGATGTCATGGAAGTTGCCGAAGTTTAGCAGGTTTTCTCTCAGGATGTTCCGATACATCTTTCAATTCATAGTGATGTTCTTTGGCATCATCCACAGACCAGCCAGTACAGGACCAGACACTACTCCCCACACCGTGACATTCGATGTTTGCTTCACTGTCGGTATGACGTACTTGGGTTAGCCTTTGGTTAGGTTGTCCCCTCACATGACTGCAGAAACTGCACAATAGTGTGAAAGTGCTCTTATCTCAAAACTTTACGCTCTGCCACTGGTCAGAAGTCCACTGTTTGCACTTATGACCAAAGGTCAGCCGGTCCTTTACGTTCTTCGGTGAAAGGTTTGATTTCCTGTAGGACGATTCGACTGCAGACCAACATTGAATAGTCTTCTTTCAATTGTTCTGTTGCTTGGTTTCTTCCCTGGAGACCCAAGTAATCTGGATATGATCACACTTGCAATAAAATTTGTAAAACTGTTAAGATACTGGGATACCAACTTTTGCCGAAAACGACAGTAAACAGGGATAAAATTATCAAAATATGAACTTTTACACTATTTTCCAAATATTTTCAACTATTTTCCAAATATCTAACATAGTAGCAATCTTTTATCACAATGTTAATAGTAATATAGGCGGAATAACATAGAAAAATAGCTCAGGAATAGCCAAAACACCTTCAGAACATTGGAAAAATGCCCAAAATTTGGTGGTCGCAAACTTTTGGCCATGACTGTAGATGGTGTATAGAATCTGATTTTCTCTTAAGTTTAGATACACTTGTATTTGCCAACTTGTTGAAAATGCACATGCACAACAGGACTTTAAAGTTGGGACAAAAGGATGTGTGGGTCTGTTAGTTGAGTTAATGGAATGTATTTGCCTTCAAAACCTCATATATCCTTCATTGGGGTGTCCATTCCAAAGTACCCACACCTGTATGGCATAATTTCCTTATGAACCCTGTTATCCCTAGTACCATACCCATAGGGGTGTGTTTCCCTTCCAAATCTCATAAATTGACCACTGAGGTGGAGTTTCCCAAGTACCATGCTCAGAGGAGCATAATGCCCTTGCAAATCCCGTAAGTCATTCACTGGGTTGAAGCTATCCAAGCTCCACACTATTAGGAGGATGCATTTAACCTTTTTATGCTTTAACCTTGGGTTTGGATTGATTCTTTCAAAGTTCTGGGCTCTGAGGTTTTACTGTATATGTGTTTGTATGCATGCATTTCACTATTCACATGTGCATACATTATGCAGATGTCTTTTCATTTTCCATTCTTGCATGGCTTTTATTTTCGTGCTGACTTTGTCAGGCTACTGCGACTTGTGTCGAAATGCCACAGACACTGTGTCACAGCTTATATCTTGAACAGACTGTCGAATTTTTAAGAGATCAATTGCAGCAGAAAGACTTTGATATCTGCCAGGTAAGATGGCATCAGAGATGCCAAATATACTAAATATTTCCAATATATCAGCAGCTACCTTGATAACAAACACCAACATATTTCAGATCAGCTTTCCCTTATGGGTGTTTTCCCCATGTACCAGAAATTACTTTGCTGACCTGAGTCCAGCTTTTTCACCCAGGTCCACTTCTGTGAAATTTCGCTATAACTGGCTTCAATGATCATTCTCGTTCCATTGTCTGTTTTGTGAACAATTGAAGACTTGAATTTTTCAGACTAAGGTACTTTTGCTTTTGGGGTGAATTCATTAATTATTCCAAAATGTAAATATATGAATAATAATAAAATTAAGTTACTGTTCAAAGAAGTGCAGAGCAGTCATTTAAGCTTACCCCAAGAGGCAGTGATGGGTAATTGGCTTTGGGACATACCTTCCGTAGAAGATACCTGAATGAATGCACAGTGAACATTTTTCCTTAATTGTGGTGTGTTCCTTCACTTTAGACTTTTCTTTGTTGTTGCTTTCGATTTCAACATTTTCAACATGTCCACCGTTTTGAGTCAATCTTCCTATTTGCAGTTATGCATATAAACACACAAAATGTGCTGGATATGTGGATACAAATATAATTTTACTTGGCTTGTAACATGGTTTTCAAAATCGTTTTGTATAAGTGGCTTGCTTGAACAGCTTATCGTTTATCAAACGCTTATAATGGTGGCCTTAGTTGCAATTTCCAGGGATGATTCCTTTTTCCTCATTGGAAGATGACTAGTCATCATGATACTGCTTTATGGAAAGGTTCCAGTTGTGAAATCGATCTTTTCGGATGGTTTCAGAGTACAGTTATTACAGCCATGTTTAGCAAGGCCTTCTGCAAGTTACCTTGCTCTACCTTCTTGCACCTTATTTCACTTCAACTCATCTTACATTAGCATGCCTAACTGCACCTTCGCTTTACTTCATTGCACAATACCTTATCTTAAAATACTGCACTTTATATTAGCTTACTAAACCTTGCATTTTTGCAGCATACCTACCTTGCTGCACTTTACCTTTTTGTGCTAGACCTAACGATAATGTCACCTCATCTTAGCTTAAGTTACTTCAACTTTGCCTGACTAACCTCAGTGTGCCTTACCTTGCCTTACTGCACCTAGCCAACACTGCCAGTATGCCAGTGTGCATATACTGGTACTTATATCTTATGGCTTTATAGAACTTGTCGGTAACCTTATGTGTGGCTGTACAGATGAATGAACGTCTGGCTGAATCGTCAGAGCAGCTGAACGAAATCCTCCAGGAGAAAGAGAACATGATTGAAGACCTGACGACCCGAGCACAGAGTCTCCAGAATGAAATTGACCACATTACGGAATACACCGTCAATTTGGAGGTCAGACTATGCAACATGGTTGGATTTTCTACAGTGATATACATATGTAATGTTGTTACATATGGTGTGTAAGATAGAATCGAGTAGGTTGAGTTGTACGCTGTATGCCATGAGTTACAGAATGGTTGTAAATAGCATAGGAAATAAACCAATCTATGATAAAACTGTTGCCGTACTATGTATTCTTTGACAACTTTTAACAATATTAGTAAGGCAACATATTCGTCTGTCCAGTAACGTGCTTATTCTATAGGGTGATGCTTTTGAGTTTGAAGATGCGCTGCAGACAACTGGTAATGACCTTTGTGTTTAAGTTTGAAAAGTGCATAACCTTGAATGCCATTGCTGTTCAAATGCATTGTAGGCTGACTTTGATCGTGTTCAGAAGATGGTTGAGGAGAAGCAGAAGGAGGTAGAAGGTCTGAACCAGGAACTGTACATCTCGCAGACCAAAGTGAAGACACAGATAGAAAACTATGACGTCATACAACTGGTTGTCAACGAAAAACAAAACGAAATCGATGTCCTAACTGAGAAACTGCTGAATTACGATGCCATAGAGCGGTTGGTTGCAGATAAGCAGAAAGAGATCGAATTGCTAACTGAGAAACTCTACACTACTCAGTCACAAGCCCAGGTATCTTATCTTATCAGGTTATCTAATGTAATCACTTCCATATTCAAGCATGCATTCATCCAGACACTTTATGTAGTGTCTGTTAGGTTCCTCATAAAAGTGATACCTAAGTTAGCATAAGTGGTGTTAAGAAGAAGCAGAAGAGCAGTCACTTAAGCTAGCCCTGATGCAGCCATGGTTATGAAGTGTTAGCAACTTCATTTTAAGAGCCTCGGCATATGAGTGTGAGTGGCCAGTCCTCTCTCTCTCTCTTGCCGTCTCATCTATTATAATTGAGTTGGATGGGGGTGCAGATGAGGCAGAAATCTCGAACCAAATTTCTGCCATGGTGGGGGATTTGAACCCCAACCTCTCAATTGACAGTCCAGCTAACCACTACACTATTGAGAAAGTTCATGTAAAACAAAAGAATTCTTATGTTAGCAAATGGTGCTCGTATACTAACTAGAAAGTCACCAGTGGTGAGCTAACACACTGTCACAGAACACTACCAGTGGATTCACATCTGGAGTTGATAATTAATGCAACTTTCACAGTTGGTGGGCCGTTTTAATAAGGATGATGTAGAATGATGGTCGATGAAGTATACAGCACGAGGTTGCATCAATTACTGTATTACATACAGTGGAGAAATTTTAAAATATCATCTCAAAGATGAGCTATATCTCATCAAGTTCTGGAATGGTGAAAATGCAACAAAAGGCAACAGCATTGAAGTGATGAATTGTCATTGCTAATCGTTGGAGAGTTTAACAGAGAAGTGAATAAAAATGCAGTTGTTGAAAATTAACTTACTCTATCTTATCATAAATATGATCATGCTTTAATTTTCCATACTTTGCCTTGCAATGCCTGTGTTGAACTTGTGTTTTAGACAAAGCTGCAGAAAGAACTAAAGGAGAGGCAGAATGTGATAGATGAAAAGGAGGAGGAGATGGAGGAACTGATGCAGCAACTGGAGAAAAAGGTATTATTACTAGTAAATCAAATCTAATCCAGTCTAATGTAGTGACTTCTAAACTGCTGTTATATCAATTTGGAGGGCTATGTTTCACGTGATTATTCCTCTGCTGATGGGTTGTCTTTGACATGGATGTTCAATTCAGGATGAAATTGAACGAGAACTGATGCGAGTGAAGCAGTTGTTGGAGAACGAGAGAAAGGCCGTGGAACAGAAGAACAAGGACACAGCAGCGCTCAGAGAACAGATTGAAGCCGTTCAATTAAAATCTACAGAAGAGAAGAAAGCCTCTCAGCGAATCAAGGTTGTTATCTAATCTTTTGCAACTAAAGCGTGTCTTGTATTCTGTGGTGTAAAGAATATATTATTATGAGAGAAGGGGAGTAATATTCCGATAGCCTTTAATCTAATGGCTTGCATGCCTCACTGTCAACCCAAAAGTCAGGATTCAAATCTTCATCCTGGCAGAAAAAATATTCAGCAACTTTGTTCCACTGGCACCCTGAAATCAATTCAGTTAGAAAATGAATACACTGAATGGAAAGATTAGGTGGCCAGAGAGAGGACTGGCTGCCTGAAGTCGCTGATGCTGAATACCTGTTGCAGCCTCGTAGAGTTAACTCAAGGGACTTCTCTTCTTCTGATCTCATTTAGTCTAGTGGTTAGTATGTTTGACTGGCAATCAAGAGGTTTGGGGTTCAGATTTCAAGATTTTTGTTATGCTGGCACTTTGTGATGAGCTCCATGGTAAAAGGGCTGAAGGCATTCCATTGCAAATCTAGTTTTTACTGTTAAATGTCTTTATTTCATAAACAGTACCCTTTCTTTTTGGCCTTGTTTATGTGGAAGTGCTACATGTTCATCAATTTTTGACCATTCGTCTGTTGATTGAGTTATTAATTTTCTCATTCAGTCATTAATTGCTATACTTCGTGATTGACATAAAGACTGACTGAATTGAGCAACTCCACTTGAATTATATTGTCTGTAGGAGCTTGAGGAGGCTCGAGATGAGTTAAGTGGTCGACTGAGCCATTCAGAAATGTTGATGAGCAGTCTGACGAAGGCACTGGATGAAGAACGACTCAAGGTCAGGGAAGAAGCGTCCGAAAAGCTTAATATTATTCGTCTATGTTCAGTTTCAAACATTTTTGACACATGTGTATGTATCAGGACATTACTATTGAACCTTCCAAAAGGTGCTACAAATACAGAATAATTAGTTGCTCAGTTAGTTCCATTCAAAAGAATAGTAGGTAGCTACTGCTGAATGCTGATAATAATTAGTGACTGACTTTCGTGCCGCTAAACTTATCCGACTTTGTATGAGGTTAATTCGCTATGTGAAGGTGGTGCAGCATATGCAGGTTTACCTATGTGTTTTGTGTATGTAGTAAGTACTTAAAATGAGTAAATAAAATAAATATGTAAACAGATCCACTTCATAAAGAGTCAACAGTGCCGCAGATTCTGATTGACTGATTTTGCGAATAAATTAATTAAATTAATGAACAGACAAAATATCTGTTGGTAAATACAGGTCCACATGGAGCATAGCCTGCAAATATTGCTCTAGCATCTCAGAATCATATTTATTGACTGCGCAGAATTAAACAATTAAACGTAATATGTACTGGTACATAATTCCAGATGGAGCGGAGCCAGC
Source organism: Aporrectodea caliginosa (assembly GCA_020284085.1). Classification (NCBI taxonomy): domain Eukaryota; kingdom Metazoa; phylum Annelida; class Clitellata; order Crassiclitellata; family Lumbricidae; genus Aporrectodea; species Aporrectodea caliginosa. The sequence goes on from JACEVL010001030.1 coordinate 162,117, forward strand.
AAGTTATGCTACCGAACCTCAGATGCAGATTTACTGATGTTGCTTGACTATGCCAATAAATAAAATGAAATAAATAAATATTGAAATAAATGTGTATTGTTACAGGTCCAGGTGGAACAGAACCAGCAGGTAACGCAGAGTAAGGCAACAAAGGAGAGACATGTGATGGAGTTGGCTGAGCAGAGGTCGCAGTTGGAGTCGGAGCTGAGTGAGCAGATTACTGAGGTTAGAAGAGCACTGAAAGAGAAATATGAGCAGGAGATCAGCTCTCTGATGGCAAGACATGAAGAGGATTTGGAGCTACTCAAACCACAGGAACCAGGTATGGTGCCAGAAGTACAGGTAAAAGGTGCATTTAAGATGTTTGTGTACACACCTCAGAATGTAATGACTTCTATTGCATCATTTTCTTAATGCACAAGGTGTTAGTCGAAAGTTGCTTCAAGTGAGACTATTAAAAAAATGGTAATCCATTGGAGGAATCCTGACGCTCTGATGATTCAGGAAACTAGAAGCTGCACTGGATTGTTGAGAAAGTTGCAGCAATCAGGTAAGATGCCAAAAGTAAAGGTAGCACACTTTTTTCATGCCTCAAAATATGAAATTTGACAATGCCCCTTTACAGTAGCTCACAGTTGAGCTGTAAAGTTATAGTGTAATGTAAATTTTCAAACATTTTGCTGCACAAAGGCTGGTTCAGACAGAGTACCTTATTTATTGGTGCTATTTGAAATGAAGTCACGAGTGCCAGGTCTTCTGGTCAGTTGCAGGTCAGGATCTGAGGATGGCTCAAAGCAGAGTCCAAAACCAGAGATAGGAAGACAGAGGAATCATAAGAGCAGTTTTATCATTTGCTTGTGAGGTCTGGTGGCAATGTATGTTCTGTACTGAGGTGTCAGTTTATGTTGTTTCAGTGGATGACGAGGAGGATGTTGGGACGCTGCATGAGGCCGTTAACACCAACGAACAAATCGATGCTAACATTATCAGCAACAGCTTAGAACAGCTGACTGGAAACCTGGAAGTTAGTCACTCTGCTACGATTTGCCAAATGCTTCATGCTCATCTGTTTATTGAAGTTGTGCCATGATTGTAATCATTATCTTCTTCACTTTTCTTTATACTTATTGCAAAATACTTCAACACCATTCCCATGCTGAATTAAATTTGGCATTGATATCTGTTTGAACATTATATCAGAATTTGTGTTGTAATGATTTGCTTTTTAAGAAGGTTCTTGAAATGACTTCAAAAGACAGCACTATATGTAAGTTCTGATGTATCTGATGTATCTGATAAGTGTCAGGAGTTTGAATCTCACTTCATCATTTTTTATTGTCTTCAAGGTTACAGCGCTTTTTAAGACACGCTATACAAGTGTTGTGTTACATTACATTACATTTCTTGGTCATGATGAATGGTTTTTGTTGTTTCCTTGCAGTCGATTCTGAAGAAGTTACACAGCGAAAGTGTCCGTGTCCTGTCCTTGTCTGACATTCAATTCCTGCGTGGCCTTGAACAACGACACTTTGACCTTGCTAAGGCCGAGGCTGCTTGGAAGGATGAAAAGGCCAGCCTTCTGGCTGCCATTCAGGCGCTCAAGCAGTTGCTGTCGGACACCAACCAAACATCGGATCCCAGCCAGGTATTGCTGTTGTTTCTTGTGCCGTGGATTTGCTTTTTCTCCTGATTGTCATGTGTTTTACAGTTGTTGAAGCTCTTAGAAAGTGTGGCACTAATGGTGGAAGACTTTCCATTGGTTGACATGTCTGTGTGTGAAAGTGTTTGAGGCAAATCTCTTAGTAGTTTTCTAAAGACTTCAGTTGTGTGCTTATTCTGACTTCAGCTCTTAACTAGTTCTATTTGGAGCCTGTTCTTCTACTAAATTGTTCTTTCTTTAATGTGTTCTTTTAACTTGTACTTCTTTGAACTTGTTCTCTTTTTAACTCATTCTTCCTGGAACTTGATCTTCTTTGAATTAATTCTCTTCTGAACATGTCATTTTAACTCATTCTTCCCACTCCATGTTCTTTCTAAAGCTTTTCCTGGAACTCGTTCTTCTGTGAATGTATTATTGTCAAGCCATTGAATTAGCTCTTTGCTGCAGGTTAAACTGTACTTTTGGACAGCTACTTAAACTATGATTTGATGAGAGAGAAATTGTTATGTTTAAGTCAGCTGAGTTGGTCTCTAAGATAGTGTCTCTTTTCTTGAAGCTTGTCAGTCTACTTTCTGACTTCCTGACAAACCCAAATATCTGGGTCTTGTCTGACACGAGCGCGGTATGTAACGTCAGCGACTGGCTCTGTTGGGTTCTGACAATGTTTTAACTGTCTTAACTATTTAAGACGGTTTCGCTTTTCCTTGTTACAGTTGTTGGGTTTTGTATTTACTGTTTCTTTTTCATAACCAGTGCATTTTAAAAAAGATTGGTGACTGTCTTAGAATTTGCTTAACTGTTATGACTTATCAACTACGAATTGCATTTAATGCTGTTTTGTTGGGCTTTGGATTTCTTGAATCACGGATTTTTCTGATTCGATTTCTGTTTCATGGCAAATTATGGTATATACATTTAAAGTGGCATTTCTTGTAGTTCTGATGACAGCCATTTCTTTGTCTTGACGGAAATCATTTCACGGACTTCTTTCAACTATTTGTTTCACTAACACTTGAAATTATCGAGTTTAACTTTTTCTGTTTCACTATGGGACTTTTTTCATCTAATTGGTAACCGAGTACAATGGATCTCAGAGAGGCTTTTAAAAGGCTTTATAAACTCGTCTGTTATGGTTACAGACTTTACATTACATTTAGCTTTTCAGATTTGGTGAAACGGTCATGAATAGCATTTCAGTTTGCAACAAGGTCTTTTGTAGCTTATTACACATTCTTGAGATATACAGGAACCTCCTTACAGACATCATTATAACATGTATTGTCATATGTAGTTGGAAGTGTGGATGCACAATTTTGTTCTGTGCAGACATTAATCATGTTGCAGTACTTGATGTTGTTCCCAGTTAGCATTTTAAGGAGTTTGCAGTATATTTATCTGTCACAAGTCAAATTTTCCACAATTTTACATTGACTAAATAAACTTCTTTTTCGTGTTTCCTGTTGGGCTTATTGATACAATCCCATAATGAACAGACAGTTTTGTTACTTATACAGTTTTGTTACTTATACAGTTTTGTTACTTATTGTTTATGAGGTGAAGCTGCCAATTGTTAATTTTGCATTTTAAATCTAATCTAATGACTTCTATATTGCCATTATCATTCTGCACAGTGCATCATCCAGTGGTCCCTTGTATTGTAATGTATTGTATTCAAATATTTCAAAAAAACGTCTCTCATAGTGCACACCATTCAGAGGCGCTCCTCTGATGTCATTTGGTTTGTGGTTTAAACTTATTTTTCCAACTTTCTTGGATCATTTTGTGGCAAAACTTGGGGTGGCAGTTGCTGGAATTTTTGGGAACTGAATGATGGATCATTTGGGAGTAACTGATAATCATTTTGGGGATTGAGTGAATGAAGTGTTTTGATCAAAGCTCGAGGGTATGTACCATACGTATTCTATTTTTGAAAGGTACGTACGTTTTTTAACGTACCCTATTTTAGGGTACGTAAACAATACAAAAATATGCTAACCACGTCATTGCTCATTATAAGATTATCAGATTATACGTAGGTTATCGCCGAGTAAACCACAAATAAAGTTTTCGTGTATGATACGTACCATTACGCGTATTCTATTTTTTGAAAGGTACGTACGTATTTTAACGTATTCTATTTTAGGGTACGTGTACCCTCGAGCTCTGGTTTTGATGAATGAGCAGCAAATCATTTTGAGAGTGACTGTGATCATTTGAAGTTTTGAGTCAACGTTTTGGGATTCTCTGGATATCAAGACACCTTTTTATGTCACAAATTCTGTTACAGTTTAATTAAATATTTTAAGGATTGCAATAAAGTCGTTTGGAGGAATGACTAGTGAGTTATTTTGTTAGTGACTTGTAGGTCATTCTGGGAATGGTCAGTGAATCTTTGATGAGTGACCAAATGACTTATTTTGTGGAGTTATTGCTGAATCCTTTTGGACATTAAATTAATGAATGAGAAGAGATAATTGTGGTGAATTATGTGGAAACTGAAAAAATGGTACTTAATTTGTTACTCATCATTTTTTGATCAATTCTTTTAAAGTTGCCGGGAAGTTCAGAGGCCGCGACTATGGATTGGCGCAGTGATATACTCCGAGCTGTTCACAAGGTCTTTGCCAAGGACAAGGAGATGCTTCGTGCTGATCTTCACACCTACCGAGTTCTCCATCCGTCGGAAAATCAGAACTTCATGGAGCTTCTTGAGAAAACCATGAAGGACCAGGTTATTGTCACGCAAGAAATTTCCTTCTAGTAGTTGGTTAACAGTATGAAAATATTTACAGTACTTTTCTGCCAGTAATTTAGGTCCAGTGCTTTGATTTCTGTGTATTCAAAACCAGTACTTTAAGTATATTAGTTCCAGTAATCTTTTTCAAGTACTTTATTTCCAGTACTTTAATTCCAGTTTGTTCGTTCTAGTATTTCAATTCCAGTATGTTAGTTCCATTACTGTTTTTTTAGTGCTTTAGTTCCAGAACTTTGATTTAATGTTATATTAGTCCCAGTACTGTAGTTCTAGTACTTAGTTTCAATGTCATATGAAGTGGAATCTGTAATAATTGTGCAATACTTGATCTTACCATTGTCTCATAGGAGGCACGGCATCGCGATGGCTTGGATCAGCTGATCAGCATCGATCGACAGTCGCTGATCGACGAAGTTCATGACCTTATTCAGAAGAACAACACACTGACGAGAGAGATCAAACAGGAGAGAGAGAAGGTCACTCGAAATGCACAACAGTTTGAAGACCAGTACTTGCAGAAGGACTGGGAACTCAAGCACCGAGGTTAGATTCTGCGGTCTTTGCTCCCACTTAGGGCCATTTTATAAGATGCTTCTCTATGTTTATTTATTTATGAGACTTACTAAATGCTCAAGGTCAGTAAATCTGAGTTTGATGTATATAACTGAGTATCTGCACAAGTTTGGAGGTAAAAAGAAGAAGAGCAGTCCCTTGACCCTTTAACGTGAGACAGATAAGTTTTCCATGCATTTTAGTGTGTACGCTTATCGTTTAAGTGTTAAGCTAACCCTGAGGCAGCCATAGGTAAGATGTGTTAGCGACTTATTTATATGAGGCTCATAAGGACATCTCCCTCAACTTCACATCTTCCCACCAACAGTTTACAGTCAGTGTACTCATTATAGCTGAGTTGACTAGAGGACGCAGGTGAAGCAGAAATCTCAAACCAAATTTCTGCTCTGGTGGGGATTTGAACCCCTGACATCTTGATTAACAGTCCAGCACGCTAACCACTACACTATCGAACGCAATTGACCTGTAATTGGGTTGCTGTTGTTGTGCTTTCATCTCAGCGGGCTGAATGATCCTTTGTCTTCAAAACAACGTTGATTAGGAGTTTCTATCGAGGCATTTAAACAATTGTATTATTGTTTTCTTTTCCTTATATAAAATTAATGAATAAATGACTTCTATGTTTCAGTTGAAACAATTGAGTTGAAGTTGAAGCAGGAGAAAGTGCTGAACGAAGACCTTCAGTCGAGGCTGAAGACCGAGCAGGCCAGAGTAGCGGAGGTGGCCGCTCAGTTGACCCGTGAAAGAAATACATCTGGTGACCAACAGCTGGAAGCGAGCGAGCTACAGACTCAGCTGACCAAAGCCAGAGGATTGCTCGGAAGAGAGCAGGCTCAACTTCAGGCACTGTCGTAAGTGGCATTTTTTGGCATTTCATTCCGTGGTGCTAATTTGACACTTCCTTCCATGGTGCTAATTTGGCACTTCCTTCCATGGTGCTAATTTGGCACTTCCTTCCATGGTGCTAATTTGGCACTTCCTTCCATGGTGCTAATTTGGCACTTCCTTCCATGGTGCTAATTTGGCACTTCCTTCCATGGTGCTAATTTGGCACTTCCTTCCATGGTGCTAATTTGGCACTTCCTTCCATGGTGCTAATTTGGCACTTCCTTCCATGGTGCTAATTTGGCACTTCCTTCCATGGTGCTAATTTGGCACTTCCTTCCATGGTGCTAATTTGGCACTTCCTTCCATGGTGCTAATTTGGCACTTCCTTCCATGGTGCTAATTTGGCACTTCCTTCCATGGTGCTAATTTGGCACTTCCTTCCATGGTGCTAATTTGGCACTTCCTTCCATGGTGCTAATTTGGCACTTCCTTCCATGGTGCTAATTTGGCACTTCCTTTCATGGGGCTAATTTGGCACTTCCTTTCATGGGGCTAATTTGGCACTTCCTTCCATGGTGCTAATTTGGCACTTCCTTCCATGGTGCTAATTTGTCACTTCCTTCACAATAAGTTTTTTGTCATCTGTGAAATTTCTTCATTTGCACGTCTTAACATTGAATGTGTGGTACCTTTTAGAATGTCTCTCAAAAGAGATTTTTGTCTCTCAAAAGAGATTTGTCTTTATGTGCCAGACGTAAATACTTGAATCATGGGGGAAATTTTAATGAGAAGCAATTATGTTAAATCAGCCTCCTTTAGCATACGGTTGAAATTTTCAAAAACTATTGTACAGAACCTCTGTGTGGGAGACTATAGTTTGTATTTAGTTAATGTTTTAATTGATTGTATTCAGTTTGTCTCTGACGGAGGAGCAGCGGAAGGTGGCTCAGCTGAATGGAAAGGTCGTCCAAGGTCAAGTGGAGTTACAGCAAAGCCAGCAGAAGCTGGAGTCGGAAAGATCAATGGGGGCAGATGTCAAGAAGCATCTCACGTCTGCAGTCGAGGTATTCTTAAGATGCCTCTGATTTCTTAACTGGCGATGAATTAAATCAGTTATTGTATATAATTGAAGTAAATTTTATATGATATTTTACTAGTAGATCTTGATATTGGTGTATCATTTATTGAGTTGATTGAGTAAATGGTTGACTGACTGATTCTTCTTTAAAGACTGATTGATTGGTTGCTTGAAATCTTCAGAGGCTGGAGATGGATTTAGACGCAGAGAGACAGCGCCATCTGGAGACAAGGACTTCTCTTAAGGACCGTGAAGCGACTGTGAGCAACATGGAGAGGGAAGTGGAGTCCCTCCGTGAAGAGATCCACAGCCAGGAGTCACGCTTCAAGGTCCGTCTGATGGAGCTCGAGACTTCAACGAACGCGGACGTGACTCGGCATGCGGAAATTATGGAGTAAGCTTCGTTTTTATCTCTATTATCATTGTAATCTTCATTTCACCATCATTGTTCTAACCTAGCTCTTCATTAAACTAACCCTTGGAGGCAGCTGTGGGTATGGCTTGTTAAGAACTTCAGTTTTCATTGCATATTAGATCATCATCATATGGTTTTAATAGTGTAGTAGTTAGCATGCTGGACTGTCAATCGAGAGGTCAGGGTTCAAACCCCCACCAGGGCAGAAATTTGATTCAGGATTTCTGCGCCACCTGCACCCCTAGCCAACTCAGGTGTAATAAGTACACTGGCCGTACACTGTCAGTGGGAAGATGAGGCAGCGAGGGAGAAGACTGGCCTAATGCCCTCATATGCCGAGTCCAATGGTGCCAAACAGGGCGTCAATGACAATCGTCCAAATGGGATCAAACTCCTGAGAGACAACAGCTAAAGAGAAATAATTCCAGGAACACATACTATTTTGTAATAGAATGAACTAAACTTATCAAGTAAATCCACAGGTTATCATTATTTCATTATTATTGTAATTTTCTTCATCACAATAGTGTCTTCACAATGACAATTAATGGAACAAAATGATAATCTTTTAATGATTTTGACGATGATGATGATAGTATTATAATTATTATTTTAATAATTAATTAACAACTTAAATAGCACCGGTGTCTACTGTCTAAGGATGCACAAGGCATTGACCAATGGTGCACCATGATTATTAGTATTACGATTATTATCTTTTAGGCATAATCCATCATGAAATATTACTAATATTTTCATTGTTATTATTATTATAATTAATAGTATTCTATAATGTCTGGTTCATTAAGGCTGCTGGAAAAGGAGCGCCATTCAAACTCCGAACTGCGTCAGACCATCGACCAGGAGCATGAGAGCCAGCACACAATCCTCCTCCGCTTCCAGAACACCATCGCCGACCTCCAGGCCAACCTCGATGTTGAGCGAAGTAAGATTCTGGAGCTGACATCACGACTTGAACGAGATCGATGCAAGACAATGGTGATCGAAGAGGAAAAGGGACAGATCGAGGATAAGATGACTGCGGAAGCAGCCGTCTCCAATCAACTTCGACAAACCATCAAAACACTGACTGTAAGTGCTTTGTCAGTCAGTCTGCTTTGGAAGGCTTTAGCCAATTGATTGACTACTTACCTTGTTATACAGCATTTAATCCTCGTCTCTGATTGTCACTGTGGTAGGAAGTGCCTCTATATAAATAATAGTAATACATGATACGTTACACATAATCCTTTCATTTTGCTGTTACTGTTCTACCCAAGATTTGTAATCCCTCAGGAGGTAAAACTTCTCTGGAGACAGATAGTGACATCTTTAACGATTACATCTTGCCCAGTTTTGGCAAGGAGAAGGTACTGCAACACGCAATAGCATTAAGCACTGAATTGTTTGTGAGAGGCATTGAAGTAAGTGGATAATTTCTTTTGTATCTCGAAGAAGTGCGAGTCAGATTGCATCCCAAATCCTCAATGAATGCCAAGGATGAAATCCAAGAGGTGTGGATAAACGGTTCTGTGCAGGGGAGAGTGTCAATTGTTATTCACTATTCAGTGTTATTAAATTTATAAATATTACAATTACTTCTATGAATTATAATAATTATAATAACTCGTATAGTACTAGCAATTAAAATGATAATTATTATTATTATTAAAGTATTATATCAGATTAGTTGTACAAACATGCATTCAAGCTATAAAGCATCCATGGAGCAGAGTCCTAAGAAAGTGTGAAAACTTCTGTTTGTCATAGGCTCAGAAGCAGGAGGTCCAGATGGAGCTTCAGTCAGCCAATCAGAAACTTTCCGTTCTCCAGATCGAGCACAGTCGCCTTCAGTCGTCGCTTGCCGACTCACGAACGGCTCTCGAGACTCAGGGAGTGGCGGCAAAGTCTGACGAACGCCAGCGCTTGCTCCGGGCCGACCAGGAGCGCCAGTCGGAGCGCCGGAAGATTCTGGAACTCGAGTCGCAGGTGCAGGTTGCAAGGCAGGCAACGACTCGACTTGAGCAGGAACTGAGCTTGAGTCGGAAGAATGAAATGAATGCACTCGAAGAGTCGAGGGTTGCGAGGCTTAGGAGTCACAACTCTCCAAGGGTCACATTCAACAGTTCTACCAAAGATGGGCCTCCTTCTACTCCTCCACCTCCTCCACCTACCGTAATTATGACTACATTTAAATTACTGTTACTGTTGTAATTGTAATCTGTTATAGTTGTAACTTATTACTAGTGTTGTAATTACAACTTATCGCAATTTGTCGCAATCGTAAAAACAATTTATTGCCATTATAATACTATTTATTACCATTGCAGTTATAATTAATTAAAATTTTAATTTTTTTATGTGGTGATTAATCTCTAATTACTGCACTTGTTTGCTTTTCGTGATTTGGTTGCTGTCTTGGGTTTAGCATCAGGTGTGTGATGGATTTGTTGGCTGTTTAGGACAAAGTTGATGGTGCATTGCCGACTCCGATATCAGAGACGCTAACCATCTATCAGAAGCAACTGGAGACCTTCCAGCAAAGACTTCAGCTCTTGGCCATACGGTTGCAAGAGGAAATGGCCGATGCCAGCATCAGGTAGGGGCGGGGCTCTTCTCTTTAATGGATCAGGGATCAACTTCAGAGTTTGTAGAGGACTTAATACAACAGACTATGAAGTCGTTTGATTACGTTTGGGAAGTCCTAATTTTTTTCTTTAGTCTTTAGTAATTTATGAGTACACTGACCGTACACTGTTGATGGGAAGATGAGATGGCGAGGGAGAGAACTGGCCACCCACCATCATTGCTGAGGCTAAGAAAATGAAGTCACGTACTTTTCATCCCCATGGCTGCCTCACAGCTCTTCTTAGTAATTTAATCAGAACATTGTTACAGCTGATAGAATCTGATGGTAAGTCAGAGAGATACTTAATAACATGTTCATTTTTCTAGACACACCCTAGTATATATTGTGTATATGAGCATTTATATAGCTCTCAGTCAACATTTTGGACAACACTGTTGTGCCACCTGCCATATCGTTATTGTCTGGTTTTGTAGAGAGCCCCAATGAGTTGGCTAAACTACTGTTGTTCTTGGTTCTTTGTAGGCCATCACGAGAAAATGGCTCCGTTGATGTACGATCAGAAGAACAGAGTCTGAAGAAGCTGTTGACAGAGTTAACGTCTTTGAATGCCAGCATAAACTCGAATTCATTGCCATCGGTGTGTTTTCAGACTGTTTTTGTGACTTTAGAAAAAGTGATCTTTTTAATATGTTTACACGGCCCACAACTAGGTTAGGTAATAGATTAGTAATACTGTTGTTATGGTCATCCTGTAGCACCTGTGACTTCATTAAATCTCCTTATGTTTAACCAGTTGTGATGCATGAGAGTATTTGAGGATTATGCTCAAAATCGTAACATGATAGGAAGGAAATCAATCAAAAGTTAGTTTTACTTTAAGTTATGCATGCAAGCAGCTACAAGTATTACTGATCTAAGTAAGAACTAGATAAAATGTCTCAAATTCAAACTTCAAGTAGACATATGATTAGATTATTAGAAGGTCCTATTTATTTTATTTATTTATTTTGTTTGACGTCTTTTGTTTGAAACAATTGCAGAATGGTGCTAGCATCATCCTGTCAATTATTCCGGCGCTTAATGACAAGATCCTACGACATAATTCAGAACTGACGTCGTACATAAGTCGGCTGACGTCCGAGAAACAGGACCTTCGAGGAATCGTCAGTGAACTTCAGAAAGCGATCGCTGTTCTTAAGGATAAAGAAAAACGATTCAACGAGGTTAGTTTGCCCAAAATTATTGGTATAGGGACAGTTACACTGGGCAGACTAAGATACCAATTAGTCATACTTTACCATACTGAAATTTAGTTCCACAGTATGCACAAACTTCCACAATATGCACAGACTTCTACAATATACACAGACTTCCACAATATGTTTGCACTGCTGAGCCATTAGTGTCTTTTACGTTCTAGACTCAAAGGTTTTTTGTTCTGCATGCTTGCTCTCCTTAAGGTGCTGTCTTATGGAACGGATCCTTAGAATTGATTGCAGTTTTGGAGTCACACCAGATTGATGTGTAGTGATTTTAGTACTGACATCACTGAATGTAATTAGAGTATTTTATGTAGTTATGTTATTAGATTATTTTTTATTCCATGTGTTACTTCATCTTCGTTGAAAATTTGCTATTCTAAGCTTTACCTTGCCCTATTCTGTACTCTACCATGATTTACCTTTATAGTACTGTATGTTGCCTTATGTAGGTTGAAGATGTCGAGGACCAGTTTTCATCAGAGCGGGCCAAATGGTCGAGAGATGCGGGTAGCATGTCTTTGGAGTTAAGTAATGCCCGGCAGGAGGCGGCACGATTGAGGGCTGACCTTCGAAGGGCAGAGATCGAGCTGGAGAGGGAGAGGGAAAAGTACTTTGCTCCGGCCGAAGCCGGTGAACTCAACTTCCCTGCAGACAAGGAAAAGGTTAGGCTTCTTCAGCTTTTCAAGAATTTGCATAAATATGCATGAATTTGCATGGCACCTCTCCTGTATTAAAACAACCAGAACGATCTTATTGGCTGGTCAGGATAACTTATTTATTTGTGGGTAATGTGTTATATTTTAGACAGGAATTGGTGTGGCACCTTTTTTAGAGCTTGTGTACTATATTTGGAGACATTGAGAGAGAGAGAGAGAGAGAGAGAGAGAGAGAGAGAGAGAGAGAGAGAGAGAGAGAGAGAGAGAGAGAGAGAGAGAGAGAGAGAGAGAGAGAGAGAGAGAGAGAGAGAGAGAGAGAGAGAGAGAGAGAGAGAGAGAGAGAGAGAGAGAGAGAGAGAGAGAGAGAGAGATTGCACAAAATGAATTGGCATCAGATCCTGCCAAAAAGATTTAATCTAGTGTTGTATAATGTACGAAGAAGACCCCTAGCATCTGTAGCAACCATTGGTTTGAAGTGTAAGCCTTTGAGTATGAGAGTAAGTGACCAGGCCTCTCCCTAACTGCTTGATTTTTCCACCAACAGGGTAAGATCAGTGTATTTGTTTTAAAACTGGTTTCACAAGGGGTGGTAATGGAACAGAAATCTTGGAAAACCTTTCTAGCCTGGAGGGAATTTGAATCCTAATCTCTGGTGTAACAGTCTAGCATGCTCTCCAGTGGTCTGTCACTCACCTCTGTTGTGACTTGTGAGGAATGTATTAATGTTTACAAGGCAATGTACATGTTCTAAAATAATGTAATGCAACAGAAATTTGCATTGTAGTAGTGTAAGATCCTGTCAGATGTATTTGGAAGCAGGATGCAGAGTTTCCAGTTCATATATCTAATCATGTGATAAACTCTAGATTTCACGTGATGCGTTGAGATTTAAAGCCCAAACACAGTGGTTGAAAGGCAGACGCATTCAGCTGTTCTGCCCCAAGCAATACCTGATGTAAACAGAAGAAGGGATTTTTGACTAATCCCAAGAGGCATGCAGCCATGGGTATGAAGTAATGTAATGTAATCTTACAGAACACTTGTATAGCACGTCTTAGGAACCTCTCTGATGCACTGTGCTAGTGACTTGACTTCTCGTGGCCTTTGAATACGAGGACATTATGGCCTGTTTTCACCTTTGCCATCTGTTCTACCCACTAACAGTGTGAGTATTCTTTTATAGCTGAAATCATGCTAACCTTTTAGTGTAGAGTTCACTAGGGTGTGCATGTGAAGCAGAAATCTCAAGGCATTTCTGTGCTCTAGCAGGGATTTGAACCGCCACCTTTTAGTTGCCAGTCCAGCATGCTAACCGCTAGACTATCGATCACCTACCTGATGTAAATTCTGATGTAAATAGTTTCCTGTTAATTCGAAGTAACCTGGAACTACTTGATTGCAGACGACTTCCTTAGGGTCAAATTCTCTGTGTTTCATTGAACTTCTTGAGATTGAGGTAGCTATTCATGATCTCTCATTGCCGTCTTTTTAATTGGCTTTCTTGGAGAGCTTGAACACCGTTGTTAGACTTTTGTCCCACATATTTTTGGCTTTTTATTTTGTACACTGCGTGTATCCGGCTTTATTTTGACACAGCTTTATTTTTAAAACCTGATGTAAATAAATGCCTGTAAATTGTAAATTTCTGGATTTACCCTTTGTAAATAATTACTCGATGTCGCTACCTGTATATTTAAAGTTTCAGGTTTGACAATTTACAAGAGAAAAGGGCCTTGCCAATGGTTTTTACATTACATAAGATTATTTTGCTGTATATTTGTTTATAGCATCAGTGTAGCAGCCTGCTAATTTGCAAAATGTCCATGTTAGAGAAAATCCAAATTGTTCTCATTATTATTATTATTATACGGATAATTTTATTGTGCACGAAGTCACACAGCAATGCGAATCTGAGGCATGGTTAGTCAGTCACTAGGTGAGGAACAGTTAGACATCCCAAGTTCTTAAAAACCAGTAGGAAAACCAGTAGGTGTCTCTTGAAGGCAGAAAACAGTTCGAGCATCAGAGAAGCATTGGTAGTCGGTTCCACTTCTTGCGGGCATCTGATGTGAGCAGATTGAATTAACATCATCATTTGCCTAATGTGCAGGATAAAGGTACCTTTGGAAACTACCACTTTATAAGGAGATTTATTATAATGAGGTTGTGTTTTGAAGTTGAATTCATTTTGTGCACGAAGTCACACAGCAATGCGAATCTGAGGCATGGTTAGTCAGTCACTAGGTGAGGAACAGTTAGACATCCCAAGTTCTTAAAAACCAGTAGGAAAACCAGTAGGTGTCTCTTGAAGGCAGAAAACAGTTCGAGCATCAGAGAAGCATTGGTAGTCGGTTCCACTTCTTGCGGGCATCTGATGTGAGCAGATTGAATTAACATCATCATTTGCCTAATGTGCAGGATAAAGGTACCTTTGGAAACTACCACTTTATAAGGAGATTTATTATAATGAGGTTGTGTTTTGAAGTTGAATTCATTTTGGGCTCTGCTTGCCAGACTTTCCAAGCAAGATTCCAGTTTAGCCTGAAACAATTTCTGTCTAGTTGTGCTATCTGTTATGCTTTGCTAAATAGTATGATTCCTGACTACCGTTTTGAATGGGCCTTTGACATGGATTTTTAGCAGAAGAGGTCCTATAGAGATGAATAACTAGAGTGTAGGGTTTGATGTGTCTTTTATTATTTGCTTTAAGTATTGGCTTTTGAATCATCAATAGCCGCTGTGACACTTCTGGTGATTGTGGTGGATAGGGATGTGTTGTAAATCTTTGATCACCTTGCGTTACCCTGCTTTAATTTGCTTCGTGTGTTTAAAATTTGCTTTGGATCACAAGCACTTTGTGTAAATTTACATGAAATGCACACACTGAAATTTTGTGTGTTATTATCTATTTACATTGTTTGAATCAAAACTATGTAATGACAAAGCATCAATTGATAGTGCTGAGCAACTGTATGTGAAGGAATTGCTCAAGATCCTTACGCAATACATAGTCGCTACCTGTTGTCATTCCAATCTATCGATGCAGTTTGGTCCATAAATTCTGAACATGATGCCATCTTTCGATTGTTGACTGAATGAAATCCATTGGTTGGTTCCATGTGTGTGGTTGGGCCTCCACTGATGACTCCTCTAAGGCATTGTTTTGCTAACTGATGTAATTTTAGTTCTTAATGACATTTCACATCATATAGGCCATTGCGAAAAGAGCGCCTCGGTTTAGTTTTGCTCTTTGAGTGTTCGTAATTTGTAAACTCCAAATTTCTAAAGCTACTCTTGAGCTCAGCGCAGGGCATCAGCTTATTCATGAGCACTGCGTCGTACAGGTGCTATGTAAATGTTTTATTACAATTGCAAGTGCTATGTAAGTGTTCAATTGCAATTATAATTACAAGGTTTAATTACAATTACAGTAACCATTTCAGGGAGACTCGAACTCACATTTTGCATTACAAGGCTGTCAACTTTTTGTTAATGTATGTCAAACAATTTTTGTGTGTGCATTTGATGTAAATTCTGTACAAGTTCTGCAATTCCAGAGCAATCAATTCCATGTTTAGAGTTCAGGAAACTACTTTGTAGTCACATGCCATTTAGGAAGCATTCACACTTTAAATAGGATAAATATTTGTATTGTGTGCCATATACCATCTGTGTTAATGTATGTGAGTTTTAATCGTTTTATCTGAGGGTATTGAAATTGTGTATGACATATAGTTAAAATTTTAATCTTTTTTAAAAATTTTTAATAAAATTTTAATAGTTTTATCTGAGGTTATTGAAATGATGTATAACATATAGGTAAAATTCATGTAATGTTTGTATAAAGTTTATGTAAATTTGTGTAATTTTTATGTAGTTTATTTAAAGAAAATTTCATGTAATTTTTAGTTAAATTTGTGTAGCATAAATGTTTGGTTTATATAAATTTCATGTAATTTTTATGCAGTTTATTTAAAGTTGTGGAAATTGTGTATGTCAGATGTTTAAATGTCTTTGTGCAACATGGTTTTTGCAGTTCATTTGAATCTACGTGAATTTATGTTTAGATTCAGCGCCTGTATGGCAAGTACCTGCGTGCTGACAGTGCACGTAAGTCATTGATTTACCAGAAGAAGTACCTGCTGCTTCTGCTTGGCGGATTCCAGGACTGTGAGGAAGCCACCCTTGCAGCGATTGCCCGAATGGGGGCTTTCCCCTCATCCTCTGACGGAGACATTGCTTCAACTATTCGCAACAGGCCACTGTCACGATTCAGGACGGCAGCCAATGTTGTCGTAGCCATATCGAGGTCAGTGATAATTTATTGGACAACTTGATATGATCTGCTCTGATGTACAACCTTTTATAATGCAACATCTGTCATATGTGACGCCAGGGGTCAAAACCCGTCGCTTGTCGCTTCCTAGTTACTGAGCTAGAAGCTGAAATAGGCGAGAGGGGTCAACAATGTAGAATATTCTTCAATTCAGCAATTGCCTGTGAATTTGCCATAACTTGCAAAGTAGTAATCCGATTTTGATGCCGTTTGCTTTATTCGACACAGAATAGGGCCCTTTATTGCACACAAAAATTGCAGAATAATCAAATGATGGTTGCTGAGGAATTTAATGACATTAATATTCCGAAACTTTTTATTCGATTTTTTCACTCTATACCAATAAAAGAATCAAATGCACATAACTTCAGTTAGAAAAAAGATATTTTCATTCTGTAAACAGTATTTTGAAGCAGATTAATTGTAGAATATGACTGAATAAAAAGGTCAGAAACCGACATGTGACGGGTTTTGACCCCTGGCGTCACATATGATAATTAATAACCTATTATATAAAAGGTTAAAACACCTACACCAGTTTGTACAGTTGGACAAGATGTTGATCGTTCAATGTTTCATTGACAAGATGGTGGGTCTTTGGTGGTCCATTTGATGTAAACGTCTTTCCACTTAGCCCGGCATAGGGACTAGAACAAGAGAGGAAGTGGCTGAGGTTGGATGACTGGGGAGAAGATATTGTGGGAGAGTGGAGGTTGGGATAGAGGGAGGGGAAGAGTTGGGGAAGGGTAGGTGGAGATTATTGGGAAGCTACAGAGAATTTTTCCACAAGGACATTTAATTGAATTATAGATGCTGTGAGAAGAATAGGCTATTATAATATAGTATAAAAATGAATAAGATAATATAGTAATGATAATGATTAGTAATTTAAATTTGACAATGCTGGTAATTAATGGTTTTTTGTTTAGGTTGAAGTTTCTAGTGAACAAGTGGCGACGGGCGACGCGTATTGGGACGCCAGTCATGGGTGGATTAACTCAGATCACGCCTGGTAAGTCAACCAAATGCACAGTCATTGTTGAAGTCGTTAATTTTCTTGAGGTGGTTACGCTAATGCACCAGACCTTCTTTTAACATGCTCCATTAGAAGACAATAGCACAGTGGGGTACATGGATCCAAAATTTAGGCCAGGCATACGAGGGCTGGTGGTCAGTCCTCTCCCTCGCCATCTCATCTTCCCACTGACAGTGTACTCATCATAGCTGAGTTGACTGGGAGTACATGCGGAGCAGAAATCTAGAACCAAATTTCTGCCTTGGCGGGGATTTGAACCTCTGACCTCTCGTTTGATGGTCCAACATGCTTACCACTACACTGTTGATCACCCCACCCCCATTGTTATAAAGGTGCATAATAATCTAATCTTCTCTAATAATTGATATAGCTGCATTGTAATAGGCATCAATCAGTGGTAACTTCAAGTGAAATGAGATCGCCAGAAATCACATTCCACAAAAAAACGTTGAGTCAAAATCTGATAGGTCATGGAAGCCCGACATTAGGTACAGTGGGTTTCAAGTCAAAACAGACAGGTCTTAAGTTTGGGCTTAAAGTTCTACGTGAGACAATTTGAGGGGATGCATGGGCATTATCTTCCCTTAATTTTTTATAAATTTACATTAAATTGCATCCAGATTGAGTTTTCCATCTTCTATTTCCAGGTTCAACTTACGTTCCTTCTTCAGTGAACGGTTTTGCCTCAACCCCGCTTCGCAGTCATTCCTTATCGAACGTTCACCGTACGAGTTCTTCTCTCCCGGTGCCACAGACCCCGGTCGGCAACTCCTTTGAAAGTGGTGATCGCCCTTCATACCCGAGGAGCACTACCCACGGATGGTCAGCCAGTGGCGGTCCAAGATCGATAGCTCACACAACCCCTCCAACAAAAGACCGCAACAGGGACCAACAGCTGAGGTAGATATCTTGTTCTGCATTATAGCACAGCAGCCAGTTGGTTGAGTGCTTACTTTGTAATGCAGAGCATTCTTGTTTGAGCCTAATACCACGAGATGGATACTACCTGCAACTCTCGTGTAAAAAAAACTCCCGACGTGTAGTCCGAAAAATACGGTATGTAGGGACCTTGAGCAAGTGCAAGCAACTTTTGATAAGAATCACGTGATGACAAGGTTGTTTTATAATCAGGTCATTTTCTGAAGCTGAACAATTTTTGGGCTCCATGTAACTAGGGATTGGTGCTTTATTTAATAAATGCAGAAATAAAATAGTATACAGTATCGTGTTAGTGAGATTTATGTAGTGCATCTTAGGGAGTAAAGCAGCTCGAAGGTGCATCTGGGATGGGGGCCTCGAGGATGCTTTTAAACAGCAAGGTGCAACACTTCTACCAGCTGCAAGTATCCTAGAGCAAAAATAATGTGAGGAAGTAATATTCTACATGTAAGGACCAACCACAGCAAAAGCCCTGAGGTTGTAAACTAAGGTACGAAAGGATTACCCTTGTCAGATAGACTAAGTATGATTGTCTAAATTTTGATTAAAATGTTCTAAGCACATTTGTATGCAGAACCTGGTTCTCTGCGTCTATTTCGCTAGCGATTGAAGACCGTTCTATTTGATCATGGCCTTGTGTTATCAGGTCATGAGTGCCTCTGAGTGGTTTTTTTGTAGGGTGCTATATAAATGTGCAATTATGATTACAGTCTATGTTTTTCCATATTTATTGGTACACAAGTCGTTCATTGCAACAGTATTAAAAGGCATTAATATGTCAAAGACTGAGATCACTAAACTGGGAAAAATTGCCAGGGAAAGAAACACAAGGGGCATATCAAGTCCTGCTGTATGATACGTATTCTGTGGTGTGCCAAGAGGCTTCTTCTACACCTATTGTAATATATGCACAATTGCACATCTATAGATATGTTTATGATTTTGTGTTATTGCTTTTAGGTTTTTTGCGGTTTATCTTAGTCATAATTTTTGTGTCGTTTATGAGTTTTGTGTCTATGTCTCTATATTTCCAGCATTTCTTTTTTTCTTCATGATTTAAAGTTTGTTTTGAACGTTGTCTACAGTTTATGAGACTTTGTTAGTAGTTTCTTCTGATTTGTGGAGCTGTCTGATTGGTTAATTGGTTTATGTTTGATCTATATCCACAGACATTCATCATCTGGTGCCTTATCGGCGTCGAATACAAACGTTTTCCGTTCAACTACGGCAATGAATATGACGCCGACACTAACGACGATGATGACCCCAGTGTCGTCATCACGACATGAAGACGACACGAGTACCGATTCCCTCAACAATTATCTGCAACGAGTGGAGAGGATTCAGCAAAATCTAACGGCAGGTATGTAGCACTGTCCTTACCATTTCTAACGGATGAGAGGAAGTTCGGCTTACTCTGTGCAAATTTATTTCTGTGCCTATTTATTTTGTTATTTATGTATGCTTGGCCCTAACCTGTTCGTATCCGTTATGGTCTGTAGACTTGTTTATATCTGAGTTAATTTATTTATTTGTTTGTTTTAACACTTATAACTGAATCAGAGACTTTTGCCAGTGCTGAATTGTGGGCTTAGTGTCTGTCTTTATGTATGTCTCAGGCAGTTTCATTGTTTGCACGGGTCTCTATATTTCTGGAGTGTATTGTTTCAAGTTCATTTTACAGTGTATGTGTGTGTGTCATTCTGTTTGTCTGACTGTATATCTAGATGTATGTCTAGGTGCCTTGTTATTGTTTCTATATTTGTGTTTGTCTATGTTGTTCTCTATTAGCCTGTGTTTCTGTGTACTAATACTGGTGTCTTTGTGTAGTTATCTTAGTCTGCGTATGGTAGCACTTGAGTCTCTGTCTCTTTGTATGGCTGTTTGTATTCCTTCTTTGTCTGTGTCATATGTAACTGTCTCTTTGTCTGCCTGTGCTTGTCTGATCCAAGAGGGATGATTTTGGAGTGCCATCATGTGATGCCTGGTCTTGCATCTTCCTTTCTACTTTGTTTTTGTTTTCTCTTAGTGGATGTAGCGTCGCTTTTGTTGTTTGCATGACAGCTTTTGCCACACTGGCTTTGCTTTAGCTGACCCCTGTGACCAGAAATAGGTCATCCTTCTGACCTATTCACCTGATCCATTAACCAGAGACGGGCCTCAATCTGCAAAGCAGACGCCGTGATTTATCAAATACGAATCTCTAGAATCAGCGTTGATAAATGTAAATGGAGTTGTTTCTGCTTCGTCTGAGCGCTCCGTCATTGTGACCAGATTAGATTGGATTATTCGAGAGATTGTTTGTGGCTTCTGCTTTTACAATTTCTGCGGTTGGTTGTTACGAACGAGTCGTGTTTTGACGAATTGTCGTGTTCTTCGGATGATGCGTATCTCATAAAATTTTTGTCTTGCCATTTCCTCTGGAGAATTTTCTCTTGTGCAGATTCATCTTTTTGGAGAAAACGTTCAATATTAATATTCAGTTACATACCCAGTAAATAGACTTGTGTGTCTAAGAACATGGAAGTGGTAGGCTGGTGGCTTGGTAGATGGATTTGGAGGGCTGGATGGATGGATTTGGAGGGCACGGTGAATGGATTTTGAGGGCTGGGTGGATGGATTTGGAGGCAGGGTGGATGGATTTGGAGGGCAGGGTGGATGAATTTGGAGGGCTGGGTGGATGGATTTGAAGGGCTGGGTAGATGGATTTGGAGGGCAGGGTGTAGGCCTATGGATTTTGGAAGGCTGGGTGGATGGATTTGGAGGGCAAGGTGGATGGATTTGGAGGGCTGTGTGGATGGATTTGGAGGGCTGGATGGATGGATTTGGAGGGCCGGATGGATGGATTTGGAGGGCTGGGTTGATGGATACATGTAGTTTTTTGTCATTCAGAGGCATTTTCTTGCTTTAACACTATAAACATTAAAGGAATAAAACTAATTCTTTTGTGACGTTGGCTTTTTTATAAGAACATTTGTCATTTTTTGCTATATTTTGATTATTTGAAGTTATGTGGTTGTGTTATTTCATTGCAGTTAAGAGAATTTTTACATGTTTTTGTGTATTTCATTTTGTGCAGTGAGTCTTTCTACTCCGCAGAGCAACATAACGTTCAGAAAGTAAACCTATTGTACAATAAACTCAACCTCTCGTGAACTCAACGTCTACAGAATTTATCAGAACTGATCTCCACTGTGTCTCCAAGTCAACAAAAGAACCTAGACATTTGTAAAGAAGAGTACTGCAAAGACGTTTATGATGAATGATTGCTTGTAAATTATATGAACGAAAAATATGTCGAGTCAGTTTGGACTAAGCTGTGTTTTGGTGCGTGTAAAGTATTTGCCGTTCATCTTCGAATTATTGCCAAACTTAATTAGTCGAACTTACCCAGATTTTGGGTTTGTACTAAGTAGTGCTCGAGTGTTATGTGAACGCATAATTGGTCAATTTTGGACATGTTTGAATTTCTGCATATAGGATTTTAGTATATAAGGCAAACTCAAAGTTCCTCTCGGAAGCAAGTGCTTTCAGGAGGTACTTTGAAGGTGCTATATAAATCTCTGGCCATTGAAGTGTTGTAGTCTTATCGGTGCTTAAGTCAAAAGTTCCTGGAAGCTGTTGACTTCACAGGCACATCTCTCTGCTTCTGTAGCGATTTGTCCATCGCTGTGAAATCATTTCTGAAATAAACTAGGAGCTATATGAATGATACTACAGTACAGTTGCAACATGAAAACTATTCCATAACGATAAGAGGTTTGTTGGTAGGTGTTATAGAAATACTCTGTTAAGATACTATATACTATACACACTTGGGTAACTGTTACAAGAAGGAGCTTTCAGCTTCATGTCCAAATGCTCAACTAAATACAGCTTATTTCCCAGGGCTATTTAATTTGTCATGATTTTTTTGTAAATTTACCGGTACAATGCGTTGCAATAAAATAGGTATAACAGTCCAGTATGATGTAACTCCAGGATCTTGCAGTAAAGTAAACTTTAAATATCAGGCTTTATGCAGTTTTAATAGAATGTACACAATTCATCAGGTTATAAGTGGGTCCCTGTTTTGTGATCCGTAAGCTCCTGCAGCTGTTGGCATTGCTGCCACATAATAACACTTGTCATGCTAGTTTACAAATCTCCAATATTTTTACCATCTTCTAACAGTAATATTATTACTAATGTTAATGTTAACAAATATTTTTTTAATAGTTAACTATTTAAGAATTAACGATTAATTAATAGTTGTGATTAATTGTATTCCCCAATAAGTAGGCTAATGACAAATACAAAATTAACATTTTCATTGTTTATTATTAATATTTATTGCTAGTTAGTAGTTACTTAGTAGTTACTTGTTCATATTGGTAGTCTTGTTTACATTTGTCAGTTAAAATGTCTTCCCTTAGCCTCTTCTTTTCCCTCAGCCAATTATGCAAAAAAAACAGCATTCATTAGCACTGCTTGGTTCTAGTGAGCAACATGTTTTGCTGAAAATGTAACCGGCTGAGCTAAAAAGTCATTAGTTTCCTCAGCCCTAGTTAATACGATAATAACGAACATGCATTCGGAGGACTATTTTTGGTGAGCGTTATAATGTGCATATAATGCAGATTTGATTCACCTTCAGTGATAATGGGGTTTCGATGAGCTGGTTTATGTTATATGATATTATTCATTAGCTCTATAGTGCCACGATCTGTTGACAAGGCCCCTAAGCAACTGCATGGAAACATTGACTCGCTCGTTCTTCCTGCAAGGAGTGAATTCTGGGTTGTGCTTGACCCCTCAAATGCTGTTAATGGTAAGACGAGCACTCGATAATTCGTCCACTTTGTCAGCTGCTCTAGACAAGACATTGATGTACATTTAATTTAAAACTAATGTCAAAATGTAAATACTAGTAATAGTACAGTATTGATATGTCTGATTTATTTTGCTTTTTAGCGGTGCTATATAGATTACAATTCTAGATAATACAATCAAAGTAAGAACGATAAAGTGTATTACCCTAATTGCCTTTGTGCTCATAGCTGGCCATTTGAAGTAAATAAATGGTAGGGAAGTAATTCATCTCGTAAAGAAATGTACATTATTTTTCCATTTATTTTAATTATTGCCAGATTGTTATAATGACCAGAATTATAATTACTGCCAAATCAGCATTTTAATCTGAACTGATTTTAATTAATTAAAGGATTAATTATAAATGTTGAACATTTATTATAAAATTTGTTATATACCGGTAGTTAATTCTGATTTACCACAATTACATTCCATCAATGTGAGAGGTAGCCTGATGTTACTCATTCGGGTAAATGAGTTTTTGGCATGCTTGAAATTCAAAGGGGTCTGTTTTATTTGCTTAAAATAAATCCTGTGGTAAACCCAGTTTTGTTTTTTCTTCAGCTCAATATAATGAACATTTCAGCAATTTTCTAAATTTTAAAAGCGAATTTCTATAATTTGTTAAGCTTTTTATTCCAGAGGTGTTAATGGTTTCAGTGCCCTTTACAATAAATAAATTTGTCATTAAGTGATAAATGAGGATAAGATCATTCCTAATACTTTAGTAACTTGAATGATATTGTGATGCTGTGTGTAAATGTGGTGATTGGTAAAGTGCAGGCCATTTACTACCATACCTGGGATTCATATCTCGGTGGTTCTTAAAATTGGGCATTTTGTTGTCGAGTCATGCAACGAATGATGAAAAGTTGTTTGATTATATTGGGATTGCTCTTGCCCTTTCAGTGCCTCAGCAAAAGACAACCTCACCTTTGAGGCCTGAATTAAGGAGCGGCCATAACTTTTACATTTGCGTTGATATTAATTGAATTTATTTTAAATGTGATTGTTCTCTAAAGTTTGTCATACTAATCAAAAGACATTTGTCTTTCTAAAGATGCTGGCAATATGTTTGAAGGAAGTATGCTTTAAATGTCTCGTCACACATTGATGCCTGTAAATATCGATGTCTTGTGAACGTTTTTGCAAAGTTTTGAAATGCAAACTCAACTCGTTCATCATCACACGTTGCCATTTAGCAAGAGCACTCTTAAGCCAATACAACCCAACATATACTGATATTGATATACTTTGACCTGTTGATACAACCCAACCTACCGGTAATAAACCCAGTTTGCTGATAGATACCTGCATATTATTACACCCCACGCATGTTAATTGAACATATTGATATACTCCAAGATATGCATGCCTCCAAGATATTTATACTCATATAAATGCCCAGATACAATACTCCCAAACATTCACCCCAACACATTGATGCACCCCTACCTACTTATATACTAGTACTCCAAACAAACATTCTCAACTTAACTCACAATAGAGCTGCTCTACTGGACAAATAATAATAATAATATTAGCATACTGATCTCTTCCGCTGTATAAAAGCGTTGTTTTCCTACACAACAGTTAGTGTATGCTTCAGATTTTCACGTATTGTGTCACGTGTATTGCACAGCTTTTTGTGTAATTATTCTAAGAGTACGAGTTAGTTGTGAAATGTAAAATTCTGTCGAATAGGAGTTTTTCAATGCGAACGAACGCCCACCGAAACTGTCTGCATGCTAATGTAAATCAAAAACCAGTATTCATAACTGTTTGTCTGCTGACGTTTGCAGTTTATTAAATCCTGTTGTGTTTATTAAACTTTGTTAATTAAACCGTGTTTTTTGGTATATATTAAACCATGTCTGTGTTAAGTCGATGATGGAATTGTCCCACGGTGTTGCCATTCACTGTTATATTGGATACAGTTGGATGTCAAGATTAGAGCCAGGCAGGCGAGTTCCTTGGGCCTACAGTGGGCTCAGATTGCATCAGTGATGAAAACTAGTGGGTCCCGTGGGCCCAACGAGTTTGGCTGTCAGACGATAAAATGAAGAGGAATATGTGGGAAATAGATAGAGCAGGAAGGGGATAAAATGGGGAGGAAGTAAAAAAGAAAAGGGACCAGAAAACACAGAGAAAGGAAGGGGAGGAAATGAACGAGAGGCTAAGAAGGAGGAACTGTAAAACGCAAAAGGGGATAAAGAGGAGGAAGAAGAAAGCACAAAAAGAAGGAGAGTAAAATGACAGACACTAAAAAGGAGAAAGGAATGGAATCACAAAAAAGGAAAGAAAGAATGAAGACAAAGAAGACTTTTGACAGGCAACTCTAGGCACTTAATAATAATTCTATTTCTAAGTACAGATATTGTTGAAAGCTACATGTATATAGGGGCGTTAGCGCCTTTACACGGGCCCATCTAAGATGCTCTTGGCGTCGTAGCTCGTCTGCAGTTCACAAAACGTGTGATAGCTCAATTTACATTCAATCATCTGAACAGGCTTACTATGGGGGTGGACGACGAGGGTCGTCTTCCTATGAAGCCTCGTCTGCCGGGCCAGCCCCTCGCTGTAATTATTTACAGGGACGAAGTGTCGGCCGCTGGCAAGCTGAGTGATCATCGACTGTGGGACCAGCAGACTCACGCCAGCCGGTCTGTTTCATATCGAACCATTTATCAATCTCAACGCACGGAAAGTTCACGATCCTAATTGCACACACGGGCGCACGCACACACAGACACACACGCACACATTTGAATACAGATACACGAGTAATGTGTCGAGTAGTGTGTGTGTGTGTGTATGTGTGTGTGTGTGCGCGTGTGTGTGTGTGTGTGTGTGTGTGTGTGTGTGTTTGTGTGTTTGTGTGTTTGTGTGTGTGAGAGAGAGTAGTATATATATATATATATATATATATATATATATATATATATATATATATATAATATTCATTCATTCATTCATTCAGAGCATTTATATAGCGCCCCTTCAAGAAACTACTCAGGAGCGCTCCCGGCCCAGCCACGACTAAAGAAAAAGACTTGAGGGACTTGTAGAACCCTGTCAGATGGCTTACAAGTAAAAACGGAGCTTAAGTGGTAGGTCATTCCAAATGGAAGGGCCAACAACCGAGAAAGCACGGCGTTGCCTAAAAGCCAAGCGAGTCCGTGGAACAAGGAACTCACCCCTCATCGCAGAGCGAAGCACCCGACGCGCTGGAACATCAGACACTGGGCGGCAAAGATCACGCAAGTAAGATGGAGCGCAGCCAAGAACACAACGAGAAACAAGAGCAGCAATGCGATATGAGATACGCTGAGACACAGGCAGCCAATGTAACACATCACGCATGTATGCAGAGACAGGAGAGTACTTAGGAAGCCGTCCAATAAGCCGAGCGTAGAACTCGATCAAGCCGCCCCAAAACACCAAGGGAAGGCCAGCAAGTAGTGAGGAACAGTGGTCAATTCGACTAGTAACAAAGGCATGAACAAGGACCACAACTGCATCATGAGAGAGAGAGCGAGAGACCACTCGAAGCTGACGAAGCTGATAATAACAATTCCGTGCAATTGAGTTCACATGTTGAGATAAAGTAAGCTCGGAGTCAAGAGAAAGTCCCAGATCACGAACTGTGAGGGAAAAGGTTATATATAATATATATATATATATATATATATATATAGAATGTCTCAACTGCAGATACAAATTTTCCAGAGCGACGACTCAACTGATCGGTCTGTTTGAAGCAGAAACATAATGTATTCTTGTGGCTCGAATTCTCGATCAAACGATGATGAGAGCTTTCTGAGACACTATAGTCACTACTAATAGTGCTTGGCTTTGTCAGGAATCACTTTCCATGGACTCATGAACATGTGCAGCAGGTACAAATCCACCTGTTACAGAATATATACTGACAGCATTGAGAAGCCCCTGACAATTGAGCCACGCTGATGATAATGATGATGATGATGATGATGATGATGATGATGATGATGATGATGATGATGATGATGATGATGATGATGATGATGATGATGATGATGATGATGATGATGATGATGATGATGATGATGATGATGATGATGATGATGATGCCATGTATACCATCTCTCCCTTTACAAGATCAGCATGTAACATACCCCACACCGCAGATCTCGAGGGAGGAAATCCCTATAGGTGTTTCAGACATCATTTTGCATAGTCAGACCTACGAATAGGTCAGCTATCACCCAGAAGACATGGCACCGCAAACCTTAATGGAAGGCATGCTAGCCTATACCCTGCCAGCATGCCAAAAGGGAGTCCATATAGGACACATGTTCCCATGTGGGACCCATACAGCGCCCATTTGGTTCCCATCTAATGCCGTTGGAAATGCTGGCAGCGAAGTTGTTAGTGTCATTTAAGACATTGAGTTAATTGAATTAATGTATGACAATTCGGAAATAGACAAATAATTGTCTGTCCATTAGCCACAGTAACGACGGCAGTCACTAGAGTACTAGACATTTGTTGAGACGAGTCATGGAAGATATTATTGCGAATGCAGAAGATTGCTATCGCAACATGGAAAAGGAGGAGAGGAAGAAGGAGGAAGAAGAGGGGAGGAAAGTGGTTCGTTCAGTCGGTCGCCGCCAGAGGGCCAGGTGAGTCCCATTGGCTGTTTAAGTGGATTTGCTTCGGATGGGCGATTTGTCAATTCACGACACGCGCAAATCATCTTCGCCCCAGACGCCAATGGCAAGACGCAACATACGACACAGACGGACGGACCGACAGACAGACAGAAAGACACAGACAGACAGAAAGACAGAAAGACACTGACAGACAGACAGAAAGACACAGACAGAAAGACACAGACAGATAGACAGACGGACGGACAGACAGACAGAAAGACACAGACAGAAAGACAGACTGACAGACACTGACAGAAAGACACAGACAGAAAGACACAGACATAAAGAAACAGACAGATAGACAGACGGACGGACAGACAGACAGACAGACAGAAAGACACAGACAGACAGACAGACACAGACAAACAGACAGAAAGACACACAGACAGACACAGACAGATAGACAGACGGACGGACAGACAGACAGACAGAAAGACACAGACAGAAAGACAGACTGACAGACACTGACAGAAAGACACAGACAGAAAGACACAGACAGAAAGAAACAGACAGATAGACAGACGGACGGACAGACAGACAGACAGAAAGACACAGACAGACACAGACAAACAGACAGAAAGACACACACAGACAGACACAGACATAAAGAAACAGACAGACGGACAGACAGAAAGACACAGACAGACAGAAAGACACAGACAGACAGAAAGACAGACAGACAGACACAGACAAACAGACAGAAAGACACACACAGACAGACAAGACAGACAGACGAGATGCAGGAATATAGAAACGTATACACATTCTCATCCTGTGAATATTCTGTCATAACGTATTGCATGCGTCACGTGCATAATATGAAAGCCACGATGCAGCGACTTTCATTATCACTCAAGCGCATTTAGATTGTGTGCAGAAAGGACACAGGCCAACCAATTTATATGAAGACCTGCAAAAAGATATAGACAGATAGATTAGATCAAATAAATGTCTATGAATACAGACAAGGGCGTCGACACGGGAGGGGCTAGTAGGCCTGGTTACCACATAAACATCTATAGGCCTAAGGCAGATGTGATTTTGCCCCGCGGCCACCGCCACAACGTTTGAACCGAGAGATTAAGCTTGTAATGTGCATAGATTACATTCAAAGCCTGGATAATAGAAACCCAGGTAAAGAGGTTATTGCCCTTGACCTAATTTGAGTTTGAGAAATTTCGTTTATTTTTCGTTTATTTTCGTTTATTTTTAATGATGATAATAAAGACGTCATTGACTCATTTTGTAATGGTCTACGGCGCTCTACGCCATGACAACAGGCCCAGTATCACGTCTTACATTATTTTAATATGGTCTCCGCCATGGTAAACGTACAATCACCATTGTTACGTCATTTACAATAGCCTCCGTCACCGTAAAACGTCCAATCACGATGGAAGTTTAATCCGAAGGGGGTGGAGCTGACCCTATTTGCACGAAGTTCTTTGTCGTGCGTCGCAGTGACGTGTCCATGATCTCCAACCAATCGGATTACGCCGTTCTTTTTTTGGCGGATGCGCCGTCTAGACCGGACTTTAAGAGATTAGTCAACGGACGACTACAAAAGCCGAATTAGCTGCGTCGTCGACGTCACAAAGCACAGACATGGCGTCCATAAGAGGTCCACCTACGACTTTATTGGCTTCGCGGCAAACGTTTTATTAGAAAACGGCCGAATACGTTTTCCATCGACGAATGGAATGATGTGACGTGCCGAGCAAATATGGCCGTCTAATACGGGATCTTTGTCACGGGCCGTCATCGGAGCTGTGCGCCGCGGGCCTTAAGTTCGCTAATTCGCCGAAACTGTCGAGACTGGCCAGTCCATTCATCACGGAAGCTCCTCCGTCTGAAGCATTTACGTTCGTTGCTCCACCTGTAATAGCGATACGTGAGCAGGAAGCTAAGCCTTGATCTGATTACAGGATGTTGAGAAGGGACTAATCGCACCTGATCGGGTAATAATCCGAGTCGCTATCAATTCATTGAAAAAGACCAGAGCACTCTAGGTGTGCTTCTCCTGAGAAACATGTAGATATGTCCGGGGTTCGATAGCAGATAGTAACATGAATAAATAACCGTGAGGAAATGTTGTCCTGTTCGATTTTTTTGTCGTAGCTGTAGCCTATGAGCTTCGTCTGAAAAATCTTTCAGCCGGGTAACCGCTCTAATGAGCCTTTTTGTTTTGTATAGGCTATACGACGTGTAATCAAAGTTGGATCAACTTACATTATCTGTACTTTACTACACCTTAACTTACCTTTTTTGATTAATAGTGACCATCGACTGATGCCCTGTGCATTATCACAGTGGCGCTACAAACGTTCTTAGATTAGTTGTTAGTCGTAGCCTTGACTTTCCTTACCTCACTTCATTTACTGGGATCGTGGTTTGACTGACCCTGTACAGAGGCGATGTATTAGCGAAGGCTTATAAACGCTCCACCAGTGTGCAGTGGCGCAAGATTTGGGAAATGCCACTTTCATGCAGTAGGCCCCTACTGAACGTCATAGACCATTGAAACGAGTCTGAGAGGGTAGGCGTATTGTACAATGCAGTATGGAAGTCGCGCACGGATCGAGTGGCAAGGGTTTATCGTGTGCTCTGATGTGTACACTTAAATATAGGGGAACATGGGCCCAAGTCCCACATGGATCAATACCTATTGTTGGCCATTATATTGTATAAAGTAGAGCTATACCGATATCGCTTCTTGCCAATTGTGCCGATACCGCGTATAGTCTAGCCGATTATTAAATTGCCGATACCGATACCGCGTATTGCCGATTATTAAACAGCCAATACCCATTATGAGACAGAATATTTCATTATTTGTTTAATCAAAATGTTCGGTTCCGAAACATAAACCAGTAATCTGTCGTCACAACTATAAGGATGGACGTTTAAGTTCAGTTGGGAAGTTGTTAACGATATGTTTTAATGCGTAAATAATAAGGGACATAAAGCGATAGATGAAAATCGATGAAAAAAACTTGGAATATGCAATAATTCAAGTAAAACTATTAAATTATAACACAATTTTGACATCGGCACCGATAAACCGATTATTTCTGCCGATACCCGATTATACCGATTGTTCTAATAATCGACCCGATTACGCGTATGGCCGTTTAATCGGTACAGCTCTAGTATAAAGTGATTCTGGTCTCTGGATGCAGTTTGGTAGACGCTACATCAATGTTGACCTATAGGCCCCTAGGCCTACGCGGCTACGCCTACATCGTTGATCATAGTCTGGATACCAGTTCTATTTTCAACTTGCACATTTACTTAGAATAAATATAGCGCTAAAAATGCATATATATTTTTGCGTGCATATAACGCAACATATAAATACAGTGGTTTCCAGTTTTTCACACGCGCTGCTGAGTTTTATTACAAACTTCCAGACTGGCATAAAAGTACATCAGTTCACCCGATGCGATAGTCATTTCACTCGACGAAGCGTGGCCGTTTCCCTGTTCTGCCCAAATTTCTTATTAAGTTATGAATATTTAATGAATTTCATATTCGGTTTATTAAACCATGTTCTGCACAACGCAACCAGGGAAAGGCTTAGTGTCGCGGATTCTGGAGGCTACTTGGCGTACATAAATGCAGTAATTTCTAGACGTAGTTGTTTGGCCCTGACGATATACCCGAAGATGCCAGACGTAGGTGGTTTAGATTAAGCCGACGGTAGGTCTTCTGGGGCTGATCAGTTTCCGATCAACGTCACCCTCCTTCTTTATCCAGGCTTGGGACTGGTGCTACCAGATTACAGGCACTGGCAGAGTTATATGAGAGGGAGAGAGAATATGGATTAGACGAGGAGGAGGACGAGGAGAACGAGGAGAGGAGGAGGAGGAGAGGAGGAGGAGGACGAGGAGAGGAGGAGGAGGAGGAGAGGAGGAGGAAGAAGAGGCGGAGGAGGAGGAGGAGACAGGATAGGATGTATTTGCATCGAAGCACTGATATCATTGACGTTCTGATAACTCAATTGCTGCAGGCATACAAGAGCCATCACAAATCGATGACACCGATACGAGCAAACAGACAGGAAGACGAACCGACGGACAGAAATAGACGGACAGACAGAAGGACATAGAGACACCTGGGCGCACACACAGGAAACAGAGGGGACCTGATACACAAAGAGGCAAGCATAGAAACAACATGTCGAGCAGACAGAGAGAGAGAGAGAGAGGCAGACAGAAAGCGACGTCCGAAGATAGAGACACGGACAGATAAGAAGTAAGACAATTACGAAGACGGTGAGAGAGTGATACATAGACAGCGAGAAAAGGGAGAGAGGAGAGACAGACAGACAGACAGACAGAAAGAGACAGAGTTAGAGAGAGAGTTAGAGAGAGAGAGAGAGAGAGAGAGAGAGAGAGAGAGAGAGAGAGAGAGAGAGAGAGAGAGAGAGAGAGAGAGAGAGAGAGAGAGAGAGAGAGAGAAAGAAAAGAGAAAGAGAAAGACAGAGTTAGAGACAGACAGAGACAGAGAGAGAAGGTGCCGGAAATAGGAAGAAAGTGATACAGGAGAACACGGAGACAACAGTGAGATAAAGAAGCGCGAAAGAGGGTGAGGGTTTCGTTAGAGAGAAATCACTGACCGTGGGTCATATAGTCGTAATGCCCGTCATAGTGGTCGTCGGTTGGTTGATGGCCACTCCCTGTCCATCGCCCTCCTCCTCCTCCTCCTCCTCTTCCCTTCAAGACAACCAGCAAATTGCCATTCATTAGTCAGCTCCCGTCCTCTTTCCAGTCTCCGGCGCTCTCGCCTACAGGAACAATGGCACCGGGTACCGTGCCATTGATAACATCGTATGTAACAGTAATACCCCCGTATACTTATTTACCTAGATTTGGTACGTCAAGTTACGCTGCATTGTACAGAAACTAATCAACGTACATTACGTCATTAAGGATGCATCCGGGTCTTGAGTTTCAGCTCTACCCTTTAGAACTCTTTTGGCTTAAGCGCAGTCTCAGAGACAATCGTGCATTTTGCTCTGTACATCGGAAATCGAACTCTGAAAACGATTAGAAAAGTAAGTAAGTATTTCCTTTATTGAAAAACCAACTGCTATCTGCATTTTGGTGTACATAGGCTACATAGCTCATAAAATAGATTTAAAAAAATAAAGCATTCGTGTAAACAAAGTTTTACTAGATAGACAGTTTGCCTTAGGTAGGCCTATGATTCTATTGTGGGTCCTGGGACGTAACGAGTATGATTTCACTGGAGGCAATAGCTGATGTAATACATGCGCAGGGTTGCTAATGATGGTTGAAAAGAGACTAGATTCTGCTTTCTGGAAAAGTTGCTCGAAACTATGGTAGTTCTAAATGTTTGCGCCTCAATCGCCTTAACATCTGCTGTGCCCTCTGTGATCCTCTGGAAACCGGACTCGGACCTCCCTCGGACTACTCTTTTGGACAACCCCTCTGACTATACGCAGCGCTCGTGAATAAGCTGGTGGCCTGCGCTTGGCTTTCGAGTGGCGCTTTAGAAGTTTGGAGATTACGATTACGATTACGAATCGAGTCACCAGGCACAACCACGAACCTTATCCCACTCTGTGCAGTTATTCGGTTGATTTCCGCTTACTTCCGGCTCCCAATTCTCGCTTCGAACTCGAGATTTCGTTGGCGACAAAAGACTGGTCGCAGTGCGGCTCTCATTCTGTCCGTCGAAATAGCGTTTCTTGTTCCGCTCTCGTTCCAACAGGAACGTCAGAAATTTCGTCGTTTACGATCGGCGCACAGCACCGAAGGTCGGAAAAACGAGTCATTTCGCATGGCCGTTCCGAGCTAAAGAAGTTATTGAACGATTGGCTGGAAAAGAGCCGGTCCCGTCGAAACGTCGGATAATTATCGGACGACGTATAGGGAAGGAATAAGAAAGACGGGGGAAGAACGGGTTGCGACATCCGATGCGTCCAATTTCGGCGGCCGTGCGACGCCGAAATTATGTCCGTGAAATTTTATCACCGCCGCCGCCAATTGTTGAGGGATATTTCGCAGCAACTATCGAACGCCAACTTATTAGGAGAGGAAGAATGGAGTTGGAACATGGGAGTGGCTGGAACTATTCCGGCGTCTAGAATGTCATCAACTGACGCTGGGTAGAGAGGGAGGGAGATATATAGACAGACAGACAGACAGATCGAGTCATCCTGTCTCGATTCTCTATGTAACTCCGTTCCTTCCTCAGTTATTCCATCCAATCATCTATTCCTTCCATTCAACCGTCCTTCGATCCTTGTCGCTATGTCTCTGTTTTACTGTTTAACTGTCTATGTGTCTGTCGGAGAGACAGATGCAGTACATACAATCATACATACATAAATACATACATACATACTTACATACATACATACTTACATACATACATACATACATACATACATACATACATACATACATACATACATACATTATATATATATATATATACTCACACATACATATATTCACATACATACAGACATACATACATACATACATACCATCATGCATACATGCACGGAAATACGCTGTACATACATGTCTGTCTGGTCTGTCTGCCTCGATGCCCTCAATCCTGTGCCACTCCATTCATATAGTTTCAGCCAATCTGCACCAAAATCTCGTTCGGCCAATGGCGCTCCTACACGGAATCTCTAGCAATAGCAGACATCATATGAACTGTGGATTGTCGCTGTCGATACAACGCTGGCAAGCACGATTAGCACCAAGATTGATCAAAGATTGTACTAGGACCAACACTTGGCAAAGGGTCCAAATAAATCAATTCAAATCAGTTTATTTCCTGAACCAACACCAAGGACAAAGTGACATACAAATGAACACATATATAAATATACGACTAACTAATGTAACAAGCTGCGTTCTGTCAGCCTGGTGTTCGGAATAAACGAAAATTGATTGATTGATTGATAGTACAATTATGGCACTAAACGTAGTAATTTTCATCAGCTGTGGCTATCAAGGGGAGACCATATAATTTATGGTAGGTAGTTGAACATCAAGGCAATTTGAAATGTTAAAATGCGTTTAACCTGAGGTTGTGTTTGCTTCTCAGCCGAAAGATCCTCCGAACTTAAGAGGACGACGCTTCTGAGGAAGTGCTAGTGAGATGTCCGGATTTCTGAAGCGCTCAAAGAACGAAGTCGGAGCCGATTAATTACCGATTATTTTAGTTAAATATAATATATTTAACTAAAATAATCGGTAAATAATCGGTTCATATTATGTGAAGAGGTCGTTAGTATGACTCGGGTTCGACTCGAAGTTCACGCAGCTCCACCGTGCTCTTTCTGGAAATAGTAATCGGTGGCCACGGACAGGAACAGGAGAAGCAGGAAGAGGAGATGGAGAAGGAGAAGGAAGAGGATGAGCTGGAGAAGTAGAAGTAGAAGTAGAAGGAAAAGGAGAAGGAGGTGAGAAGAAAGAGGAGGAGAATGCGAAGGAGGAAGGGGAGGAGGAGAAGGAAAAGGAAAAGCAAGAGGATGAGAAGGAGGAGGAAGAGGAGAATGTGAAGTAGGAGGAGAAGGAGGAGGAAGATGAGAATAAGAAGGAAGAGGAAGATGAGAAGGAGGAAAGAATGAGAATAAGAAGATTGAAGCGAAGGAGGAGGAGGAGGCGAAGGAGGAGGAGAGTGAGCATGACATTAAGGAGAAGAAGAAGGAGGAGGAGGAGGAGGAGGAGGAGTAGGATATGATAACGATGATTTTGATTAAGAGTTGACCTTTCAGCTCACTTCGAAAGCAACCATGGCAATGAAATGCTATTGACATCATTTGACTGGTCTCGGCATTCAAGGACAGGTGGCTCTCGAATTTATCGCCTGCTCTTTCCACTGACAGTGTACACTTGATGTACTCATTTCGTAGTTGAGATCGCTAGCAGAATAAAAATCGAAGGCACTGCTTTTGCCGTGTCAAATTTTTAACCCCGACTCTAGGAGGTTGACGTCCGATCACGCTGACCAATAATCTAATGGCATAGAATGATAGAACGATAGGCTACTTATGACATCATAATCATAATCATTATCTGACTTTACCTTTCCATCGCCAAGAATATCTCCAACGCGGTCAGTGTCCATTGAGTGTGATGCTGATGTGTCGAAACCCCTAATCGCTAATTCACTTCCAACGGTGAGCTAATCTTACTGGAACCGGTGCTATTAGTTCTCTTCCATCTAGATCGAACGAGCGGTCTTCGCCTGCTGGCGATACGCGATGCATGTCGGGCTTTTTATAGCGCCACACCGAACGAACGTCAAAACGACCGGACGTGGCCAAATATGAACCGTGAACACGTTGACTAGTGGTCACTTGAAGCATAGACTGACCAGGCGAGTGGACTTGGGCAGCGCGAGGTCTACTGTGATGTTACAAGAACGCTTTCAGACACAATTGTCTTGCAACCAGCGATCTACAGTGTATTAAAGCTATTATTAATTATGTGCCTTACGAGCAGAAAGATGGCATTAGTTTCTGCTGAGGAGTTCTCTCCCTGTGGCGCTACCTAAAGCTTTACGTTACGTTGCTGTTACGAGACGTTACACTTGAGACCGGACGAAACGTGGTAATCTCTTCTTGACCTGAGGTCAACCGTCGTTCTTGTTCCTGGTGCTTCAGTCGTAATGGAAACGGAAACGATTCTGTTGATAACGGTCGTCGTCTGGATGCGTTTTCGGAAAGGTAGGACTTCCGCTTCCCGTTGAAGAAAAAAGACTCCACAAGAGGGGTTTATATAGGGCCTACATGCAGAGCCATGGGCGTAGCCATGAAAACATTTCGCAGATGTTTAAGATTGGGGGGTTCCATTGAAGATGGTCGCAAAAGTTAAGGTTACGTTGTATTTCTCATGTAAAAGCATAAAAAAATCCCGGAAACTTATTTGGGGGTTTGAACCCGTAAAACCATCCCTTAAATACTCCAATGTGCAGAGCTATATATTAGTGTTCGCATACAGACGAATTTATTAATTCGTTCATTCATTTCAGAGATTTATAAGCGCCCCTTCAAGATGACCTACTCAGGAGCGCTCCCGACCCAATTAACCCCGGCTAAAGAGAACAGTTTTGAGGTTAGAATAGAACGTGGCCGCAAGGGCTATAGGCATTAGACGTAGTGCCACAGGAAGCCCATTTCAGATTGCAGGGCCAGCAATACAGCAATAGAAAACTGCCTATTGTAAGTGGTAAAACAAGAAGTTAGGGTCGACATCAACTGACGTGCCACCCAAAAGATGGCGTTGAACAATGGATAATGCATGCGATGTCGTCTATAAAAACGGTTAGAGAGCTTTCTGCCGTTGCTATATATACCTCAATCGCGTTAATAGCCAGTGGTTAGGTGACTATTAGCATATGAGGCCACCACTGCCAATCACTGTCGATGTCAACGGCCTTTGTCGCCATAACTTCCCATAAGATGTCGATAAACTGTGGTATCCTTCCATCCAGACAGCGGTTAAACCCTAAATTAACTGAGCGCTGTACAAAGTTTCTTACTGCTGGAAATTCCTGGAATCCATTCAATTGCCAGCGTATTGTCTAGCAGCAGCATGGGCTTACAACCGACAGAGGTTAATGTAGGGTGGAAGACGCCAATGGTTGGCAGCCAAGAGTTGTTTAACAATGGAAACAATTGAAATCGCCAGTATATGTGCGTATTATGGGACTCCTAGAACGTGACTGAAATGGCACGTTCACTGTGGTACTTAAACCAGTTGTTCTTAAGTAGACCGGCTCTGTATCTGTTGTGATCACTGGTCCGCAGAATAGTCCTATAAGACGATCCATTTTGTATATATTTTAATTCAAAAATTCATGAAAATAACTTGAAAATATTTAATTTTAAACAATCTTTGATTACTAAATTTTGTAGATTTATATATGCGCAAAAATAGAATAACCTATGAAATATTGCTTCAGATTAAGTTTGAATTACATCAAGGTTATATCATTGCTGCAATCAGAAAAAAGTCTTATGCATCGATTATAATTTTATGCAATATGTGTATTGCAGGCTGTCTGTTCTGTTAGTAGTTAAGATTTATGTCTTCTGTCATCTGTGTTCTTGTGAATTGTTTCAATTGCAACACTGTACATTGTAACCGGTTGCGGTTTGTCAACCGGATTGTTTCAATAAAGAATATTATTAATATAAAAGTTGTTCCTTGTCCTTAGCTGAAAAGTTTAAGATCTACAACTTTCAATACTGACCGACAACTTTGATTGACCGTGCTGTAAACGTGTCACAGGTTTGTCATATTGAGAAAACAAGAAAGTTAAACCATTCTGGTAACATTATGAGGAAAAGGGGAGACTGCTTGGAGAAAGAAATAATGCAGGGCACAACAGCGGGAACGCGAACACGTGGAAGACCAAGAACTACTTGGATTGAGAATAATAAGATCTTGGACGGGTTTAAATATGTATGAATTGATGAAGGCGACGGAGGACAGATTCATCTGGAAGCAGACAGTTGAAGGTGCGGTCAAACTTCGGATCGAAGATGGCTAAAGACAAGAAAAGAAAGGTTAGGTAAGATCGACGTCACAGCCACAAGAGTCGTTAAACATTGGATATTAATATCACACAATTATTATGAACAAACAACAGCTAATTTACCAGATCAGATACGGGTGCTTTGTCGATCGGGTTATTCCACTGGGTTATCTCTTGTCTGATGACCACTTTTAATAGCGCCAATTAGTACCGCAAATAATGATTTGCTTTATAGGAGGAGGAGGAGAAGGGAAGGAGGAGGACGAGGAGGAAGGAGAGGAGGAGGAAGTGGTGGAGCAGGAGGAGTAGGGGAGGAGGAGGAGGAAGAGGAGGAGGAGGAAGAAGAGAAGGAGGAGGAAGAGGAGGAGGACGAAGAAGAAGAAGAGGAGGAGGAGGAGGAAGAAGAAGAGAAGGAGGACGAAGAGGAGGAGGAGGACGAAGAAGAAGAGGAGGAGGAGGAGGAAGAAGAAGAGAAGGAGAAGCAGGAGAAGGAGAAGGAACATGGGCAGCAGGAACAACAGGATCAGAAGTAGGGCAAGAAGGAGAAGGAGGGAGAGCAGAAATAGAAGGAGGAGACGGGAGAGGAGGAGGTTGGGGTGGGAATATGGACTGGTTTGATCAACTTCCGGCGACAGATGAACATAGTGGGGCTGATCAATGGGAGAAGGAGGGGGAGGAAGGAGGCAAGCAGGGAGGGAGGAACGGCGATGGTATACACAGGAGATATATGGAGGGATAAAGAGAAGAGGCAGGAGGTGAAGGGAAAGACGCAGGAAGGAAGGCAAGGTCGAAAGAAGCAAACAAGCACAGAGGAGAACTTAATAAAGGACAAAGTTTGCGACGAGGAAAAGCATATAATATGTATGTATGTGTGTGTATATATATACATTGTGAGTGAGAGAGAGAGAGAGAGAGAGAGAGAGAGAGAGAGAGAGAGAGAGAGAGAGAGAGAGAGAGAGAGAGAGAGAGAGAGAGAAGAGAAAGAGAAAGAGAAAGAGACAGACAGACAGTCTGACAGTCTGACAGACGGACAGACCTGTGAGACAGAGACAGACAGACAGACAGAGACAGAGACAGAAACAACAGAGAGAGACAGAGACAGACAGACAGAGACAGACAGACACAGACACAGACAGACACAGATAGACACAGAGACACACAGAGAGACGTAAGGAGGCCGAGTGGGATGGAGGCACGCAGAAGGGAAATTATTGTCAGCGGGTAGTCATGGAAACATGGCTGCTGAGCCATTCTTGCTGTTTATCTGTCGTTTATGCTCAAATAAACAACAAACGAACCGTGTAGCACAACAGTCCCCAATCTATTTATATACTTGTATAGTTTATGTATATGCGCATTTATAGTATACACATCTATGTGTATGTATGCATATACATCTATTATATATATTTATATATGCATGTATGTCCATAAATGCTCACATTACCATGTTATATGATAACAGTTCAGCGATTTTGTGTGACTGGAACAAGGCGCTATATAAATTGTCATGTACATACAGTCTGTGTCTGGAAATTGCGCATCAAGAACTCTGTCTGTCCGTCCGTCCGTTCGTCTGTCTGTGTGTCCGTCTGTCTGTCTGTTTGTCTGTCTGGTACTCTATGTCGGTCTCTCTCGTGAAGTGTTTGCCACAATCATGCAGTCTCCTCTCATCGTTTCACTGGAACCGCTCTTCTAGCCGTGAAAAACGGGCGCTAAATAAACACAGTGTATTTGCCATTCAATCATTTTCTCACTTCCTCGTGTTAGGCTTCCTTCATCGCTGTGTAAGAAATTATCTAATTTATATAGCGCCTGTCGGAGGAACTCAACACAGCGTTGCAGCAATATTGTAAAAATGTAACCTGACGATGTATTCATATAATCTAATCCAGGAATGGCGAACCGATGGCACGCGTGCGCAAAGTGGCGCATGCGAAATTGGAGCGTTCCCCAAAATTTGAAACCTAGAAAGGGGCCGTCCATAAAGTACGTCACGCTCCAGGGGGGGAGGGGTTTAAGAAAGTGTGACAGTTTGTGACAGGGGGAGGGGGTCAGGCCATGTGTGACGTCACACATTTATTTTTGTTTAAATTTTATTTATAATTTATTTTTATTTTTTAGTAGAATTTCATAGCTTTAAAAATAATTTTCAAAAATTTTCTGAAACATTTTAAATTAGTTTTATGTCAGAATAGCATGAAATGCATATCTCCTGAATGTGTTTTTCACGATTCCTCTCGCTAGGAGCGCTAGTAATAATGCTGTTGCGAAGCCTTCTTTATGTATTAGCCTTGCTTTCGGAAGTATTATTATTTCTATGTTCGAAAGTGTGACGTAGTTTAGGGGGGGTCCGAGTTTTGTGACAGTTTGTGACAGGGGGAGGGGGGTAAAATGGTCAAAAATAGTGTGACGTACTTTATGGACGGCCCCAAATACAAAATCACTGTTGGAATCTACATTTTCTTTATGAAGGACTTTATTGTAACATCATTCTAAAACCATCTCTGAAATAATGTCTTTTAATTCATTTATTGTTACGCTTTGTCAATTAAAACATACATGAGAAAAACAATTATATACTGCAAAATTCCGAAGGGTATGCGAAGGTATTTTCTTAAATGTTTAGCGTCATTTCGGCACGCACCTCAAAAAGGTTCACCATCCCTGATCTAATTAACTTAAAATAATGTACCCCTTGTGGGGACAACTTGTCTATCCAGGGTATCCACCCTTGCCAATAGCTTCTGCTTTCCCTGATCTACCTCATGACTTCAAACCTGGTCTCTCCAATGGATTCTTAAATTTTTTATTACGATCTTACTTGAAGCGACCACTGGCTGATGCCTTTGGCGAATGGCGAAGAGGACCAATTACAGAGAACACGATTGTAAATTTAGTGTATGATCTTCTATCAATCAATCAATCAATCAACATGTTTATTTTGCAACCAAATTAACAAAATCATCAGGTTTACATATAAATTTCAACACGGCTACAAAAAAGGAGGCCCTAAAGGGATAAAGAATCCCGCTAAGTAGGGACACCAAATTACAGATTACATTAGAAAATTAATGGTGGCCTTTAAAGAAAGATTATAATTGAAAACATACTTGCAGTGACCAAGTGAATGTTAAAGTAAAAAAACAGAAAAGAAACTAAATGAACCAAAAACAGGAAAACATGGTTATTATTATTACAGTAGTTTTATATAGCGCCCCTTCAAGACAGTCTACTCAGGAGCGCTCCCAGTCCAACCTCGGTCAAACAGGACAGTCTTAAGGCTAGAGAAGAACTGAGCAGAGTATAATTTGAACTGAACATAGTATAATTTGTATGAAGGAAACTTGAACTACTTTATCTTTTTAATTAGTATGATACAGGCAGGTCTACTGTGCTAAGAATGCTGTATTCGTGTTTTTTGTCTTGTTACTGTGCTACCATATTTGAAAAGATTATAAATAAAAGATTGACATATATACATAGGCCTACATAGCGATGTCTAAAGGTTGTAGAAATTCACTGCAAAAGTTTCAAATTCACGTTAGCATTTTGTGAAAATGGGTGAAAATCACAGCAAATTCACGGCATGAAATCAAGCTTTCATTTGCTAAGATCCGAGCAAACAATAACGCAAAATAAGAAAGAAACGAGGCTTTTGCTATGTATAGAGATGTCAGTGTAAACGTCCTGCATCAAATCAGGTTTTGTATTATTTTTTACTAAGATCTAATCAATGTAATGATATCGATAACATAGATCACAAAACAGCGACGCGCTTTCGCTGTGTAATGGTACGTTAAGTGTCTGAGTCAGCGTTTGGCACATAGTTAGTTTCTGCAATTGCAGACCTGATTTTTTACATGATATTTTATTGTAGCGCCAAGTTATCATCTGTAAACCTTTGACGCTGGGGCAAATATTTCACTTCCGAAAGTCGTGTTCCGTTAATTTGACCAAATTTGCAATCACGCAATAATTCACGTCATTTGGATAATTCACGGAATTCACAGAACATGCCAAAAATCAGGGAATTTACACAGGGCGTAGCCAAAAAATTTACAAGGGGGTTTTACTTTTTTGGGTTCCATTGGAAATGGTCGAAAAAGTTCAGTTTTTTGTATTTAGCACATAATTGCATTGAAAAATTTCAAAGGGGTTTTAAAGTTTTCGGGTTCCATTGGAAATGGTCGAAAAAGTTCAGTTTTTTTTATGTCGCATATAATTTGCATTGAAAAAATGTCGGGAATTTATTTGGAGGTTGTAACCTGTAACCCCCCCAAATACGCCCATGAATTCACAGCTTCCGTGACTTCGTGAATTTCTACTATTCCTAATGATGCCCTAAAGTTGGCGCTATATAAAAACAAGGCCAGGTTCTGTGCGAGACAGCGTGGGGTAGCTAAGGTGGAAAGCATTTTGTCATGGCAACCGTGTTTGCTGAATGGTCCTTCGACCATTTCCGATGAGAAAGTTCAAGAAACCTGAGAGGCTTATTTTGTTCTAGGATGTGTTGCTAACTTTAATTTTTGATTATTTTTCTAATTGATAAACTGTTTTCGTATTTGTCGTGGACTGATTGATAGACAGATGCAGCAAGGCTTGCAGAGGGAAGTAGTCGGATGGAAAGACAGGTAAGAAGACAGACAATTAGACAGATAGGCTGTCAGGCTGACGGACAGGCAGGAAGTGAAAGACGAAGTAAGGGATTTGACAGACTGATGGATTGACAAACAAAGAGATGAGATGAGATGAGATGAGATGAGATGAGATGAGAGAGAGAGAGAGAGAGAGAGAGAGAGAGAGAGAGAGAGAGAGAGAGAGAGAGAGAGAGAGAGAGAGAGAGAGAGAGAGAGAAAAGAGAAAGAGAGAGAGAGAGAGAGAGAGAGAGAGAGAGAGAGAGAGAGAGAGAGAAAGAGAGAGGGAGACAGACACAGAGACAGAGACAGAAAGACAGAGATAGACACACCGACAGACAGAGAGTGAGTGAGTGAGTGAGCGAGTG
Source organism: Aporrectodea caliginosa (assembly GCA_020284085.1). Classification (NCBI taxonomy): domain Eukaryota; kingdom Metazoa; phylum Annelida; class Clitellata; order Crassiclitellata; family Lumbricidae; genus Aporrectodea; species Aporrectodea caliginosa. The sequence continues at coordinate 205,328 of JACEVL010001030.1, forward strand.
AGTGAGTGAGAGAGTGAGAAAGAGAGAAGGAGGGTGGGAGGGAAGGATGGAGAGGGAGATGGCGAGGGAGAGGGAGATAGTAATTTCGGTGTCTATATATATATATATATATATATATATATATATATATATATATATATAATATTATACATATATATAATGAAATCGAAAACCTGAAGGAGTGGACGAATAGTCTAAGAGGAGGAGCAAAGGCAGGAAGGGAAAGGGTGGAGTAGAGGAGTGGCAGTGGCAGAGGCAGGAAGGGAAAGGGTGGAGTAGTGGGGAGGTCGACGTGGCGTTTAATATTATCTTTTAATCAAGGTTGATAAATGCCTCAAGATTCGACCGAGGTCCGTCATTTTGAAGAGGCGAAGGAGAGGACTCGATGCTGTCTGTCTATCTGTCTGCTTCCTTATGTCTGACTGTCTTGCTGTCTTTTTATTTCTGTAGGGTTGTCCTTTTGTCTGCTTATGTCGATCTGTTTGTCTGCCTGTTAACTTATGTCTGTGTGTCTGTTGCTTTGTTTGTCTTCCTGTGTCTGTCTTCTCACATGTTTGTCAGTCTGCTTATGTTTGTCTGTCGTTTGGTTGTTTCTCTTCCTGTCTCTGTCTTTTTGTCTGATTGTCTCTCTGCTTATGTTTATCTACGTCTACTCATCTCAGTGGTTATGTTTCTTTCTGTGTTTCTGCATATCTCATTGCTTACCTGTCTGTAAGCATATACCCGGTACGCAACTTTGTATGTGTGTACGGCTGCGTATCTTTCTGCATCTGTCTCTGCCGTTCTGTGTTTACGTCTGTGCTTACTCTGAGTCTGTGTGTCTGTGTATCTCTGAGTGTCTGTGTCTACGTGTCTTTGCCTGTCTGTCCGTCTGCCTGTGTTTGGCTGTGAATTTGTGGTCGGGGTCGGAGTTGAACCGATGAATATCTCTGCGGCCAATAAAACTCTTTGGTCGTCCGTTTCTGATTCATTTGTTTCGGGTTAAGTCTCAATCCGCGGCTGGACTCAATAGAGGGCGCCCCTTCCGACAGCAGAAAATCCGGCGCTATATAAATTGCTGCCTCGGTTTAGAAGTAATAAGACGTTGGGCTAAGTGACAAGTCAACGTCTTTATAAGGATTAGGGTTCGTTTCCAGACTCTGTGTGGACGGACCGATGGAGAGAGGATGGAATGGAACGGATGGAAGTGGAGTAGGCCTTATAAATAGAATATAAATGGAAATTCTCTTTTGCTCCTCGTTTAAGTTTTCAAAATCTCTGGATCACGGCTACTTTTGGTAAAAAGGACCAGTAGACTAGAAATGAGACAGAATAGAACTGAATATTAGAAATGGAGCATAGTAGAACGGCATGAAACGGGTCAGATACAAGGTTAAATTAGATGGCCTAGACTAAATAGGATTGGAACAGCCTAGATTAGAGTACACTAGACTGGAAGGCAAAACAATTACGGCTGCGGAAGTTAACGATTAATTAATCGATTACTCGTTAATTAATTTTAGAGATTAGATTTATTTTTAACGATTAATCAAAGACCGCTTGACCGCTTGTTACATTGTCAGCAAAACACGTTGCTCACTAGAACCTAGCAGTTTTAACATGCTGGTTTGTTTATGTAATTGGTTGAAGGAAGACATTAACTGAAAAACGTAAACAGGAGAATGAACTAATATTAACAAATAACTAGGCTACTAAGTAAGTAGTAACTGCTAGGCTAACTAGCAATAAATATTAATAATAGCCTACTAAAAGATAAACAATGAATAATGTTAATTTTGTATTTGTCATTAGTTATTGGGGAATACATTAAGGCTAATCACAAGTTAACTATAAATTAATCGTTAATTCTTAAATAGTGAACTATTAATTTTTTATCATTAACAGCCCTAAGAACAATACAATATAATGCACGACACTGTACTACAATGCAATACAACGATATATAATAGAGTACGTAGGCCTATACAGTTACATAAGATTAAATTTAGTTTCGATTTCAGTTTATTTTAGTCACACACATGTAGTAACACATGGTAATTCACATTTCAGGAGCTCACATTTATGGATTAAACTAATATTATTAAAGGATAAGTTCTAAAAGGGGAAAAGCTCAGAAGAGCTTAAAAGCTTTATATAATTAATAGACCGTCAAACGAACATGAATAACCGCAACATGTAACAAATAATTTCAGCAGATAATTTCTGAATACGCTGATCATATAGAACAAAAAATTAAAATAAAGAATCAGAACCGTAGCTAGATTATATGAGAAACCTTTTATAGTTTGCGTTAAATGCAGCCATGGAGATGGAGTCAATAGCTTTAAGGCATCTAGGTAATTAAATGGCCTATAATAGACTAGATTAGATTGGACCATGCAGCCTGTAATGCTAGATCCATTATTTAAAATAGTACGTTTTTTTATACGAAACCCTATAATAATTAGTAATAAATAGCCTATACGTTAAATTAACAATAGATTTGAAAAGCAATTTATTTCGCTACACAGCCTAGACTAAACTAGACTAGAATACAATGCAAAACAGTACAATCAGGGCCGTATTAACATTTTGTAGGCCTGGTTCCAAAATTCTATAGTAGGCCCCAAATATATGTTTAACCAAAAAGTGTTGACGAAATTTAAATTATAGAACAGATAGGCCTATTTGTGAATTTAAAACTGTTTACGACCTGCTTTCATAATAGAAAAACTGTCAACAATATCCTGAAAATCTAGCCTTTGTACAATTTCAAAGTCATTGCTCATAAGTATTAAATTTGTCAGTCTATCTTGTCCCATCATTGATCTTAAAGCATTTCCAATGTTCTTTAGGTGACTAAGTGATCTTTCACCGCTGCAATTAGACACAGGAAGTGTAGTATATATACCAGAGCAATGCTAACATTAGGAAATCCTGATACAAAATAATATTCATTCATAATTATTTGCAACATTTGGAAAAGCGATGGTGATGGGCGGAAGAAGCTATCAGCAGCCACAGCAGAGTAAACTGTCATGGGAACCCTAACGGCTAAGAGGGGCTAAAGGTCACAAATCATAATTGTCTTAGCTGTCGTGTTGCAAGTGACTACCGTTGTTTGTCTGCAGTAAAACTAGCTTGTTATGCATAATCCAGTTGTTACATGTCAACGATGTAGGACTAACATTTGAAAACTGAAATAATAGTTAAGGACAGCATTAGAATGTATAAAAAGTTTAAGGTAGAAAACCAATGGCTATAGGCCCCTTATTTGTGAAATTTTTAGTAGGCCTGGGTCTGTGGACCCACTGGACCCGTGGTTAATCCAGGCCTGAGTACAATTATATATAACAGAATGAAACCGAACAGATTACAGATCATATTTAGCATTATTAGCAGAGCAGAAGTCCCTGTGAAATTGCTTTAATCAATTCCACAGTTGTAAATCGCCATTGAGTCGTTCGTTCTGCTTATAATCCAATTTTCTGGCTAACTTATCCTTTTGGCCTGAGTGTTAATGACCTTTACCCTGGAGGTCGGAATTTTCAAATATCGTCCTGTTATTGGATTTCTGCACTTAAGCCGATAGATCTATGCGTTGGAACGGGGCGACCTTGCCCCTCCTAGGACCCCATCTGAAATTGAATTCATGTTCGGGACGCGTGGTTGACGCGTTGGCCATTAGACCGTTTTCTCGCATCGGTTTGTTCGGCGAGTGGCATCGACTGTCGGGTTATGACATCGAAGATTCCTTAATGTGCAGATGACGATAAATTCCGTTTGACAAAGTGATTGATGACGAAGAAGCTGAAAATAGGTTATACTACGCGAATAGAGAAATACATGTAGGCCCTATGTGCTTTTTTTCAGACGGAACGCTCCGGAACGGCGTTCCGGGACCTTTTTAAGCTATTAAAAAATGATTTAGTTAATTAGCATTTTTAATAAAAACTTATTTAGCTACTTTAAGTGTTTTCAGTGTTTATTGATATTGATATATCTAAATAAAAATATTAGCATAAATATGCCCCTACCACTGTCCATCGATACAGGTGCCTCACATTTTATTCATTCATTCATTCTGAAAATTTAGTTTTTTCATAATTTTGACATCGTTAAAATAAATCTTAATTTGTTCAGTTCCGGAACTTTTTTCTAGAAAAGAGCACTGTAGGCATGTATATATGTATGTATGTGTTTATGTATGTATGGATGTAAGTATATTATATGTAGATATATATATGTTTATATATAAAAATATAGCCTAGGCCTACGTTTCTATTGAAACCGTTTTTACGCTATTTATGTGATCGTACTGAATGTTTCATTACTTAGATCTAATTAATTGCCTTGCCTTAGCTTGACAAGAGTTCAATCTATTCGTGTTTATGAGTTAGTGTTCTTTAACATCGCTTGTCTTACTTAAGCAGTAACTTTTTCATTCCCATGCAAAGCAGTAGTATAACTGATGATGGAACGTTCACTGTTGGCTAATTCAACTCAGTCATGCAATTAAACATCGTCGATATTCCTGCGCTCGGTGTCCCATAATCTCGTCATGACCACAAGTTGATTGACTGCCTCTAGCGATACCTCGTATCATCTGTCATGTTTCTGGGGGGCACCCGTCCGTACCATTGTATCTGAGTTATTTCAGGCGTTGTTTCCTGTGTATAGACTCTGGTCAAGACTCGGTTTTATCTTTTGGCGATTTTTTGGCGGAGTATAATTGAAGAATTCATCCGCCAGGGACTCCTTCGACCAAGCGGCCAAAACACGTTTCGGTAATTTGTCAGCGCTCTTGTTTCGCTGTTTCATGCATGTCTGCTATGAAAGGAGGGAAGGTTTGTGCGTGTCGGTATTCCACTGTATAGAAATTGCAAGGACGGTTGGATCCATGTGAAGCTACCACAAGTTGGCAATTGTGTTGGCCTAGCTAGGCCTACCAGTTTATAGGCACCATGACTTATAAGTGCAGCTATCACAGATTGGGAGTATATGCCTATCACAAGCTGGAAATTAATACAAAACTATCCCAATAAAATTATCCAGATTACCTGGGCAATGTCTAGGCCTACACAACCTGAAGATTTCGACTTTTCTATTGTATTTCAATATGTAATGCAATACTTATGATCGCACCGAAGTCTCGCCTGAAACCAAAACAATTTCTCCGAATTGCAATTTGCAATTTAAAACATTTCATTTAGAAAGATTCCGAGATTTTCTTATGGATAACTCAAATGAACATTAAAAAACTATAACGCTGTCTAACTTGCAATGACTTATTTATTTCTTTGACGATTTTAAGCAGACAACCGTTGAACAACTCTACGGTGATCTGTGATCATCTCCTGTTTATTCCATGGAATTCATTCCTTACTAATTATATAAGGTAGAAAGCGTTTTAAGCGTACTTCTCGAAAATTCTATAAAGAAATAAACGTCGTCAAATGTTAAATAGTTCTGATTTATTACTGCTAGAAATTCAAAAGAAAATAATCAACTTCGTCAGCCGGGAGATGACAGCGAATGGCGAAGAAATGACTGAGAGGACGGAATGACGGGTTGACTGAGGCATGGCGGTCAGGCTGGTCTAACAAAGGAACAGGCAGGGAGATATCGTGACAGCTTAACAAGGCAGACAGATGTACAGGCGGTTGGGCTGGTGGTTGGCTGTCACTGTCTGCAGCTCTGAGATAAGGAGATAGAGTGAAATCTACAGAAACTCCTGTGAAGGCAGTGAATCTTACATCGAAGAAGAAGAAGAGGTGCAGGATCTTAAGCTAGACCACAGAGGCAGCCATGAGTATGAAGTATTAGCAACTTCATTTTCTTAGTCTCGGCATATGAGAGCGGATGACCAATCATGATCATCTCCCTCACCGTCTGATCTTCCTGCCGACAGTGTACAGGCGGTGTACTCATTATGGCTGAGCTGGCTTGGGGCGCAGGTGGAGCAGAAATGTCTGCCACGTCGGGATTTGAACTCCAACCTCTCGGTTGATAGTCCAGCACGCTAACCATGTCCATGAGACTATTGGGCAGCCCGAATCTTAAATAGAAAGATGTTGTGAGAATCAGGTGCATGGAGCCTACGCTGTCTATAGTCGTAGTTGATCTATTACCAAGCGTTTTATATTACCAATCAATTTCAAACGATGTCACGCAAAAGCTGCAACAGGGAGACCAGTTTCTGTGTGGGGTTCTCTATCAAATCAATTACGCAAGTGCCAGATTTGGTTCGGTTCGGTTTTGTCATTTTCAGTATCATCGTCGAATCTGGATACTACTATACGGTGAAAAGTGCTAAGAGTTTAATGACAAATGAACCTTTTTCAACAGTCTAAACCAAAGATTATAATTATTATTAATTTATTTCTATTACTACTGCTACTGCTACTACTTCTAGTACATATACTACTACTACTACTACTGCTGCTGCTGCTGCTGCTGCTGCTGCTGCTGCTGCTGCTGCTGCTGCTGCTGCTGCTGCTACTACTACTACTACTACTACTACTACTACTACTACTACTACAACAACTACTACAACAACAACTACTACTACAACAACTACTACTATAACACTGTAAATCCTCAGAACGCCGGACGCGCCCGGCAGCACATCTGACGTGTTCTATAAATGAACACGGGCGTTTAAAAATATGAACACGCGTGTTCAATACGACGCGTCGTGCGTTCAAGTTACGGAAAACAGACATGTAACCTACGTCAAAGACGCTGTAACTGTATAGGCCTAAAGGTCTAAGGAAAAAATTGTCCATCATAAGCCTGCTTAGAAATGCAGCATTCATTATGTAGCCTAAATGATTAAAATATTATCGAAATCAAGTCAGAAGACTGTCAAACAACGATAATGGCGCGATATAGGCTAACAATCAAAATCGACATGTAATACTGAAGCGTATACGATAAAAACAATTATAAATGGCATGAATAACCTTTAAATTCCTTTAGCATTTGTACGTGAAGTAAGTTGAATACAAGTGTAGGCTACGTTGGAGCTGCATTTTTGAACACCGGCGTTCAATTAAGGACCCCTTGGGGTGCTATAATTGAACGCATGCGTTCAGTCTTTGACCACGACATGATGAATATTAATTACGTCTTCGTCCGCGAATTCGTGATTTGTCCATAAATAGTTCGCTAAGTTTGTGTTAAATATTCAGTCGGGCATCGCAGTAGAAATTTTTATGAAATTGAGATATTGTAATAATCTTTTGTTTCGCTTTGTTTACGATATTTTTTCATTTTGCAAAGCAAGCTAAACCATGCGCCCATCGAGGCACAACCATATGGCTGATGAATATTAATCATGTCTACGTACGCGACCCACTTTGTTGTTTGCGGAATGGCGGTTATGTTTCGAAGTGCTGAAGTCTTATTTTTAACGAAATTGCGGAAAAAATCTGTTGGACAGGTTCATTTTGTGCTTGAAATTGTTGTAAAACTACACAAGCGTGAGTATTTATCCGCACGAAATGTGCAAACGTGACCTCATATATTCAGTAGCAAATTTGCAAAGTAGGCTACTTAAGACCCTCTCTGATCCTCTGGAAACCGGACTCGGACCTCCCTCGGACTACTCTTTTGGACAACCCCTCTGACTAGAAGCAGCGCTCGTGAATAAGCTGGTGCCCTGCGCTTGGCTTTCGAGTGGCGCTTTAGAAGTTTGGAGATTACGATTACGACGCTATAGGCCTAGTACTTGTAATATCGCAACTTCTGATTCCTCGGTTTAATTGATGCAAGGTAATTAACCCATTTAGCACCTAACATGGATAATAATCAATTTAACACTTAACATGGATAATAACAAATTTAGCACTTAAAATGGTTGGATAATAATTGCTTTCGGTGCGTTTCTTGTATTTTGGGGAACAATTTCTTCTCAGTTTTAAAGACTCGTTGCGCCAGATCACTTCAGCATGAAGCAAATTTCAGAGTGGCATGCGGGTACGCAGCACAGAAATATAACAATTTAAAAGTGCATGTACATCGTCATCACAAACAGGTCATAAATGCTGCTGTAAAATTTGCTGATGAAGAGTCAGGTTCAATAACTTCAAGTGACAAGGGCAAAGTAGTCGGTAGTGGTGTTTTACTGCCTGAATTTGATGTTGTTTAACATGCTTCCGATAGCATTTTGGGAATTTATAAAGTGTATAATTAAATGTGATTTTATTGTTTGTTTTTTTTCTTTACAGCTTAAAAATTGTAAAGTTTATGTTAGATAGGCCTAGTGTTAACTGCTAGAATATATAATAGATTGGATCCCAAAAGTCTCTTTAAAACATCAATTTCAAAACTGGCTTTCGAGTGGCACATTAGAAGTTTGGAGATTATTATGATTACGATTATATGTGTGGTCTCTTTTTGTATAGGGTGCTGGCCGAATGTTACTCATGCAGTTCACTTGTAGAGCACGAGACACATTTAGGCCAGGGAAGTGAGAAGGAAAGAGGCCAGCATTTTCCAGCTTTCTCTGTAATAGCTGTGTTGAAGGTCAGTGACAGTTGATTCAGAAAGTTTCTGTAGTCTAATTTTTATCACAATTTCTCATTGCTATAAATTTACACAAAATGCAAAGAGCAATTCAATGTGCCATGGCGAAAACAAATAATTAATAATCATGGTTTGCAAATTACTCTTGAATGTAAGTTCTTTTTAAGGATATTATAACAGTTTCATTAGTTGAATGTTCAAGCCATTTTATAAACTAAAATTGATACATTTTCAACTGCTCAAATATATTTCCATATTTGATATTTGCAACCTATCCAGTGTACCTAAACTATGGGACAATGATGACTTGTACAATTGCTTCTCTCTGTGTGTCTTCATGCCTGCCTTTCAATGTGCATAATGTTCAATCAAACGTCATCTATTACATTTTTACACATACTGTAGTACTAGTCATTTTGAATGTTGTGCACTTTGTTTCAGATCATTGCAGACAAATGCTGTGGCACAGTCATTGGAGACAGCGGAGAGTGAGCCCTGCATATCGTTGTTCTGACAGTGAGCGACGACATACCCGCATTTTCATTGTGGGTGACACAGCTGTGACTAAAGTGCCGAAGACCAATATTCTGAGTGCCACCCTGCTGCCCCTTGTTTCCGACCTAGAATACTCTAGGTTTTATGCTAATCTTTTGGGCGTTCTCCAAACTCTGACAATTATGTGAAGGACACCAGCAAGCAGTTCAAATTTTTCATTACGAAACTGTGTGCTGTTATTTAAAGTTTGCCGGAGTCATTACCCGAGATTAACCACGTCTTTATCCTGTGACACTGACAAAATCTTAAAGAACCATTATTTGCAGGATTTTCAGGTGCTAAAGTTGAATGTGAAATTTGAATGTTAACAATTATTATCAATGGCATTGTAATTAATTTCTAGTTAATTTAGGATATATTTATAGTTCTATGTTCTGTTGGAATTGCATGTGTGCTTTTATATTTTTGATTAGCATTTGGATTTAAATATAAATATCCATGAGACTTGGTTTGTGGGTAACTCACATATATATGATATCCGGACATGGGATGGAGGGAGGGTCATACAAATGCGGACAAGGGAGGAAGTCTTATGGCTTAAGCAGACGTCCAGATGGGTCTACATGTACATGTACAAGGCTTTTAGTTCAACCTGCTTTAAGCACCAACTTCAGTAATAAGATGGGAGACATTTATTCAGTTTTTACAGCTTTGAGTGCTGTAATTGACGTATGGAAACTTGCTTTACTTTCAAGTTTCAAATAGCCAGTATATATATTCAGACAATTTAATTATGCATGCATGTGCTTATAAGTTAAGATTTAGAACAAGGAGTTTTGTAAGGGTGTCTTCTGCATGTTAGTGCATTATAACTGTTACCTGGCTTTGGAGTGCAGACGTCTGCAAAGTGCTAGAGTCAGGACAAAAGCGGACAAAGGGTGATGGAGGGTCCAAAGGAGGTAATTTTTGTGGTGTCCTTTATTGACGAACCCTTACTGTGCAGTTGCATTGAAGTATGATTCATTTAAATTCAATTCTGACTTTCATATAATTGCTGTGCTAATATTTTGTCTTAATTTTTGAATGTATTAGGCCTATATATACATGCATGCATTGGCTTTCATTATATTGTATTGTATATTATGTATATATACGTGTTTTCTCTCAACTCTGAAAATTTGTGGTTATGGCAAGTGTTTTTATAGGTTGGAACACTAGTGTTAATGAAGAGCACATTGTTGTGTTCCTTTCATGAGCACTAGCGTTTAGAGCAGGGTTTGAACGCCCGGACGCGTTCTATTAGTGTTACATTTACGCGTTAAAGTATTTGCACACGTCATGCGTTAACGAGTAGAACACCCATTAAGCGTTTAAAAATCATAACACTAGTGTTCATAAATTTAATGCTAGCGTTAACATTAGAAACGCCGGACGCGTTCTATTAGTGACGCGCATAGGTGTTCAATAATCATAACACTAGTGTTCAAAAACTTAACGCCAGCGTTAACATTAGAAACGCCGGACGCGTTCTATTAGTGACGCGCATAGGTGTTCAATAATCATAACACTAGTGTTCAAAAACTTAACGCCAGCGTTAACATTAGAAACGCCCGGACGCGTTCTATTAGTGTTACAATTTGGCGTTTAAAAATGTGTTCTAGTTGTGAACACCCGGCTTTAGAGTGTACTATCTGCTTCTCTATTGCCACACTGTAACGAACTTTAGACATGACACAAACGTCGGATGCTGAAACCTAAACTCAGGTTGGCTCTTCGTAGACCCGGTACGATTGTCTCAGTCGTAGATGAGAAGACGGTGGAAAACACGATCAACTGGAAGCAGTTCCGGCAATTCCATGATGGCACAGCGGTAGGTATCCCTATGCACTGAAATCCCATCATCTGATTGGCCCAAGTCCTAAACGAGCAGCGTCGAGCGATCTGGAATCGGCGAAAATGTCACAGCTGGCGATGCATGTCATCCGGAAACACGCCATAGAGCGACAGTGATGCGTCATAATCATCGATAACGTCATAACGTTATCGTCCATTCGTCTTTTCAATTAATAGTCGTTTCTAAATTCTGTGTGTGTTTGTGTGTGTGTGTGTGTCTGCGTGTGTGTGTGTGTCTGTGTGTGAGTGTGTGTTTGTGCATAGGCGTCGGCTCTCTGAAGCCTTGGGTGCGAATGCATCCAGAGAGAAAGTTCAGTGGGTGCCTCGCACCCAGAAGAATTCATACCTTAATTTGCAAGACAGGCTGCGGATACAAATTTCGGAACATGTAAGCAGTAAGGTTACACAACTAGGCCTATGTCAGTCACCGTCACTTGAGTTTCAAATACTTTTTCTAACCACGAAATCCTTGGCAAGAAAACAATTTTCTTTATCCGAAAATGCGATAAAACACCTAGGCCCTACGGCAATGTTGTAGAATAAAAAAAAATTCCCGGGCCAAATCCGGGGTAGAACCCATGCACCCAGAGATAAAAGTCGGCGCCTATGTGTTTGTGTATATATATATATATATATGTGTGTGTGTGTGTGTGTGTGTGTCTGTCTGTCTGTCTGTCTGTCTGTCTGTCTGTCTGTCTGTCTGTCTGTCTGTCTGTCTGTCTGTCTGTCTGTCTGTCTAGACATTGAGCTTCCTTGACAGTTGGTGAAGCGAGAGAAAAGATGGAAGTAAGGAATGAATTAATGAATGAACGAATGGTGGAACGAAAGAAGAAAGGAAGGTGAGGAAGGAAGGAAGGAAGGAAGGAAGGAAGGAAGGAAGGAAGGAAGGAAGGAAGGAACGAACGAACGAACGAACGAACGAACGAACGAACGAACGAACGAAAGAAGAAAGAAAGGAAGGAAGGAAGGAACGAAAGAAAGGAAGGAAGGAAGGAAGGAAGGAAGGAAGAAAGGAAGGAAGGAAGGAAGGAAGGAAAAAAGGAAGGAGGAGGGAATTAGGGGAAGAAACCACAGGTTATGCAATGCTTTGTTAGTCTGTTGAATAGTGTTCTCTATACCCGCGTTCGGATCATGGGTATAGACTAATGACCCCTATGCGTATGGCCATTAAACTATGACCAACCACATTTTTAATAAGCAGCCCTATAATCAACCAGAACGGAATGTCATCAGCACATTTCTAGTCTTAGTCTATGAACAAGGAAAGACAATCAGATGACACTTGTGACGTTGTTGAACAGGACTGATTTTTTAATGCCGTGATTGGCCACAGTTGAATGTTTTGCGAGCCATGAGCCCCAAGTTGAAAGACATTCCTCGCCGAACAGGAAGCCAGTGCAATGATTTAAGTACAGAGGTTATATGGAAGTCTATTCGAGGGCGAAACGAGGTCTGCTGAGGCGCGATGGTGGATTACCCTCGGTGGATATCACGGGTGAGAGTTCATGGGTCAGACGTTGACCCTCGAAATCGACCAAGATGACTGCAGATCCCCATATGAGTAACTAGCTGGACAACCGTTGATGGGAAGGTCACCGCGGATGAGGAGTTGGCGGGATATGCCTTAACCCCGAGGGTCACGACTCACGAACAGCAGCGTTCCCAGACTTGATCATCGAAGACCCCGGGGCTCAGATAAACTGGAACTTCCCCTAGCGCATCCTCTTGTGCAGTGACCCTCGAACTTAGTTAAGATACCTCCCGAACTCTGAACTCCTTTCGACCCCTCAGCCTAACTACGCGTTTTGAAACTCAACTCAGCTCTAAACTGGTCTCAGCTGAACTCGATCGTCGACAGCAAACTGCCCGCGAACTGTCCGCATGATTTATATGGACCGTATGATGCCTGCATGGGTCCTTTCATATTCCAGTCATGTCCGTGGCTGGCCCTGCGCGGCGTTCTGTCTGGACGACTGAAGGAAGGCGGTTGACCGTCCGTCCCATGAGGGTTACTGCAAGATGACGTCTGCTCCGCTCGTATACGAGCCAAGGGGATGTCGAAGGTGCGCCCATCCGTAAGGATTGGGGTTACAAGGGTATATCATATATATATATATATATATATATACATGTATATATATAATGTGTGTATATAAACATTAACTATGTCTACACTTTTTTACATCAGTGGATAGTGGATATAAAACAGACGCAAATAAAAACATGTAGACTAAATTACGCGAAATAAAGCTGCTCAATATTATATGTTTTAAATATTATATATATATAATATATATGTATATCAATCAGATGCCCGATGGCTATAATACTGGACTCTCGTCTGTGCAACCATACATCAAAGCTTATAGAACTGAAAGGAAGTGAATAGAGGAAACTAATTTAGCTAAACTGTATGAATGACGCAAATGTCTTCTATCCTATAGCTATTTTGCAATTCTATGCGCGTCCGTAGAATATATTATACACTTCTGTAACTGCAACAACATGACAAGGTCCATATAGGTAATACACACACACACACACACACACACACACACACACACACACACACACACACACACACACACACACACACACACACACACACACACACACACACACACACACACACATACACACACACACACACACACACAGCACACACACACACACACACACACACACACACACACACACACACACACACACACACACACACACACACACAGCACACACTTTTTCATCCCACTGGCCATGGAAACACACACACACACACACGCACGCACATACATACACACATATGCACAACTGAATAAGCTAAAGAATAGTGGACTTGACTGCATATTTCAACTGCGCTGTACAACTCTTGACGCCACCATCACTTACACATCGTAAGCAGTCCGTTGACAACGCAGACTAGTGTGGCCAAGTGGCTCAAAGCTATAGACATTGGATTCCGCTTGAGACGGCAATCAGGCTTTTGAGCGCTTCTACGAAATTTCTCTTGATGTGGCGCTGTATAAATTTGCGATTTATCTGTAGATTAGAACGGAATAGAACCGAGTGATTAGGTTCTCAACCTTGGCAGCTATCTTAAATCACTCAGTAAAAGTTACGTAGCGCTGCTTTTCGATACATGTATCTATATGCGACAGAGCGTTTGAACGGGAAAGCGAAGGCCGACTGATTGGCTGAAGACAAGTGTCGAAGGGGGCAAGGCCGTAGCCAGGATTTTGTTTCGGAGGGTGTTTACTCGTTCTTCAACAAGCTGACAAGCAACCAAGTCAACCGTCTATAAGGGTTTTGGAGGAGCGTTGTGAGCTCTCAACGCACTGTAGAGCTGCATCATCTAAGTTCACATGAGTGCTCTTAGTTCTTACACCGTATAATGTTAGTATAGCCTAAATGCAATATTTATATTATACATTATTTAATTTGGGGATGTTTAAACACCCAAAACACCCCCTAAATAAGGCCTTGGAAGGGGGGCATAGAATAATGATAACATCGTTGGCGTTAAGAGCAGAACATCAAGTAGTAAGAGGGATCGATACTCAGCCTGTCATTCGCTAGATGGCGTTGGTAAAATGAGTAGTAGGACGTGATGGGCGCCTTGCATGGCTCTCGCATACTCTTGTAATAACTTGTGATCATCCGTTCATACTATGAATATTATTGCAGTCATTCTGCGTATAGATCTACTTGCCAGTTTGAACTAGTAAAGAACAATTATGATTATTTTATTACTATTATTATTATTATTATTATTATTATTATTATTATTATTATTATTATTATTATTATTATTATTATTATTATTATTATTATTATTATTATTATTATTATTATCTATTTAGAATGTAAAATATCCGGAATGGCTCTATTCGTCTGTTTCCTGGCTGGTGAAAGTGCCTCTGAACGCCACCGCGTTAAACCGTTGTATTGTTAGCGAGAGGCGTTGTTATTATTATTATTATTATTATTATTATTATTATTATTATTATTATTATTATTATTATTATTATTATTATCACGTGCCTTGAATTCTACTACTTACAGAGAAATTGAAATCCAGTAAGTGGGACATCTTTGCAACTGGTTGCTGGTTGTCTTCTTCTGTAGATCGTGTGCTGTGTTACGAAAACTCTGTTGAATGTTTTATTGAATTAGAATTCTGTTGAATGATTTACCACGACATTAGGCGCACGACCGATTCCTCTTTCAGACGTCTTCAAAATGCGCTATACAAAATGCGGAGACATATATACATATTCACATACATACAAACAGTGTAGGCCTATACATCATAGTAAGCTTAGAATAAGGTAGAATTCATGTAGCAGTAGAATTCATGGCACTTGATGCTCGACACTTTGGATTGAGCCAATAAATTGGCTTTCGCTTTCCAGTTTATAGACACATATCAATACATGCACAGTTACATGCATACATACGTACATACATGCAGACATACATACATACATACATACATACATACATACATACACACATACACACATATAGTTTACATTATACACGATGAGTTGAATAAGCAATCCCCTGTAAAACTTGCATTCAAAAATAATAACAATGAAATTCGTAATGAAATTTGGAAGACAACCTGCTAAACTAGCGTGTTTGACTCCTTAAGGTATACTGTAACAGTTTGCCTTCAATGCTCTCCTTTGGTTTCAACGCAGGCTGTAAGGCGCGCCAGCCACTGACTTATAGCAGCGTTGTTAATTATTGCGTTGCTCCAAGGCAGCCCACGCTCGTCAGATATGTCGACGTAGCTCATTGGTATTCGGAATTTTTTCTGTAGACTTTCTTGCAATATTCGCCAGAATGGATAGACCACGAAATGAATTTAGGTCTGGACCGTTTGGAGGCGAAAGTGCAGAAGATATAAAAAGGTGTTTTGGCAGTCAGCAATTCGACGGTTTAACGAGAGTCTCTTAACAAATGCCGTCATAAAGACGCCTATATAACTGGGAACCGTCCAAGATTTAAAAACATTATCCAACATTACAGTCAACATAAAATAGAGTTGTTGGGGATTGATTTTTTCCACACTAACATTGTTTACATATGCCTACATACTGAGTCTACTGGCCGGCGCTGGATGTATGTTCAATGGAAGTTATGCTGAACTTGTGGAGGAATACTTATGCGTGGACTGGTAGCGAAATATAATTTATGCGGAAAACGTAAGCTGTCTTAGATGTGAGATATTCCGAACCAGTGGACATATTATACCTATGGGCAGAAGTGAATGTATGAAGGAAAAGTATCTTTAGAGGGAGATAAATAATTATCTAAAGTAGAATATATTTTCTTACAGTTTAATAATTTGATTCATTGTTGTTTTAGGCTTGATTGTTTGCTGTGTTTTGATTACATGAATATATAATTATAGGATACGATTTGTTGATGGAAATGCAATGAAAGATAGCCTGTTGTGTATGAAGGAAACGTATCCTTAGAGGGAGATAAATAATTATCTAAAGTAGAGGGAATGAGTTTTCCCAGTTAAAAGTCTGAACTCCGCCAACGTATCACGAACTGTTTTGTACCTACTGAAAATATGGCAAAGTTACGATACGCTATGCTGGGACATGATCTGATGTGAAATCTTGTTAAGTGAAGACTGCAAAGGTTAGGTCTCAGATGAGGTTTGAACCATTTGGTCACGAAGAAAAGAAGAATGCCATTTGACCGTATCTTACACAATGCATGACGTGCAAGATTCGAAGGAAAGATAAACAAATAAAGAACACGACCACGCTCGATAGGCTAGAGGGCGTAAACGAAGACAAATCAAGGCCTGGATAAAGCATAAGAAAAACAATAGATTTGACAAATAAATAAGAATGCAGATTATTTATTCACACTCATCGCAGCCAAATGGTTGGTTTAAGGAAAAATGATGATGACGACGACGATGATGATGACGATGATGACGCGATGTTTCTGTGTGCAGTGCCATGTACATGATGAAAACACTTGTTGTGTTGGAGAATTATATGTCATTTGACGCGACACGATATGCCATATGATATAATTATAATGATGCTGTGATAAACCAAGAACTTCTGCAGCTCCAGTAAAAAATGGCAAAGTCTATAAAAGGGTAGAAGTCAATGGTCGCTGGTAGGCACATCCAGTGTCCAAGTCAAATTTCAGGGTGGGTCCAGCCGGAAGCCAATAGGGAAATCTGAGAAGACTAAGAAATAGTCTTTGTGGAAAACGATTCCAGGAAGAGATGTTTTTTTTTATCAAGGTCAAACCGACGACACAGAATCCAGAGCGAACGTTTGCCGGACTAGAGTTTCAGTTTTGTACAGCACAGTGCATTTGAAATGATAGGACACTTCTGTGCTAAAACATATTTGCTATTTTTTAGTTGCTATTTGGTATTTGGTAATAGAAAGCTGCTATTTGCTATTGATATTATATGGTTGCTATTTGGCATTTGGCATTCGATATTTCATGTTTGCTATTCGATATTTTGCTCTTTATTCTTTGCTGTTTGGTATTTGGTAATATAGATAGCTGTTATTTGCTATTGGATATTATACGGTTGCTATTTGGCATTTGCCATTCGATATTTCATATTTGCTATTCGACATTTGATATTTCATATTTGCGATTTGCTCTTTATTCTTTGCTATTTGGTATTTGTTTGGTAATAGATAGCGGTTATTTGCTATTGGATATTATATGGCTGCTGTATGCCATTTGGTATTTACATTCGATATTTCATGTTTGCTATTTGATATTTGGTATTTCATATCTGATTTATATGATATTTTGACTTTGAATTATGACATGTCGTGCATGCATATCAAACACATGATATATGTAATTATATATGTAATGAAAACACGTCAACTAACAGTGGAACGGACTTGACAGCTCGGAACAGCACGACACGGACAAAGGTTCCTTCTGCAATTAATCATCTGAACGGTAATTTAAAACACTACGTTGACAAAAATTGAATATGATCGACCAGAAAGCTGTTGAAATGTTGCATTGGGATTGGAAGGCGTCATTAGAGCGCAGTTTTTTTTACTTCCGGTTCATCTTTGTCCCTTTTTTACGATTTCTAAACAGACTGTTAGGTCTATCTGTGGAAATTGAAATTCATAGAGGCAATTTAGAGGCAATTCGTAGAGGCAACATAGAGCAGCGCTCGTGAATAAGCTGGTGCCCTTCGCTTGGTTTTCGAGCGACGCTTTAGAAGTTTGAAGTTTACGATCCATTCGAGCCAATTCAATGCAATTCAATTCGATTCAAGTCCCATATAATAAAATAAGTATTACTGAAAAGAAAGACAAATTTGACAATTTATCTCAATTCAGATAAATCGGTTGAATCCTTCAGAACAGTAGAACTTGGCAATTCGAAGTATCTACTCAAACTATTTTCCTAACAAATGCAAACCCAACAAAGCAAAATCTGTGTTCGACTGTAATCGAAGACTCGAGAATTTCTGAAGCACTATTTTTTTTAAGTTAGGCGTGATTCCCAGTTTATTCATGAACGTTGCGTCAAGTCAGAGGGATTGTCTACAGATATATAAGAACAAGAACCGGTTAATATAGGAGACCAGAGTTGGAATGATGTGTGGGTTGTGTTTATGTTGAGAGAAATGGGAAGGAGGTGGAGTGGATCCAGCAGCAGCAGCAGGGTAAGATTTCCTAAAGAAATATGGCTTATTAAATTTCCACAGAAAAGCTGCAGGAGTTATAGATAGACGGCGTGTGAAGGACAAAAAAGGCGAAGGAACAGAGAAAGACAGAGAGAGAGAGAGAGAGAGAGAGAGAGAGAGAGAGAGAGAGACAGACAGACAGACAGACAGACAGACAGACAGACAGACAGACAGACAGAGACAGAGACAGAGACAGAGACAGAGACAGACAGAGACAGAGACAGAGACAGAGACAGAGACAGAGACAGAGACAGAGAGACAGAGACAGAGAGAGCGAGAGCGAGAGCGAGAGAGACAGAGACAGAGACAGACAGGCAGACACAGATAGACAGACAAAGACAGAGACAGAGAGAGAGAAAGAGAGACAGAGACAGGCAGACAGACAGATAGACATACAGAGACATACAGAGACATAGACAGACAGACAGAGTCAGGAAGGAGGCACTTCTGAGTTCGCTTCGTTTCAATTTACACGTAAGTAAAAAAAGGTCTTAGATACAGTCAACCCGACGTGAGCCTATACACGGTACTCGAATAACGCCCGCAAAGCAATTGGTCAATGGTGACGGGCGGGATTTATGCTGTCGAGGATGCGCTAACGTCCAGCGGGATATTAACGCATGCAAAAATTACTAATGTGGCGGAACGCTTTTATAACCCTAACCCCGACCCTAACCTACCCTCACGACACCTTAAAACTTACAAGTTGCGAAAACGTCGTCTACTTCCATTTCAAAATCCCGATGGAAGTTAGTTGGTTGATGATCATGATGATAATTATATTCCTTTATTGATCAAGCAGGAAAACACAGCACTTCACAACTTACATAACACAAACGCTACTATAAAGGAAAAAAGGGAATAATGTTAGAGATATTAAGATTTGGGTCAACGTGGTGGCTTAAGAATACACTTGTATAGAACTCTAGGTCAGTGCTTCCCAAACTTTTCAGTGTTACGGACCGGCAGGAATTTTCCCACTGCAGGAGGGCCGGTGTCAAATTTATTACTTATTTCTTTTTGTCATGTTTGATCACCTAAATTCCTCAAAATATATTAAAATTGATTTAAATGCATGTTTAGCCAATTCTATGACTCCGTAGCCCTTTAAATGCTGGCCTAATAAGTGTTTTCTGTTATGACTTTTAAAAATATAATAGCCATTTCTTGATTCCGAGACAATTTGACCAGTTTCTTGACTCATTCTGCGGACCGGCAGCTGAGGGCTCGTGGATCGCCACCGGTCCGCGGACCACCACTTTGGGAAGCACTGCTCTAGGTGTATCCTCCTGAGACCCATGTCCCGCGATTGGGACACAAAACACAATGTCCCACTCGCGGGACATGATTTCACAACGAATTCTTTACCCACTACAAAGGTTTGAAGGACGTGTTTCGAATTAATAGCACCTCTACATGATACTACGCTATATCGCAATAAATTTACCAATATTTCTGATGTGTAATATAAAAAATTTAATTTTTTTTTAGTATAGACGCCAGGACAGTCCAAAATTTAGTACTAATAGACGCCATGACAGTCCAAAGACTAAAGAACAATTTACTTTTCTTGTCAATTGCCAAATGTAGGAACACTATGTATCTGACGTGGGACAGTGGGTCTTAAATCAATACGTGATTCGTAACTATCTGGCAAAATTAAAACCCAATGTCCCTATCGCGGGACGCGGGGTCTCAGAAGTTCTTAGAGTCTTTAGGAGGAAGTTCACGTGACATGCATTAGCCAACACCGTGAATGTATATAGGCCCTAGTACTTGAGTTCCGCTATCGTGAACGGATCCACTGCGTAGAAAAACTGCAATGCAAATTAAAGCAAAAAGTGGCACGAAAATTAAAAGAATGGTTTATTTCATATAGCTCCTCCAAAACAAACAATCGATGATATCTCCCTTACTTCAAGATTATCTGCTTGGACGCTTCGAAATCGAATGTTTTTGCTGCCCTGGTGATCTGATTGATTAGCGTCTGAAATCGAGATTTCCAACGGAAGCTATCGATCGGCGTGTATTGGATCGAGGGTCAGTGATAGGTACATAGGGGTTAATCTAGGTTCACGCGTCTACGCCTGATTGGCATCGTAGTCTATTGGTCAACGTGCTGGACTGTCAGTCTATGTGTCGTGGGTTCAGAGTTTATTCAAGACAGACAGATATGTTAAAGTCGGTTTCAATGCGCCTTCTACTGAAATCCGCTCGGAATGAAAAGAGCAGACAGAGACAGAGACACGCAGCGACAGAGGCAGAGATAGAGAGAGAAAGAGAGACAGAGAGAGAGACAGAGTGAGACAGAGAGAAGGAGAAAGAAGTCTTCGTGAGAGATAAGGAGTTTTGAAAAAAAAATTCCAATTGCATTCACACGAGATTTATATGGATTCGAACGATGTGAGCCAAAGGCGTCAACAAAGATTTGAAGGAGTGGCACAATGATGAAATCAGAGGTCTTAGAATCAGGTAGCAGAATATTTTAAGAAGGGAAACGAAAGTGAGACCGTTCTTTATTTCGTCAGAAATCTTTTTATGACTTTGTGCTCGTCTTTTTTAATACCTATTAAACGATGGATAGAATATGGAAGCCGACAGCAGTGGAGGAAGAATTAGAGGAGGAATAGAAGAAGGAGGAGGGCGGTGGAAATGGGAGGAAGAAGAGAAGAAAGCTGAAAAGGACGGATGGGAGGATGCATACAAGTTCACCCTTCCAGATAAAGACTCGATGAACTTTGTCCCAATAATGTTATATGAAAACATGTACTTATTAACCCAACCATAAGTAGCCACACTGTCAACTGTTATTGTTCACCTACAGTGTTTTGCCTGTTGTTTTCTGAAATAAACGAATATACATACATACATACATGCATGAATACATACATACATATATACATACATACCTACATACATACAATCATACATACATACAATCATACATACATACATACATACATACATACATACATACATACATACATACATACATACATACATACATACATACATACATACATACATACATACATACATACATAGGAGGATACGAGGGAAAGAAGAGGATAGGATGGAGGAGAAATTAGTAGGAGGTACAATAGGAGGAGAAATAGGAAAAGGGTGAGGAATATAGAAAGATACTAAAGAGCAGAAGGAGGGGAAGAGGAATAGGAGGAGAAGGAAAACGAAGGGAGAGGGAGGCTGAAGAATACATAAAGGAGAAATGAAAGGACGATGATGAGAGAAAGAGGATGAGGAATAGGAAGAGAGAGAGTGGGAGGAAAACAGCAGCAGAGAAAGGCAGAGGCAGAGGCAGAGGCAGAGGCAGAGGCAGAGGCAGAGGCAGAGGCAGAGGCAGAGGCAGAGGCAGAGGCAGAGGCAGAGGCAGAGGCAGAGGCAGAGGCAGAGGCAGAGGCAGAGGCAGAGGCAGAGGCAGAGGCAGAGGCAGAGGCAGAGGCAGAGGCAGGGTAACAACAAAAATAGGAAGAGAAGGAGGCATGCAGAGAAAGCGGAAATACTGGAGAAAGAGGGAGAAGAAAATGGGTCTTCATTTATTTTGAGTGCATGTATTAATTAGCTTGTGCCTTTACAGCGCAACTTAATTAAATCAAAGTACATGAGCGCAGACACTGAATATGTGTATGCATATGTGCATCTGTATGTGCATGTGTATGTGTATGTGCATGTGCATGTGTATGTGTATGTGTATTTGTATGTGTATGTGTAGTCGTATGCGTATATGTATATATACACGTAATGAAAACTGAGAAGGAATAGTTGGCTCTAGGTGAAGACAATCGATGGAAATGATAGAGAAATGGAAAAGGCGACAGCTTGGAATCGATGGAGACGTTTTCCGAGATGGATTGGCCTGCTAATAGGCTCCATCTTTCCATCGAGGGCCTCCAAGGGAGACACGGACCAACCGACAGAATGAAAGAAAGATAGAGCAAACAGGGACGACTGAGGGAAGCATGCGTGGACAAGAAAAGGGTATGACAAGGAGGCAAAGAGAGTGGTCGAGAGGAAGCAAAGCCGGGTGGGAAAGAGAGTGGAAAGTATTATTTTTACTACTACCTCTACTGCTACTGCTACTGCTACTGCTGCTGCTGCTGCTGCTGCTGCTATTATTATTATTATTATTATTATTATTATTATTATTATTATTATTATTATTATTATTATTATTATTATTATTATTATTATTATTATTATTAATATTGTTATTATTGTTATTATTATTATTATTATTATTATTATTATTATTATTATTATTATTATTATTAATTAAATTTGTAACATGCTCAAGGTCACACCGAAATGCGAACCTGAGGCGCCGATATTCAGCCGCCAGGAGAATGTGCAGTTAGATATTTAGCTGCCTGAAAGCCAAGGAGAAATAGTGAGTTTGAGCCGCTTTCTGAAGGAAGGAAAGTTGAACTATGAAGAGATAGTGGCAGTCTATTAAAAGTATATTAAAAGAGAGTAAGAAAATGGAGTGTCAAGGAAAAACGTCAAGAGGGTGGAAAAGATAACCAAAATTGGTGGGGAAAATGGTGGAAACGATTGTAAAAATGGTCCAAAAGAGGATGAGAAACAGAATGTGGAAAAGAAAGCTGGAAAAGGGGTTGGAAAGATAATAAAGAGTGTTGGAGGACGAGACTGAGGACGCATCGCAATTGGGCGTAAAGAAGCGGAAGAAATGTGGTATAGAGGAAGTGAAATATGCTAGAGAAGAGAGTGGAGAAATGGTAAGAAGGAGGAGGAGGGGGAGGGGATCGAAACGTGGAGTGACGGGTTGAAGGCAGAAGATGGAGAACGACTGGGATGCATCTTTGGCGAGAGGGGGATGAAGGCCTGGAAGAGGAGCTGGAAGAGGAGGAGGAGGAGTAGGAGGTGGAGAGGTGGGCGATATTATGACAATGGCCAGATCGCAAAGTAAGATTCATGCGACGGAGGCGAATCCGAAACGGAAGCAAATTAAGCCGACGACGTCTTAGGCGAGGAAGAGAGATCTCGCGAGATCCATTGAGGCGCATGTCGAATTATGGACGACATCCGAAGCCAAGCTCCGACGACTGGGAGATGGCCAGACGGACAGGCACGGGGGCAGGGAGGAGGACACGGAGGTTGGGAGAGAAACACAGAAGGGGCGGTGTGTGGTGGAATGCAGACAGCGAAATGGAGAGGCAGGAAGTCGACACGATGGGCAGAGCGAGGGAAGGAGGAAACGGAATGGGGAGGATGATCGAAACAGGGAAGCAGAGAGAGCCAGACAGAGACAGAGACAAAGACAGAAAGAGACAAAGACAGAGACAGACAGAGACAGACACATAGAGAGGCAGAGGCAGAGGCAGAAACAAAGACAGACAGAGACAAAGACAGAGAGAGACAGAGACAGACAGACAGACACAGACAGACAGACACAGACAGACACAGACAGAGGCAGAGGCAGAAGGAGGTAGACAGGAATGGAAAATGCGATGCAGGTAGAAAGTCAACCAAGAGCAGACAGACAGTCAAGGGCAGGGAGACAGCGATCGAAGGAAGGCGACAGAGAGGGAATGAGGCAGGTAGACAGGCAGCCAACTGGCTAAAGGCAAAGAGGGAAAGAAGGAAGAAAAGATAGAGCTATGAAGAAGTGGAACCGATGCCAGGAAGGAGGTGAACGAGGAAGGGGTGGAAGCAGGGAGGGAGTCATTGAGAGAGAGAAATGGAGAAATGGAGGAATGAAGAAGGCCAGCAGTCAAAGAGGCAGTGGCATGCATGGAGGCAAAGGCAGGGATAGAGACAAGAAGAGTAGAAGGGATAAAGGCAGAGGAAAAGAGGCACACTGACTGTCTATACAAGGGAGGTGGAGTGAGGGAAAGAGGCATAGAACCATGGAAGCAGAGGAAGATGGAGAGGGAGTGAGTGGTGGGAGGGAATGGACTTTTATCTCACCGGGCAGGCATCAAAACGTGATAGCGACACGTAAACGTGGATTTCGGAATCATTTGGGGCGAAGTCGACGTCTGCGAAGCGAGAACAACTCTTGCCACGACTGGAATTCTGAGAAATCCCAGATATATACGTATATTTGACGAAACATTCGACTGATTGACACTGGCTTCTTCGAGAATGCGTTCATCCTCAGTGAAAATAATATATATATGAATGTATATTTACATATATATATATATACATTCATATATATTACATACGAATGTATATATATATGTATTTATTACATACATACATAAAGGTATGTGAATATATATATATATATATATATATATATATATATATATATGGGTCTATAGATATATATGTAAGTATGTGTGGGTATAAATTTAGTACTTGTCAGTTTCATCTTGCTTACCTAATTAGCCTGATTTCTGGTTTCTCTGACCTGTCGCATTTTGAGTGGATTTCTCGACGGATTCCATGACTAACATCTCAGCTGAAATAACCCAGTAGAGTTGACTGACGTTGTGTCAATCATGATAACGGCACATTGCAAATCTTCAAATTATATTAGATTATATTATGTCTGTGTAGGCTATATAGATACATACATATGCACATGTACATATATGTTCATGCATATATATATGTGTGGTGTTGACTTCTGTAGCGCCAATATTTGATGGAAACATGCATCATAGGCATGCTTTATCTGGCAGAACAACGCTTGCATATAGACAGGAGCTAGCTCAGAAGACAAGGAGATATTAACAGACAGACAGACAGAGAGATAGACAGAGAGAGAGACATACAGACAGACAGACAGACAGAGACAGAGAGAGACAGACAGACAGACAGAGAGACAGAGAGACAGAGACAGAGACAGACAGAGACAGAGATACAGAGATAGAGATAGAGACAGAGACGGAGACAGAGACAGAGAGACAGAGACAGACAGACAGAAAGACAGACACAGACACAGACACAGACACAGAATAAAGAGAGGTGAAAAAAGGTTGCAAACTGAGTGATGAATATTTAGGTAGGAAGTGAGTAGCTTAACCGAATATGTCTGCCAAACATGGTCTAATCCTATTTACTACAACCGCGTGATGCAGCCAACAGCCTTAGTGTTTAAATGGTCATCTTAAAGCATGTAGAAGGAAATTAGGAGATAGACTGACCGAAAGAATTCCTCTTAATTTGATTCTGCAATAAATCTCCTACCACTAGCTGAGACTGTGGGGCTCCGGAAAGCGTTCCCCGCCTATTCCTCTTAATCCTCTATTTATCCTACTGCTCCTCCTTCTCTTTCCACTTCTCTGTCTCTTTATCTCTGTCTATCTCTCTGTCTCTCTGTCTGTCTGTCTCTGTCTGTCTGTCTGTCTCTGTGTCTCTGTCTCTGTCTGTCTCTAACTTTCTCCTTCAAGTCGCTACTACTGCTCCTCTTACTCATCGCCTTATTCCTCTACTCTTCTCCTTCTAGTTATTCTCTTATGCCTATATTCTTAATCTAATCCTTCTACTCCTCCTATTCCTTATTATTCTCCTCTTTGTCCTCTATGTCCTACTCCTCATGCTTATTCCTCCACCTCCTCCTCCTTCTTCTCATCATCATCATCATCATCATCATCATCATCATCATCATCATCATCATCATCATCATCATCATCATCATCATCATCATCATCTTCTTCTTCTTCTTCTTCTTCTTCTTCTTCTTCTTCTTCTTCTTGTTATTATAGTTGTTGCTGTTGTTGTCGTTGTTGCTCTTCTTCTTCTTCTTCTTCCTTTTCAATTCCTCCTTCTACTCTTATTTCTGCTCCTCGTCCTGTTCCTACTCTTTCACTCATCCTATTTCTTCTCCAGCTTCCGTTCTTCATCCCATTCCTCCTCCTCCTCCTCCTTTTACCACTCCTCCTCCTCCTTCTTTGTCATTCCCTATCCACCCTACCCTTGCGTGCTTTGTCTGCTCTGTGACGTCTATCGCCCAAATGGGACGAACCATTCAGAGACGTCCATTTCACTGTTTTCTCCACAGGCGTCTTATCTCGCCCAAAGGAAGATGAAGTTTCGCAGAAAACCGATTTAGATTTCGAAAACGATTTTTTTCTCGCCTCCTCATAAGATCAGGCACTGGTAGATATCTCAACCGACCAATACCCTGAAATCCCAATTCCCTGTCACAGGCTATACATAGTACCTCGCCTACCAAATTTCATAACTGACGAATTTTTTTAACGTACTGAGTTTCATCACCGATCAATTTTCCTGACTAGCCGATTTGCCTAATCAATCTATTTCCCATACTGATCGATTTTTTTAAACAGCCAATATTCATACCTCACCTATTCTCTAATTGGCCGATTTTTTTCTGACTGACTAATTTCCATGACCAACTGAAAATGTCGGCGACCCGTGCATTATTTCTTTTCAAAGCAAAGACAATAAAACCATCGACGCCAAAAGACGACACTATAGCAACACCACTGAATGCAATAACAATAGCAACAAGAGCAGCAAAATATCAGCTAAGAAGTCATGAAAAAACATTGTTTAGCTAACGACAAATCATCAGAGGTTATTACAGATATTACAGTTATTGAGATACAGAATCGATGCCTCTTTATATACAAGGGATATATTTATGCAGTGAAACAATTGTAAGTAGACAGGTTAGATAAAGTATTATTTTTATTAAATTATTATTATTATTAAATAAATTTGTAACGCGCGCAAGGTCACACCGAAATGTGAATATGAGGCGCGAAAAGTAGACGTCAACAGCTCTTCTAGCCATGGCATGTTATCCTTTCATGCTACCAATATTGTTAAATCTAAACTTTTTGTTAATTTAATCGATGTATCTTTATTTTTAGTTTGCTGTGCATGTATAATTGTATAATGTCTATAAATCAGTCTATGTCAAATGTGTATGTAATCGTTATATGGAATGTAGTCTAACGCATGTGCTCTTGTCAGATGCAAATTAAGGCTACTTACTTACTTGAGTTGTTAAAAACTTTATAGCGCTATAAGTGCTTATAGGTCTAATTGAAAAATATCTGTAACAATAATAACGATAATAATTGAAGGGCTACGGTTCAAGTTCAGGTGCGGTAACGCCGACGTTTATTTGTTGCCGTGGCAGTCATAAAATATTGTCCATCAGTCGATAATGGAATGGTCTTTTAAAGACATCTTTAAACGCGACCAACCAACGCAATTTATTCATGGAAGGTACGGGTCGACGCGAATAAATCCGCCACTGTCGTTTCCGCGTGGTGCCAATCCCAAGCACAGAAATTGGAGGAGGGCGACGCTAATCATCATCTGCGCCTGGACAAAGCGTGGTCAAACAGACATTACCTACTTACATCGACGCCGATTTAGGTGTAATGTCCAACGCCTCAATTAAGTTGAGGTCGAGGTACCGTTGACTGCAAAACAGTAAATTTAATTAGTCTGTAAATAATAATAATAATAATAATAATAATAATAATAATAATAATAATAATAATAATAATAATAATAATAATAATAATAATAATAACAGTGACAATTTATATGACGCCGTAAGTTTGCCATGCCTTTATGAAGAAATAAATGGTACTATAATAATAATAATAATAATAATAATAATAATAATAATAATAATAATAATAATAATAATAATAATAATAATAATAATAATATTAATAATAATAATAATAATAATAATAATAATAATAATAATAATAATAATAATAATAATAATAATAATAATAATAATAATAATAATAATGATTCTGCTGTTAGCCGTGCAATCGCCACGCTCTGGAGACAGGCTTCATGCACTTTCCATTGCAACAGCAGGATTACGGATGTCAGGAGAGGTCTTAAGAATAGTATCCGGCTGCTCCGGCATCCGACTTGGCACTTCGTTGTGTGAAAAAAAACACCTGCAAATGTGGTGCCATAGTAGAATCCAACGACCATCATGGATTATCTTGCATCAAAGGAGCAGGAAGACAACATCGACACGGTATGCTCAATGACGTTATTTGGCGGGCTTTCACCAGGGCCAAAATACCAGCCATCAAAGAGCCCAATGGCCTCTCCAGATCTGACGGCAAAACCATTATACCTTGGTACGGAGGTCGTTGTTTGGCGTGGGATGTCACTGTTCCAGGTACTTTCGCTGCATCCTACGAGCATTTAACCCTCGGGCTACCAAGGGGGGGGGGGTGGTTGCCACCCCCCCTAGGTTTTTTTCATCTCAAACTTTTTCTGTATGGAAGAAAAATTTGACCTTTTAAGTAGCTGTAGGGGGTTCATTTGCACACGTTTTGAGGTAAAATGTGAGATGATATCTCACACCGTTCAAAAGTTATACCGAATATACCCGAGGTACCAGAGGGGGTGGATACCACCCCCCTAGATTTTCGACTATATCTTATCCGTCATTTAATATTAAGAGACACTAATTATACCATTCTATAGAGGGAATGTGGGGCTACATTTCCATGGTCACGGAGTTGACCTGAGACAACCGGAAGTGCTCAAAATAAATTATAATACGCGTAACATGCGTGAAAAATGGCTGAATGGAAGGACTCCCCCTTAGTTTTTTGTCTGTAGCGTATTCATTTGTCTTCCTGGAAGAGAAACAAAGATACCATTCTTTAGAGGGAATGAAGGGCTTCATTTGCATACCTACATCTTTGTCTTTTGAATACGGGAAGTGATCAAAATAAATAATAATACGCGTAATCTGTGTGAAAATGGCTGAATACAGCGTTATAACGTAAACCGATATATATGTATGGATATATATGTATGGATGTACATTTATACTATATAAACATGTGTAGGGATGATTTTGTGTATCTTTTATACATAGATTAGTTTCAAAACACACATAATCTTATATTTGTTTATCCAAAAAGTACAAAATGTACGCAATAATATACAATATTGCTAATTAATGGGTCCCGTTGTTAAAAGTGATGTAATTTCGAGGTGCATTCACATAATGTACAACTAAATATACCATTCTGTGCAGAAATGAATGCTGAATCCAATGCTGTATTACAAGTTATGATATGTAAAACCAAACACGAAATCCAGAGGGG
>JACEVL010001030.1:240000-342500 GCA_020284085.1 Aporrectodea caliginosa
GCTCCCCAAAAAAGGCTACCTTATAGAATCGGGGACTCAACTTTTCGAATCGGGGAATCCCCTTTTCCGATACGCAGCGTTGTCATTGGCCGCAACAAAAACGGGCGCGCTGCCTCATTAAACGCACGCTATGACGTAAAATGAACGCGGACTATATATTTGTAGAAGTAACTGCTTCGTAAGACGCATTATAGGATACTAGATGGATATAGTAAAAAACTTTGTTTTTACGGGCTGTATTTTATTTCCCTTTGTAGTAGCTAGCTTTTGTGTGATGTAAGCTGTGAAGCGGTGTGTCTTCCTGCTTGATGCATTACAAACGAATAATATATCAATCGCTCAATCTATGGTCGCTTCGAAGCAAAATGGCAATCGACTGCATGGACGACACTACAGCTGAGATCCGTTGCGATAATAAATACCATGGACCGTGTTTCTGCCAAGTTCTTGCTCCTGCAGAGACCACTATATCATCTGGCACTGAGAGGCCCTCATTCAGTCGCAGTTTTATGGAATATAATATACTGCAGTAATGCAGCGCTTTCGTAGAACATTCCACCAGATATTAGCACTTTCCAGTATGCATCGACGTCTTATGGCTGTCAGGGACCTTGACGCCGCCCTCCTCCTTCATCCAGGCTTGGGACTGGCACCGCCCGAAACGACAGTAGCGGAGTTTCCTCGTCAGCTTAACACTTGTAATTCAAATGTATGTATGTATGTATGTATGTATGTATGTATGTATGTATGTATGTATGTATGTATGAGCACTTGTTATAGCGCCCCTTCGAGATTTCTACTCAGAGGCGCGGACACTGAATCGGAGTTTCACGCCGAAGCGCATGAGCAATTGCGAGTGAAGGACTTGCCTAGGGTCCCTACGCGGCGGCTTGAGGTGGATTCGAACCCGCAACCCTCCGGCTGCAAGGCACCGAACATACCCCTACACCACCGCGCCCCAAATGACTGGGGAACCAATGCAGCTCGTCGTTAAAGTGTTAAACGATGCTGATTATATAATTATAATTATTATAGGAACGGCCGTTAAGTCTACGTAGAATATAACTGCAGATTTTACGATTTGAAAAGTGTTTGATGTTTTCCTCAAAACTGAATCCGACCCAATCGGTTCAAAAATGTTTTGTCTTGCATGTATGTATGTATGTATGTATGTATGTATGTATGTATGTATGTATGTATGTATGTATGTATGTATGTATGTATGTATGTATGTATGTATGTATGTATGCATGTATGTATGTAACTTATGTATACATGTATGTATGTATGTATGTATGTATGTATGTATGTATGTATGTATAACTGTACAACTATTTACGTGTATGTATGCTTCTTGCAACTTTATATAGCGCATTTACGTAGTACCTATCAAAGGCTGCAGTATATCGCCAGAATGAATTTATTCTTTTGATTGATAACTACGAGGATTCCAAAATTTCTAGACTTAATTGAGCGCCTGTGAATAAACAGTTTTCATCAACTCACTCACTGGGCGCTGAACAAATCTGAAGTTTATGTTTGCCATGTAAGGAGCTGGAACGTGGTGGAAAAAAGCTCAGACGTTCCATGCGAGTTTTGGTCTAGAAAGGTTGGAATCCTCGTAGTTATCGATCAAAAGAATAAATTCCTCCTGACAGCGTACTACAGGGCTTCTGATGGGTACTAATGAAAGGCGCTATATAAAGCGGTTAGATGCATACATACACGTATACTGTTCTGCATACATACATAAATGCATACTTACATACATACATACATACATTCAAACATTCTTACATACATACATACATACATACATACATACATACATACATACATACATACATACATACATACATACATACATACATACATACATACATACATACATACATACATACATACATACATACATACATACATACATACATACATACATACATACATACATACATACATACATACATAAATACATACAGACATACATACATACACACATACATACATACATACATACATACATACATACATACATACATACATGAATACATACATACAGACAGACATACATACATACATACATACATACATAAATACATACATACATACATACATACATACATACATACATACATACATACATAAATACATACATACATACAGACATACATACATACATACACACACACATACATACATACATAAATACATACGTACAAACGAACAAACTAATAATCACCTTTATGCCTTGTTCTACGATCACAATTAAGAGCGTTGATGCCAGTTCGTCGAAAGCATTACTTCTATAAGTGCATGCATACTAAATTAGGTCAGGTCAAGAGTGAAGTGTCGACCGGCTTTTTTTAATGACCTGATACATATCCTCAACGTCGTGACGCTTTGCGCTAATCTACCCGCATAGGCCCGAAGAAAGGAATACGATGAAATTACACCGAGTTTGATAAGAATAGAACCGTGAAACGTGTATGACAAAATGAGTTTTGATTTAATTGTTTAAACGACTGCACGTCACGGTCTTACACATATTGTGACTTGAAATAGTCTGGAAGCAATTTAAAGTTTTTAGTCTCTATCGAAGACCACTAATTGCCACATATATGTTGAAACTGTCAGCCAGACAGAAGTCACACAACTGCAGCGCAGATTGCCCTGTAAAGGTGTTGCCTGTCTTAAAATAAATTAGAGAACTAAGTGGGCGTTTGGCGTGTGGTGGGGCTTTGCGAGAGTGCAGGAACGGGAGGCCCTTGAGGGAATTATCCGAAGGTTGATACGCCAGAGGTACTTACCTTTATCTTCTCTCTCATTTGAGACTCTCTGCAGCAATGCGGATACTAGACTCTTTGCCTGTATTCTGCACAATCCCTGTCATGTATTGCATAAATTGTTAAACGCCGATCAAGCAATCGCGCTACTCCCTGCGGCCACGGTCCCATAACCGTGAGCTTCCCATGTTTGACAACCTGACTCAGAAATGCTTCCTTGCCCGGATGCTATACAAATAAACTATGCTTTCTCTAGATCTGGCTATTTAAACCCTTCATTTTCCCCTATGACTAGCCCTAGCTCTTCTTCCTCTATGTTCCTCTGATGTACAATAAAGCCTCACATTCAATTCATTGGTTGCATATATAAATTTTTGTTTATTTGTTTGAATGTAACAATCTTGCCATGTACAGTGCTGTGCATTTGAAAGTGCTTCTCAATAAAGGATATACTTACTTATACTTACTTACTTACTTAATCCTCATTAATGTCGGCTTGTTTGGTTTGCATCTATAAAATGTATAAAATCTGTGATTCAAAAGAAAAAATGAGATTCAGAGAAATTACCTACTAGAAACTACCTATTGTGTTGCCCTTTTGATCTCGATTAGAAGCTGCACTTCTTCTGGACTCATTTCTCTGTGCAGACTGTTTCCATGTCTTTTCAATGGTTCCTCGGGGCCTTCGAGAGAGCAGTTGAATTTGTTTGGTATGCATATCGAGAGGACTTCCTCTGAATTTGGCATACTCGAGAGAGCATTTGAATTTGGTATGCATATCGAGAGGACTTCCTCTGAATTTGGCATACTCGAGAGAGCATTTGAATTTGGTATACGTATCGAGAGGACTTCCTCTGAATTTGGCATACTCGAGAGAGCATTTGAATTTGGTATGCATATCGAGAGGACTTCCTCTGAATTTGGCATACTCGAGAGAGCATTTGAATTTGGTATGCATATCGAGAGGACTTCCTCTGAATTTGGCATACTCGAGAGAGCATTTGAATTTGGTATGCATATCGAGAGGACTTCCTCTGAATTTGGCATCCACATCGAGAGGACTTCCTTTGAGTTTAGCATACACATCGAGAGAACTTCTCTTGAATTTGGCATGTACAACGGGAGGACTTCCTTTGAATTTGGTATGCATTTTGAAATAACTTCCTTTGAATTTGGTATGCATATTAAAATAACTTCCTTATTTGGTATGCGTATTGAAATAACTTCCTTTGAATTTGGTACGCATATTGAAATAACTTCCTTTGAATTTGGTATGCATATTGAAATAACTTCCTTTGAATTTGGCATCCACATCGAGATAACTTCCTTAGAATTTGACATCCACATTTAGAGGACTTCCTTTGAATATGACATTCACATTGAAATAACTTCCTTAGAATTTGGCATGCGCATTGACTTTGCGTTGCACCGGCCTTCGAGCTTAAACATCATTTCAGTAGCGCTATAGCAGATCTCGAATAATTATACTAATAATAACTATTATTTATTAATTTTTTGTCTGATGTACACAAGATCCCTCAGGATTTCAAAGCTATAGGGTTGACGTTTTTCCATTTATGACTATAATTATGGTCTTCGGTGTTGGGATCAGTGGTTACAGCGCTTTGAATAGCGTTTGCGTTTAAGCGTTGCATGGTATAGATAATCGTATATTGTTATTTGTATTGTTGTTAGTACTACTACTGCTACTGCTACTTCTACTGTTACTACTACTGCTACTGCTACTGCTACTGCTACTGCTACTGCTACTGCTACTGCTGCTGCTGCTGCTGCTGCTGCTGCTGCCACTACTAGTCTACTACTAGTCTACTACTTGCGCTTCGGCGTGAAACTCCGATTCAGTGTCCGCGCTGTAGTCGGGAGCGCCTCTGAGTAGAAATCTTGAAGGGGCGCTATATAAATATCTGAAATGAATGAATGATTAGAGGTCTCTGTTTGGAAAACTCAAATCCATGTTATGTTAGGTGGTGCTCTGCTATAGGTTGTGTTATGGCTTAGCTCGCTAGAGTTTTACCCTTCTAGTCTCTACTTATCAACTTGACAGCTCTATGTGCATATCTAGCAGTCTTTATGATATTGTATGTTAAGTCATATTTATTTATTTAAGAAAATTTATATAGCGCCCCTTCCAGGATGCCTACTCAGAAGCGCGCATATCATGTCATGTAGTATCCATGTTATGCTGTATTACGTTGTTATCAGTACGCATTTATTAAGCGTTACCATATAATGACTATTAGCACTTTTTAGTGAAGGACCTGCTCAAAGTAAGTAAGTAAGTAAATTCTTTACTGAGAAGTACTAGCAAACGCACAGCACTGTACATGGCAAGATTAATACATTCAAACAAACAAACAAAAATTATATATATATATAAAATATATATATATATATATATATAAATTATATATATATATATACTACTACAGATTAACCGTCTCAAGGTAGGTTTGAACCCGTACTCTCCCTGTTACATGGTGAGCACTTTGACCAATCGGATACCGTTGTGTTACACATGCCGATATTATCATCAATTCACGACGCAAATCTTTCGCAGAACAATGCGATTTGTACTTTCCCGAAGAAAGACCGCCTGCAGCGTAGTTCCGCAGCAAAGGCGTAAATCACGTGATTTATGAGGCGCCCTTTAATCTGATCGGCGATGTTTGAATGGTCATGCATTCATCCGCCATTTTGTTCGATTATTCGTTCGCTCGTTCGTTCAGTCGTTCGTTGATTTCTTTTATGCGTCGCTGCCATTATTCGCTTTATTAAATCATCGGCTGAGCTCAGTGTTTATAACGGACAATTCCGCTCAGCCGACTTCATCCAGTCAGTGGCAGTCTCTGGCTTTATGCCTGCGCTCTTTTCATGCCATTACTCGGATGATCTACTGCACTTTATGTCTCTGCGTCTAAGACGATCTACTTATATTTTTATTTCCGTGTAATATCTTTAAGTCAGTGGCCTGTTTACATGTTTTTATTTACGGTCCATTTATGCCATCATCTGACGTGAACGATCCGTAAATGTCTTCCTGTTCGCCAGATATATGAGCTTGCGTCTAATCCAGTCGCTCCCGTATGCGACCTATATATACGGGTGCGACTAATCTAGCGGTGAAATATTTGTTTCGGTTCAAAGTTATTATGAGAAATAGTGTACGTTATAATCCTGCTAAATTTAGTGTCAACAATCAATTTAGTTTATGTTTGTGCTCTCAGACCTGCACACCATGCACCGTGATATTGCCCTGTCACTCCCGTATGCGACCTATATACGGGTGCGACTAATCTAGCAGTAAAATATTTGTTTCGGTTCAAATTTATTATGAGAAATAGTGTACGTTATAATCCTGCTATATTGAGTGTCAACAATCTATTTAGTTAAATTAGTTTTATGTTCGTGCTCTCAGACCTTCACATAATGTACCGTAATGTTGCATAGTGTCCCTTTGGGACCTTAATTTATGGCGAAAGTCGTCGCTAGCGTCTGTTTGACGTCAAAAGGAAGACTGCTCCAGATAGATGGTTTCACAACGTAGTAGACAATATTAGCCAGACCTCGTCTGTGAAAAAAATCCAGGCGCCTTTATATCTATGATCTATTTCGCCGACGCATCTAGAAATTTACAGAACGTTAAACTGAGGCAAGGTCGTTTTTCTTGATGACTTTTTTTAGTTCAATAGTTCTTTGGTCTCACATTTTCTAATTTAATTTTCTAGAGACCGTTGCCTGTTTTTCTATATTTATGACATTGTTTAGTTTCCCGACGTTTGGTGACCTTTCAAGTTTCCTTTTTAGTTTGAAAAATGTTGCGACCTTTTTCCATTTTTGAAGTTTAATAGGTAACCTTACTCAATCCAGTTTGGGAACTTCTAAATGGTGTGCCTTAGATTAAATGTGGAACTATGGTCGTATTGCCCCGGACCAGACCTCTCTGTAAACTGCTGGTATGCAGTGAAATGCTTTCAATGTAGGCTAATTGAAACACAGTCACAATGCAATGTAATTATAGAGTAATTGTGAGTTGCTTGAGAGCAGCATACATGCATCACATGCAGGCAAACATGCATACATCTTCTTCTTCAGTGTTTTGCCCTTAAAGGCAGGTGCAGGAATGAAACGACGTCATTCTTCTCTATTTTGTGCCTTTTCCTTTATGTTTTTTTTATATCCTCGTCTGCTTCCATTATCCATCATACAGTCCAACATCTGTCGTTTTCATCTTGTTTGCGTGGGATTGATAGGGAGTAGGGGTCTGCGGGTATACCCGTACCCGCGGGTTTACCCGTACCCGACCCGTACCCGCGGGTCGGGTACGGGTCGGGTAGACATTTTACGGGTCGGGTCGGGTACGGGTAGGAGCATTACGGGTACGGGTATACCCGGTTTTACCCGTAACGAACTGAAGTTTTGGGGTTACATGCATGTAATTGTGAGTCTTGCACCTTCAGAGACTAACTATAACTGGCGGTATCCTGTCTAAGTACCATATCCTTGTGTTAACCTATGTCCGTGCGCCTTAGTGAGCTTGACATTCATTTATAGATGCTCAATTTACAGTGACAAAATAGCTTGTTCCCATTAGCACAATCCGTAGGGTTTTTACATATGTCTCATCTGAGTTTCAGTCCCGACAGTCTGCGTCGGAGGTTGCTGACGCCGAGCTTGGCAGTCTAGCAGCCGTGTTTTCTTTAAAACAGGTTGATGCAGTTACGGTGGTTGATGCTAGGCATAGTTGAAACACCAAGTCTGTCACCCCTTCCCTCTGAGAAATACTGAATCTATTCAAATAGAGGTATTTTGTTGCAAACTGCCGTGTTATGGCTGGCTGCATAAAAGTTATTATTATATTTTTTAATCGCCCGAGGTGAGTGTAATCCCCCAGGCTCTAAGAAACTATCCGAAGAGTTTTGTCGTTTTGGAGTTAAAGGTAATCTTCACCAGTCAAATGTGCAAACGCGCAATGAACAGTAACAGCATTGAACCGTTGTGTGCAACTTGAAAGACGCTGAAAGAGGCGTGCTATGCTGTCTCCTGAGGGTAGCCCCGAAAACAAGTTATTATTATTATTATTATTATTATTATTATTATTATTATTATTATTATTATTATTATTATTATTATTATTATTATTATTATTATTATTATTATTATTATTATTATTATTATTATTGCTGTGATCATCACTGTGATCGTCAGACCATTATTATTACTACCACATGCTTTGTAAGACCATTGGACTGGTAGGGAGTCTAGGGACTGGGATCATCGGAAGTCCTATTAATTACGTGGCGGGTACGGTACGGGTACGGGACGGGTACGGGTATACCCGCGGGTACGGGTATGGTTGGGTAGTAATTTCGAGTACGGGTCGGGTACGGGTACGGGTAACGGTCCTGTGTTACGGGTACGGGTCGGGTAGCTAAAATGCTCTACCCGCAGACCTCTAATAGGGAGCTGGTTTCCCATTTATTTCCTCCCGGTGTTTTTTACGAGACGCCATCTCATAGCGTAAATATTCTCCATCGTCCGTCTTTCTGGCTTTTTGTCACTGGGTACTTGCATATCCCGGCTAGTCTTCGATGAACATCAGTGGCTTTAACAGACGCTTGATGTGCCATTTTACCACTCTCATTTAAATACATACATTCATGCATACATACATACATACATACATACACTCATTGCAGTACAATACATGCTTAAAAACACATATACTCACATGCACACATAAAGTTGAAATGGACTTCCATTAGAGCTGAGCTTGCTGCCTCGGAACAATAATATTTTATTATTCCATATTTTATAGGTCACTTAAATCTCTGTTTTTTGGCGTAGCTGGGCTGGGAACAACTCTGAGTAGAGTCCTTGAAGGGCGCTATATAAATTCCAGGAACGAATGAATTAATAAATACACATATATGTACACAAAAATATATATGCATACATACGCATATATATATATAATGCATACATATATGTGTACATACATACACACAAATACATACATACATACAAATACGCCGTAGCTTCTTGAAGCCGTATATTTTATAGAGTGGAGACTGCCTGGAGACGAGCATAACGGGCCTGTGTATATATATACAGCGGTCATCGACACAACAGATAGAAAGAGATGAGAGCGTTATCAGTAGAATGCCTGGTCTATTCTTGAGTCCAGTCTGTTCCGAATACGTCTGCTGACTCCTCTTCTTCTCTTTACGTCAGTGGCTGTCTCTTTCGACGACGACGACGACGTCCAGGCCCTGTCGAGTCTATTTCCGTTGATGTCTCGGTTTGTCGTTGGGTCTTATCGATGAATTGCCGTGACGTTGGTCTCTATCTGGTCGCTGTTGTCATCGGGGTTGTCCGTCTGTCTGTCGTTTGATATCGTGCGGTTCATTGTTCCGTCGACAGACCTTGGAACGTCCCACTGGGTTACTCATGAGAGACGCTAAAAATAAATGTCACCATCCACGACATTGTATTGCAGGCTGTCTGTTCTGTTAGTAGTTAAGATTTATATCTTCTGTCATTTGTGGTTTCAATTGCATAACATGTAAATGTACAGCGCAGTGCGTTTGTCAGGCGCTTCAATAAAGAAAAGATTATTATTATTATTATTATTATTATTATTATTATTATTATTATTTTTTATTTTTTTATTATTATTATTATTATAATTATTATTATTATTATTATTATTATTAGTATTATTATTATTATTATTATTATAATTATTATTATTATTATTATAATTATTATTATTATTATTATTATTATTATTATTATTATTATTATTTTTAAGAAGCTTCTGCGTCTTTGAGCTGTCGAGTTATCTATAGAAGCATATAACGTAGAACAATACAATGCAAATGCAATACAATACATTACACTGTAATTCAATCCTATAACAATAGGGTCCAGTAACACACAATACATTATACATTCTTTGACTGCGTAAATAAGTGATGCAAATTCTGCAATACATCAAGCAAACGTCACAATAATTCATCTCGAGAAAATACATGTATCATGCTATAGTTTTACTATCTGTATGTCTGTGACTGCATAATGTAGCTGCTATGATATACTAATATACTTAATAGTTCATTTACGAGAGGATGTTACGCTCTTGAGAGTATATTACACTATACTTTAGATATTTTGTCTGAGGTTCTATAGCACAATTGCTACACAATGTACACATATAGGCTACTTGGTCTTTAAGAATTTTTTGTCTCAGTTTTTTTCAAGTCGCATAGCATGGAACGCGGGCGAGTAAGCTATACATGCAACGAGTTACATCATAATTTATTGCAAGATATTTTTACCTTACACGCATATAGCTTCAAGATCATTCTGTCTAAGATAGAGTATAATAGATCTGGGACAAGGAACGTGTCGGAAATTTACTCGCGCAAGAGGACATCCATTAAGGAGATAAGTTTCACTGAATGAAGCCATCGCCCATCGTTCGTTCGTTCATGCGTCGATGGGTCTGTGCGTCTCGATGTCTTCAGTCGGTGGCATGACACAACAAGAGAGGCGGTCGGATAAGAAGCGCCTCCAGGGACAATTAATCCTTCATATTAGGGCGTGCAAGGATCGCGCTGGCGAAAAACCAGTCAACTCTGGCCGGCCGAGATAAAGCGGTCGCCGCCGCCGGCACGCCTGCAGCCGCCGCGCAGGGCCTCGCCATCGATCATCAGGACCTGGCGCTGCAGGGAGGGGATCGGAATAGCCCATGGTGGCTGATGGCTGGAGAGGGAGGAGATCGAAATAGCTGAAGGTTGGAAGAAGATCGTGCGGACAACCTGGAAAATGAAATCGTAATCGTTAACTAATTGTAGATGTAAATGCAAACGTTTTTCTGTAGTGACCGTGTGACCTCTGCGCTGCTCATTCATTATCAATGACTTCAACGAGTCCGATCTGCGTGCATGTGTACTCGCCAGTGATAACTTACCTAATATCTAGCGTCTGCAGAGCTTTGGCAAGGACTGAACTGAAGGGGCTATATTAAGTGTGTATTTAACTAACTAAAATCTAAACTAAAAGTAGGCCTAATCGTTATTGCAAATTTATATAGCTTCACTTATAGTCAGACCAGACTCATTGGAGGCGCTCCTGCATGGCCTAGTTATGTATATTTTATGTAAATGGAGTCGTGTTGAACGTTGGTAAGAGGATGAATACGGACCGAAATATCCATGATATACACGATATCATGGGATGTATGAACACTTTTTGTACGGAAATAATCTGCAACATATTGCAAGTTATCAATAGGCTAGTCAATGCTTTCATCTGTGTTATCTACTTCCAATTACTTCCATCCAGATCGTCGTTGGCATAATGCTTAAGACACCAGTCGATTATTGTTATTTAATTGAATTGAATTGAATCGAATTAATTTTGTTGCCAAAAACGTATAAAAGGAGGTAAACGACAGCAGAAATACATTGGCAAAACATGTAGAGGTTACCTATAAATAGGAGACCCATAAGGAGCCGAAGGGTTCCGCTAACCAGTGTCACCTGGGGTAATAGTATACATAAAGCAATGAGGCCAATCAAAACCAGTTCGAAGATAGAATAACAAATGCCTTAATTATACTTAATTAGAACTTAACTAAAGTGTAAATTAATAACAATATGAATGCACATTTACTAAGTCATAGTAATCACAGAGAATTAGGCAGAATCATTACATTACGGAACATTAGACTACGTTAGATAACAGTTAAACATCGAAATCCATTAGAGCCGTCCGGTCAACTTTTTATGTTGTAGTCGGAGTTAGCCTTGAAACCACTCGTCCGTGACAAATACAGCCAAGTGGCTATTTCGAATAGACAGAGGAAAGGAAACAGAAGCAGATTAGGGGTCGGGGAGGGTGACGTCAATTGAGCTCAGAAAGCAATTGTGCAAGGTTGATTTCTAATTGGAAATTAATTCGATCTAAAAACAGTATTTCGAGAACGTTTTCAAATATCGAAAGCTTTCACGGATCAAATAAACAACTGCTAATAGGCCTAGTTCTAAACGGCGGGAAGGTGTTGCCGCCAATACAATCGAAGAAGCGGGAACCGAAGCAGACAGTCCGCATGGTCACATGATCTCAGACTGAAATACCTGGATACTGAAAAATACGCTGACTCTCATAGATTGTTGGCTTTCACGGCAGCAGCTGCTGGTTTTACTATTTGGTAAGCTCAACCTCGCCATATCCACGACTGTGCCACTGAGCCTATCTATTGCACTCACCTTACCTTCAGTAGCATAATTATAGGCTCTCAGAGCTCGCTATATGGATGGGGTCGGGCCTAGTCTGAAAAAGAGGGTCTGCTCAGATCTTGCCTTGTGAAGTACAAACTATTACCAGAGGCCCATTTGAACAATCTGCGGGGTCATAAATGTGAAATAACGTCACTGGTTACCTATCTCGACCTACCGTCAGTACCAGCACTAATAGTACTTGAGCCCCTCAACAAAGTCTTACCAGTACCTGAGGCCTCAAACATTCAATGCTGTTACAGTAGCTTTAATATATATAATCCGGCGCG
This sequence comes from Aporrectodea caliginosa, assembly GCA_020284085.1. NCBI lineage: Eukaryota > Metazoa > Annelida > Clitellata > Crassiclitellata > Lumbricidae > Aporrectodea > Aporrectodea caliginosa. Next base: position 252,376 of record JACEVL010001030.1, read on the forward strand.
TGGGTTTCAGAAACAGTCACAAAATTAATAGGCATAACGACCAGCTAAATTTGGAGGCCCCTTACAAACTTGAGGCCTCCCAATCGTGGGCCTCAAGTTTGTAAGGGGCTCTGCCTACCCTACCCACTCTATCCAATCTTACACCTTATCTTAACTAGCAGTGCCTTGACATTTATCAAAATACCAGGCTTATACTAAATAACCATAACCATCATTTTTTTTTATTGTAGCCAAACCGGTATTACACAGATGATATTACATATAAGTATTTCGAGTGGTTACAATAGGGGACCAGAAGGGACCTTGGTCCCACTAAGTAGGGCCCCCTAATTAACAGTTTAAGTATTGGATGGCGATTAGTTAAACAATAACAGTTGCAGTTTTACAGTTTGACATTATGTAAATATTTATACATAGGTGGCAGTCTTTGGTAACTAAATACTGTCTCCTAGAGTCCATCCCTTGGTGTGAATCGTGGAAACTTATTTTTACGCGTTAAAATTATACAATTCATTGATGTTCGCAAAGACAGAGATATAGATAGAAAGACAGACAATGACAGAGAGACTGCGAGAAAGGGAACGAGAGGCAGAAAGACGGAGACAGAGAGATAGAATGTTACGCATATAGAGACTACGTAAGAGAGAGAGAGAGAGAGAGAGAGAGAGAGAGAGAGAGAGAGAGAGAGAGAGAGAGACAGAGACAGAGACAGAGACAGAGACAGAGACAGAGACAGAGACAGAGACAGAGACAGAGACAGAGACAGAGACAGAGACAGAGACAGAGACAGAGACAGAGACAGACAGACAGACAGACAGACAGGCAGGCAGGCAGACAGACAGACACAGACAGACACAGACACGGACACAGACAGATACAGAGACAGATACAGAGACAGACACAGAGACAAAGAGACACAGAGACAGACACAGAGACAGACAGAGACAGAGACAGACAGACAGACAGAAACAGGTACAGAGACAGAGGCAGAGAGAGATAGAAACAGAAACAGAGACAGAGACAGGGAGACAGAGACAGAGTCAGACAGAGAGATACAGAGAAAGAAAGAGAGAGAGACCAAAAGAGACAGAGACACAGACAGAGAGACGGTCACCGATTGCGGACGAAAGACGTTACACATGCGCAAATGTTATGGGCTTCACGTCACTTCCTTTCGCCACGAGAAACATCAGCAGCGGCCTCAACAGGAGCAGCAGCAGCAGCAGCAGGAGGAGGAAAAGCAGCAGCAGCAGGGAGTATTGCGAAGGCGTGTGATGCCATTCGTTGAGGAGGCGACGGGGAGGCGTGTTTTTCACGGCACCCTAATCTCCGTCTTCTATTTCCTGGCTTTAAGAGCATCAGGATGGGCGGTCAAGGTCAAGCCATTGCAACGTTTCATAACCAAGCGGACATTTGCACCGGTTACAGTAAGAACGCAAATAGGTTTAAGTTGTGATTTATGCCTGATTGTCAATCCAAAGGTCGGGGATTCAAATCCCCGCCATAGCAGAGTAGATATGTCGGATACATGTGCGCCACCTAGCGAGATCAGCCAAGCTGAATACACTCACCACACACTACTAGTGGGAAAATCAAACGGCAGGAGAGGGGCTTGCTATTGGCTCTCATATGCCGAGGTTAAAAAAGTGAAACTGCTAAATTTCATTACGTAGTTACCTTTCTGGTTTATCATTTAAGGGTCTGCTCTACTTCCTCTTCTATTGCGTATCAATAGCAAGACTGAAATGCATGCAATGAATCCAGTATGAAGTAATATATGAAATGGCGTAATGTAATGTAATGTATGTAATGATGGCTAACTGAATGTATCTTACCTTCTAAGTATCTGGAGAATGGCAGCCTAACTGACGCTTGAGTCCATTAAGAACGGCGAGTTCATGTCTATAAGAATTGCTTCGTCAATTCTCAAAATAGTTCCATACTGGGTTAACAGTTGAGGCCGTCCATCTCTGGACAACCTATTTGACTTGACGCAGCGCTCATGAATGAGCTAGTGTTCCGCGTTCAGCTTTAGAGTAGCGCTTTAGAAATATGGAGTTTACCATTACGATTACGATTACGTGTTCAGGGTTCAAACATTTCTGGTAACTTGCAAAGTATCTTTATTGTAAGCTAAAAAAAATTACACACACGTCCACGAAAGTGTCGAGAAAGGTGGAGAAGAGATAAATGTTGCGGAAGAAGTATTATTGTCTTCGCAGATGGATCATAGTTCCTCTGCCCTTGGTAAGCACACTATAGAAGTTGTATATTCTCAGTTGTAAGTCCTTCTATCTAGAATGGTCTCCCGTTGGAGATACGCTTGTTACATATTCATCTACGTTCTACAGGCTCCTTAAGACTTACTTGTATCACCGTGGTTGGGCTGGAAGCGCCTCTGAGCAGGCTTCTTGAAGGGGCGCTATATAAATTCCTGAAATGAATGAATGAATGCATATATTTAAAAATTAAAATGCAAAAATGGAGCATTATTCGACTACCAACAGATTCTAAGAGATTTTAGTTTATTCAGAATCGAACAGTAAAACGATCGTACAGTATGGGTGATCAAAGTACATAGCAAGTTAAACAGTCTCAGAATTGTTCATCAATGATCCTGTGTAGTAAACGATTCAATGGGGAGAAGAAGCTGACTCAGCTTATCTAGATCGCGGGGTTGATGGTTAGGAAGGGATGATTACAGGATTGCGTGATTTATATTATATTATTAACGTACATGACAAATATTCTTACTGCACTTGGTGCTTTTTCAGCGTGTGCCTCATCTCGCATTCAATGGCTTGGCGAGTCACCGATAAACCAAGTCGTGGCTTACAAGGTTGTCACTGGCCAACCGACTGAGGAGAAAAAGAAGAAATGTGGAAGGGAGTGAGGAAGTGCAAGAGAAAGAGAGGGAGGGAGGGTGGGAGAGAGGACTGGGTAGAGGAAGAAGGAGGAAGACTGAGTAATAGGAGAGCAAGAAAGTTTGAGAGAAATATGAGAGAGAAAGAGAGAGACAGAGAGACAGAGAGAATAGAGAGAGACTGAGAGAGACAGATAGAGAAACACACACACACGCAGAGAGAGAGAGAGAGAGAGACAGAGACAGAGGCCGAGACAGAGACAGAGACAGAGACAGAGACAGAGACAGAGACAGGGAGAATAGAGAGAGACAGAGAGAGACAGATAGAGAAACACACATGCGCACACAGAGACAGACAGACAGAGACAGAGGGAGAGAAGAAGGGAGGAAAGGAGGGAGGGAGGGCCGGAGGGAGGTTTAGGGAGGGAAGGATAACGAGAGTGATGATCAGAAAGAGACAGAGGAAAGGGCAGATGAAGCAAAGAGGGAAGAAAGCTGAAGTGATAAAGACATGGAAAGGAAGTGAGAGCAGGGGAGGAAACGAGGAAGAGATAGAAAGAGGAAAGCAGGCAGGCTGGTAGAGCGATGAACATGAAGGGAGGTAGAAGAAGAAGATGATGATAAGACAGAGAGACGAAGAGAGGAGGGAAGCCTAAGGGACGAAGAAGACGCAGAGTAACTGAGTAAGAAAGAGACAGAAAGAAAGAGACGAAGAGAGGTACACGTCGGATGAGGTGGGAAGGCCAATAGGGGTGAAGGAATGAAGTGTGGAAGGGAGTGAGGCAATGTGGCAAAACGTCCAGAATACGGGGAAGGAATTGGAACGAGGAGCAAGGGAAATAAGGCCGACTGAACCTGGAGCGAAGGAAGAATTACCAACGAGGGAAGAAGGAGGAAGATTGAGAAGTGACAAAGGGAGTTGAACCGAGAGCAGAAGTAGGCAGTCTTCCTATGAAGTATGAAGAGCAAGCTAGAGAGGAAGCCAGTGTACAAATGAAGGCAGTGAAGTGGCAGAGAGGTTCTTTGAATTAGCAGCACGCAGAGCGAATCGAGGACATAGCCATAAATAATTTAAGCAACCGGAAGGAATATTAGGACATAAATTCTTCAGTACCAAGAGTTGTAGACTTGTGGAATGGTTTGGATGATACTACTGTCTCAGTTGACACTATCACAGCTTTTAACAGAAAATTTGTAGGTATGGGCTACTAAAGGCTCCAGATGAACTTCCAGTGGTTCTAACACAGATTACACATCTTCTGAACCACTTAGAGCCCTTGTTATGTTAGGTCATGTTATGAAGGAGACCCATAAGGAGGTATCATATAAGCAGTAGCCTATATATAATTTTTTTTATAGCTAAGCACTATATGAACTTTTATGGCGCTAGAGCATAATGTACAAGCTATCAAACGATTGCACGCCAAAATCAGGCCAAAATAAAGCCAAGAAGTTCCTATCTCTATAGATGTATTCCGATGAGTTTTTATCTTATCTATAGAAATTTAACGATTGATCCTAATCTAGATATATTTTGATGAGTGTTTTCTCTTTTCTATATATCATGTTCTGGTGATTTCTTAACTTCGCCACTGCCTTGGTGATGGGGTAGTGCCAGTCCCAAGCCCTGACGGCGTCGCTAATCATAGTTGTTATGGCACAGCGTCGTTAAACCGTATCTGGGACACATGTCTATGCTCTATGCGTTTGGATATTTCATCTAATTGCGTTGCAGTGCAGTCTTATCTATGCATGTGCTTCAGCGAGTTCTTACCTATGGATTAGAAGGAGAAGCTCGGCCGCTTTCGACCGAGTTTATCCGAAGGCTTACGATTCAAGTGTATATACGACCTGCCAGCATGCCTAAATTGAGCCCATATAAGACCAGCATTTTCATATGGGACCTATATCAATCAGTCAATTTTCTTTTATTAAAAATATGCTGACAAGCGCGTAATTTATACATTGATAGACTAAGGTCATATTGGAAGTTTAAAGATTAGATAAAGGCAACGTTTAGATAACTATAGGCATGTTATACACATTGGACCATTGGTGTCATAATTGAGGGAAGAAAATCAATATATATTTTTATTTAGTACTCTGGATACGAAGTTACAGTCATCTTTGTTAGGAAGGGAAAACCCATGGGGACGGGAGCTGAGCGAGTATACCCAGAAGGACGAATGGGTTCCATCTAATGTCCATGGAAGGCAACTTCACTTGAAACGACCCTCGATTGTGTATTATTACAATGACCATAGATATAGACGTTAGATAATAATAAAATCAGACCAGTCTTTATCTATTATCTCTTTATCAATTTATCTATTTAGTTGTTTATTTATCTCTGTAGGTTTTTGGTGTCGAATAGGTCACTTCCTGACGATGCTGTCCGACGGTCATATACATAAATAGATACTATTTATCTATTTTAGTTATTTATTTATCTATTGATGTTTCGGTGTCGAATAGGTCACTTCTTGACGATGCTTTCCGATGGTCAGCTGCACGTCTTGAACGTCGGTGACTCCGTCTTTCTTGAGTGCAGCTTCCGCGCTGACCACTACAGCATGTTCGATTACCCGGTCATCTGGCGCAAACAGCAACACGATGAACTCGTTCAGATGAACGTCATGGGCAGTCTCAATGAACCGTTCGTATCCAGTAACCGGTTCGAAGTTACGCTCAACTCCATGGCGCCGAGGTATCTGGTCGAACTAACCGTCTTAGGTAAGTGTGAATTTGGATACGAAATATACCTATCTATCTTATACCTCTATCGTATTATCGTATAGCCTACCTCAGTCTTGTCGAACTTACCGTCTTATTAGGTAAGTGTTAATTCGGACATGATTCAAATACCTATCACATACCTCAACTAATACATATCTTTTGGTATGTCTACGTGACCGCTGACAAATACCTATGACTTACCTCATATAACTCTGCATAACCTAAGATCATTACCTTCGACATGAGCGACTTCCTAAATCCAATGTACATAATTATTCTACATACCTCACCTCACCCTCACGTCACCGTACCTTCCGTGACTCGCCTTACCCTACATGATCTGACCTTATCTTCAAACAATCAATCAATCAATCAATCAATCAATCAATCAATCAATCAATCAATCAATCAATCAATCAATCAATCAATCAATCAATCAATCAATCAATCAATCAATCAATCAATCAATCAATCAATCAATCAATCAATCAATCAATCAATCAATCAATCAATCAATCAATCAATCAATCAATCAATCAATCAATCAATCAATCAATCAATCAATCAATCAATCAATCAATCAATCAATCAATCAATCAATCAATCAATCAATCAATCAATCAATCAATCAATCAATCAATCAATCAATCAATCAATCAATCAATCTTCCTTAACCCTACCTCACCTCGTCTTAACTTTACATTCCCTTCCCTTACCCTACCTGTTTCTTTACCCTCTTTACTTACCTTATTTACCTTACCTATCTTACCTTACCTTTCCGTTACCTTACGCTACCTTATCATTTCCTTTACTTTACTTTATTAAATCAGTCATCAATAAATCGATCATTTTTTTACTGATCCCAGAAAATGTAACATATCAAATTTTACGGATTGCGTACGTCAAACTGGATTCAACAGGTATACACCAGAAAGGACCAGCGTCCTGATTATTAGGGTTGTCTATTAACACAGGTTAAAAACTTGGGTGGCGATCGATGTTTAAAATATGACACTATTCTATACATACAAATATGACACCATATAGTTGTTTGGGTATGATTTGGCCCTAACATTGTTATTTAAGTTGAATTTTCTATAAGCATACGATCATAATAATCGTTTTGCCATCCGTAAATGTAACGTGGAACAGGAGCAGCCTGCAATATATATAGCGGATTATTTTATCCTTTAGAGCTATCTTGTTGACGGCATCAGCAGATTAACTTTTGAAAATGACTAATTGTTAATTAATTGTGCTGTTGTTGAATCAATAAACGTCTGATTGATTGATTGATAATTCTATACATATATATTACATATCATACCTTCCCTTCTCTCTCTTATCTTTCTTTACTTTCCTTACATAACCTTACATTTGGGTCCGGTCTATATATATCTTACCTGAGAGGGCCTATGCTCAAATGACTACCTTCGTCATTGACGTTGTCTGATCATAATGTTCATTGCTTTGCAGACGTGGCTAGAGAGGACAGCGGCAACTACACCTGCGAAATCCGTGGACCACAGTCAGTTCTACTCGGCCAAGTAACCCACCAGATCTTCGTCAGAGGTAAATATGAAACACGACTAAAGACTATCCCGCATGCAACGGTGAAAGCCATTCCAACTAATTTATTATTATTAAAATGGAGAAAAAGTTGAGATATTTATGGCTTTCGCCATTATGCCGATACTAATCAAATAGAGCGTCTATGCAACTGGCAGAAGGCTTTATTTCCGATTGAAACGATGTAGCACAGGAGGAAGAAATCTGGTGAAATCCCTGCAGCGCGAGGTATTGATATTTTTCTAGATCTCTTTGCAACACTAGCGCCCCTAGCGAACTCGACTATAAAACGAGTACATCTGACGTACACTGTCAGTGGAAAAAGCAGACGACAAAGGTCTGGCCACCCGTTCTCATATGCCGAGAGTGATAGAACGGGGTCGCTGATACGTCATACCATGGCTGCCTCTTGGGTTGGATTAAACGATTGCTCTTCCTCTTTTAATATCATAATGGAAATAAAGGTCAGATATCGCTTTAAGTGATATGCTATTTTGGTGATTGCAGCGTTTTTGAGAGGTACTTAAAAGACGCTATAATAAAGTGGCTAAGTATATACATACATACATAAACACACGCATACATGCATAGGCTACATACATACATCGGTTACATACATACAAACACACATACGTACATACGTACGTACGTACATACATACATACATACATACATACATACATACATACATACATACATACATACATACATACATACATACATACATACATACATACATACATACATACATACATACATACATACATACATACATACATACATACATACATAGGCCTACATACATAGATACATACATACATACATACATACATACATACATACATACATACATACATACATGCATACATACATACACACATGCATACATACATACATACATGCACACATACATACATACATACATACATACATACATACATACATGCATACATACATACATACATACATACATACAAATATACATACATACATACATACATACATACATACATGCATACATACATACACATACATACATACATACATACATACATACATACATACATACATACATACATACATACATACATACATACATACATACATACATACATACATACATACATATATACATACATACATACATACATACATACATACATACATACATACATACATACATACATACATACACGCAAACAAGTAACATCAACCTCGACAACTCAGTGTGATCAACCGAATCCGTCCTTATTGCTGAAATTGATCAATGCAATAGTTGTAGACTTTTGGATTGTTTTGGGTTACAGCAGGCCCTACATCATCACAACTTTTAAGAGAAAGCAAAGCTGAGCATTCTCGTTAATTTTCAGTGGTTCTAGCACAGATTAGATGTTTTCGGAACCACTTAGAACCCGTGCTATTTATGTTATGTTACAGTTTGCTATGTTTCGATATGGCAAATGCTATGTTAGGCCTATGTTATCTCGTGTTATCTTATGTCATGCTGCTTCAAACATAATGCTGCGTTCCTGAGGGTCATATCAACAATGAACGACGGGGTATGACGTAAGAATGCTAGCGATGTGTTCTCGTGCCATTGGCATAAAACGTCGCATCAGATTAATTTAGTAGCAGTCTCAATGTTCCTCAGAGATGCGGCCACTGAACTCATAGATCTTTCGGCTGGGTCACATACACAACAACAGCAATCCATTGCTATTGTAAAGCGTCACTACACTTTATGCCGTGACGAACTGGAATTGGAAACCTGAATTGGCGCTATATAAATGTTAACCGACTTATGCCCAGCGCTTGTTGTATCGTCCCCAATATGCAGATCAAAAGAGCCTCTATTTATTATTTTTTATTATTACTACTGCTGCTGCTGCTGCTACTACTACTACTACTACTACCACCACTACTACTACAACTACTACTACTGCTGCTGTCGTTGTTGTTGTTGTTATTATTATTACTATTAATATTATTGTTATTATTATTATTATTATTATTATTATTATTATTATTATTATTATTATTATTATTATTATTATTATTATTATTATTATTATTATTACATGTATTATAGTAATCATCATCATCGTCATTGAATTAATTGCACTTGACCTCCTCCGTTTTAATCTCCCATCACTGTTAGTGTCAGTGGAGAAGGTCCACCTGATGGACGACAGTTCCTCCGAAGAAGACACTTCCCTTCCGACGACCTTCCACCTGGTGGAGAACCATCCGTGTCGCATCCGCTGCATCTCCCTCGGCGGATATCCACCGCCGAACATCGAGCTCTACATCGGTCACCGTGACGTCACTTCAGAGTTCCTGTTCCGCAATGACGTCACGCTGACAGGTGTCCGGGGCGTTCGAACGATGACGTATCGCACGGAGCGGTGGACGAGCAACTACCTGCCGAGAGCAGACGATAACGAACAGCTGCTGCGATGTGTGGCCCTCGTTCCGGGACTCAGTCCAGTCATCCAGATCACGACACTCGACGTCGATTGTAAGTGTAATACACAGGGTTCCGCTTTGCATGATGACGTCATTCAGCTCCGAAATTTGATTCAACTTATCCGGCTTATTCGGTTTCTTAAGCGTATATGTATGTTTATATATACACAAATATATATATATATATATATATATATATATATATATATACAGGTAGTTTACTAGCTTCTGCCATATATTTCACTTTCTTTATACTCTCTGTTCTTTGTTTTGTCCATCCATCTGTCTCTATCTGTCTGTCTGTCTGTCTTTTCATAATTCGTGGAAACAAGTTCTACACCTTTTACCTTTAATATTACTAAAATGGCAATCGGATGACCTTGATGAACATTGATGAATGAGGATTGAATTTTAAGTAGTTTGGCTCTCCAGAGTTCAAGGTTTTATGTGAGCCGAATTGGCTCAACTGTGAAGCCCAATATTGATGAGATTGAGGTATAACTTGCTCACAGTCACAGCTAATAAAACATTGAAATCTAGACAAACATAATAATTAAAATTGAATCCTTACACGGTATATGGATTCAATTTTAATTATCATGGTTGTCGAGATGTCAATGTTTTATTATCTGTGAGCCTAATATTTCATAAACGGTGAGCTCCTCCAACGTGTGTGATTAACGGTTCTTCCCGTATAATAGATTCTCCTAAGATCGTCTGCGCTTCTCGTTCGGCCTTCGTCTGGGAGAAGGACGTCGTTCTGAGATGTGAGGTTCGATCGAAGCCCCGCGTCTCTTCCCTCTTCTGGGTCATCGATAACGGAACGACGATTCGAGAGGGAGAGGCGGTCGATGACTTCTTCGTAGTCGCAAAGGTATTTATTCAGCCCGATAGGCTTAGAGTCTGATCTGTTTAGACTTGATTAACGACTTCAGGCTGACTCGATCGTCCTTTTGGATTCGATCAGACTATGGATAGGTGCGCCGTAGATTGATGCCTCGTGTATTATTACAACAGTGCTACAAGAATGGAATGGAATAGAATAGAATGCAATGAGAAACAGTGTAGAGAATAGGATCATATTATAATTATTATATTGCATTATATTATGCTATGTTCTGCCATGCTATAATACATTATATTACATTACATTGCAATTACAATTATAATTACATTACAATTACATTATATTATTGGTGTTTTGTATTATATTGTATGTTATGTCAAATCACATCATATCATATATATATACTAGGGCTAGTACTGATTAAAATAATTTCAATCGATTAAGCTCACAAATTTAATCGAGATTAATCGATTAAATTCGATTAATTTGGCCCATGTTACATAAAGCGTGAAAAACTGGTTAGACTGTATACACTGCAAAAATCCTTCAATCATTCGACATGCTAAAGTTCAAATTGTCAAACTGAGAAATGTAGTCAGTAACTACCTTCTATCTACAAAAATCTTCAATAATTTCGCCATTTTAGACATTCCCCTCAGCAGCATTTACCTAAAATTCAAAATGATCGCTTAATTTTTCACTAAAATATTTCACATTATTGCTGTTCGCCATATTGTTTATTCCGAAAATAGGTCAGTTGACGTCATAAAATAAGTAAAAAATTAATCGAAAATTAATCGAACAAGCCGAAATTAATCGATTAAAATTTTTAACGATTAATCGATTAATTAATCGTTAAAATCCGCAGCCCTAATATATACTATATTTATATTAAATTCTTTACATAAACCTATAGCCTGTATATATGCCTGTCGTTGGCTTGCTCCTGCATTATTTTTGCGCCACAGAAGAGTGATCCATTGACTTTCACCCATCCAGTCCCCACATTGAGACTGTGCTGTACAAATGTTATCCAATATTGTCCCAACGAGGGTATGCTCTACCATACTGGCAGAACATTACATTATTTCCTACGAAGGCGTGTAGACAACTGTCTTACCTTATGCTCATCGTTCGTGTAAATGTGTATGCTTGTATGTATGTGCGTAGGATCGACTTGATGGAGGAGTTGAGATCCTCCTGAACGTTCGACGAATCCGCCCAGACAGTTTCCGACGGTACACGCTGGTCGCCGAAAACAACGTCGCAATTGCAGCCAAGGACGTTGAACTCTTTCAAAGTAATTCTATGCTGTATACGTGCCCATAGGCGTGGCTACATGGAGGCACGAGGAAGCAGTTGCCTCCTCTTGCTTTCTTGATATACTGGAAATTCTATTGACCAATGACCCCAATAACCAGAATTTTGCCAAGTTGTCTCCTCTTGAATTTAAGTCTGGCTACGCTCCTGTACGTGCCTAATACCCGGAATCCTCAGCGCTATATATAAGTCGCCCAGGCGGCTTAAAATGAAATCGGTGAGTCAGGTAAGGTCATTTTCGGTTTGACCAGGTCGAGATCTAAGCTTCAGGCAGTTAGACAGGGCTTAGAATTGGAGAGGTTAGGAGGGCCGAGTTTCGGAAAAGGAGAGCAATGTCCGGTTCAATCGATCACTCACTCGGTCCACAACATATCAATCTCTCAGATCGGTACGAAAACTTCTATGGCTGTGTTTCAATAAGGCACGGATCGCCAATAGATCGATCAAAACATCAATCAATCGTTTCTAAGTCAGATCGATACGCGTGTGTCAAAATCCTCGGCGATACTGAGAAGGGCAATTTCTGGATCAGTCAATCAACGTAGCAATCAATCAGTGGTCCTATCAATCAATGGTCTTATCTTTCGAGGCGCAGGCACAAAAGCTGTTCAACAGCAGAATCACTCTTCCAAAGGTTCACGCGGTCTCACCCGACCTCGTGACCTATGTGGGATATCGAAACTATTGGACGTAGTGAACAAGATCCTGCATCCCTATGTAACCTATTGCTGCCTAATTAATCCTCGAAGGGTTCCCAGGTTTACTGACACATGCTGTGCAAGATTATGATATGGTATTATGACTACAAAAGGCATAAATCTTCATGCTACAACTCTTTGGCCAATAGCTGCCTATTTAAAAAGCCGCGCATAAAGCTTCCTGATAAAACTTCTAGTTCGCCTTCTTGTGACTTAGCTTCCTCGTCTGCTGCTTTAAGAACGCCAGTCTATACGCAATAAAGCATTTTTTCCAGCGTTTTAGCTTTTATACAATATTTAGGTCGAAACGCCGAGCCGCCATTCGCAAAGATGGCGTGCGCTGTTGCCCTAGTAACCCTAGTTGATCTACGTTCCAAATGGCTCACATTCTTCGAATTTTGCGGAATTGGAAAAGCGCACCGTGGCCCAGATCTTGCACGTGATTTTCAAACAAAAGGCCCTCAATTATAGGGTTGGACTGTTACTGTTTATGGCTGTATCATCGGCTATCTGGTTTGAATGTGCTCTGTAAATTTTAAGGACAGAGAATACTTTCCAATGTTTTAGCGAACCGGGGCGGGCAAGATTGAGAATGACGTCACGCCTGTGAATGCTTTAAAATTAATACATAGCCTACATGAAAAGTGACATCCATTAATTAATATTTAGCAAGCTGCGAAAGAGCGAGTGGTTATCGCGAAGGAGACTGAAACTTTCCTTTATACAACTTTATGACACACTTTAGTTGACAAGGCTCGCCTAAAGACTCCGATGGGAATAGACGCAACACAGCCTCGTCTCAACTCGATGGCCCGTCCGGGAATTCTGGCTATCCCACGGAATGATACAGTAGCTTTCCCAGCGCCGCAATAGATCTCAAGAACAGCGCTATAAAATATTCAGTTAATACTACCGCACCGGATGCGATTGTCCTCTCTATTTCACCCGCGGCGCGATTGATCGAGAGAACGGAGCGTGTTCATTGGCTGACGTGTATAGCTATCGGTCGTCGGCGCTTTGGTTCTGCCCGATGATAATGGGGCCAAGTTCGGCGAGGGCCACCGCATGGGAACAGGCGAGACACGGCGATATATCCTCCGATAAATCGAGCGATTTATTACCGGCGAGTGGCTTCGACATAAAGCCATATTCGCCTTTTAACGGTGAACTCATATGCATGGTAGACGGACCCACACTGAAACTGTAATGTCTCCTGTTTGGAGACACTAGTGTAGCTTTGAATGCGCGTTCGGCGGGTTTATATGGGCTCGCCTTCTCTCTCTCTCTCTCTCTCTCTCTCTCTCTCTCTCTCTCTCTCTCTCTCTCTCTCTCTCTCTCTCTCTCTCTTTCTCTCTTTCTCTCTTTCTCTCTGTCTCTCTCTCTCTCTCTGTCTCTCTCTCTCTCTGTCTCTCTCTCTCTCTCTCGGCATTGCAGCGCTCGTCAATAAGCTGGTGCCCTGCGCATGGCTTTCGAGTGGCGCTTTAGAAGTTTGGAGTAAGGCCTGGTAAAAAATACCCCGGGCGAAGCCGGGTTCAAAAGTCTAGTTACTCAATAAAATTCGAAATGCTGCTTATTGAAACACCAATAACAACACTGTAGGCCTACGTATCACATTGCATTCGTCATCAATCGATGGTAGCTTCCGTTGAAATTCAGTCGAAGTCATAGACACCAATAGTCAGAGTATCCGTTGTTCGAGTGCAACATGGGATGGGGATAGTATAAAGGATTACACTCTTGCCTGAAGTGCTCACGGACTTGGTTCGATTCCCGTAAGGCCCTCTGGGTTTGGCTCATACCTTCATTCCATAGGTGGTAGCAAAAGTACATTGAGCTTGCGCCTTGCATGGCTGCAACTTTGTTGATTTATGTCTTCTGTAATTTGTGTTCTTGTGAATTGTTTAATCGTGGGGCGCGGTGGTGTCGGGGTATGTTCGTTGCCTTGCAGCCGGAGGGTTGCAGGTTCGAATCCACCTCAAGCCGCCGCGTAGGGACCCTGGGCAAGTCCTTCACTCGCAATTGCTCATGCGCTTCGGCGTGAAACTCCGATTCAGTGTCCGCGCTGTAGTCGGGAGCGCCTCTGAGTAGAAATCTTGAAGGGGCGCTATAACAAGTGCTCATACATAGGCCTACATCATATATACAGCATGTACATGTACATGTACAGCGCTGTGCGTTTGTCAGGCGCTTCATTAAAGAATAAGTATTATTATTATTATTATTATTATTATTATTATTATTATTATTATTATTATTATTATTATTATTATTATTATTATTTATATTATTATTTCCTGGCATGAGAGATGAGCGGAGATAGGTCGGTTCATTTGTGTACAGTGTTTGTGCACCATAAGAATCTGCATCAATGCCATTTTCTATGAGGAGCCCACGTCCAACACAACAGTACACTGGCCCAGTTATATCTAGTATCATCTACATCGGTTAGAGCGTATGTCCCATGCACCTCTGTGCTCGATGATGCCGGTTTGCATACCGATCGTGGCTTCTTTCAAAGATTTGAATCTCGGGTTAGGACGGTCCTTTTATATACGGGGACCTTAATTGGCGTGAAACCCATTCCAGCGCGCAACGGTGGTGAAGGATCTCACCCGATCAATTCATTACAAAATGAGCAGAGTTGAGGCCATATACGATCGCTATAGAAAAAGGTTTACATTTAATTAATAGGGTTAGGAATTATTGGCCTACTTTCGTATTCACGCATTACACAATGCATGCAGTCATTAGCTATTATTGCATTTTAATAGCCTAGTTAATCTTCAGTTTGGGTAAATGGGAACATGGAAATGATATACTGCTGAGAATACCACTCAGTGACAAAGACAGGTCAGCGCAGAACACAAGCGACCATATCTGTGATAATCTGTGCAGAAAAGGCTTCCGTGTCATAGGTCTAATGAAAGTAAATTTAATTAATGTGAATTTAATTATGATAAATTTGTTTCAGAAATAAAGTCGGCAGAAGCCGGATCTCTGGCAGACGTTCCATCCGTAAATCACGTGATCAGCCGCGAGACTTCGCGAGACAACAGAGCTCGAAGCGGCGCCGGAAACAAGATGGCGTCGACGGAATTCACTGTTGTCTATGGCCTTATATGCTTATTCCACGTCTGGATAACAATACGTACCATATCATCGCAGATCTAGACAAGCGGAAGCTGGTATTTTCAAGAAAAAAATAGACAAATCGGACGGAAGATTGTTGAAAGACGTTCACCACAGAGACCTAGATTCGTGCATGGTTTAATTATCCGGTGAAAGTAGTTCGAATGGTGGCCATATACTAATAAGTAGGCTATAGGTCAAGGCTGAGGTAGAAACCAAAAGTGTGTCAGAGGTTAAATATCGGACCAAGGAAGTATGTAAAAAGCTAGACCGAAGCGAAACCCAGATGCCAGAGGTTTGGTCAGAGGTCAGAAAGTAGGTGGAAGCCACTGAATTCAGAAAGTATAGGGGTCTAAGTTAAATGACCGATTGAAGTCCGCGCATAGATCTATATAAAAGATAGGCAGATGACGTTTTAGAGGGAAACACGTCGTATCGCTATATATTTAATTTAAAATTTAAAATTATGTTGTATATATGACAAAAATGCATCCGTGAAATATTTGAAGTCATCGATTGATAAATCAAATGTTGGATGCATTCGTAAAAAAGATGACAGCCATGAAACAATATACATGTACTTAAAGTCGAAATTGAGATCTTAGTGCGCTCTTCGTAGTCTACGTGTACATAGACAATGCGTTTGTAAGGAAATGTAAATAAACGATATCTTGTGACTGAACCTAAATAAGAAATCATACTCGCAAATTATGTGCAAAGGTATAGCTTGCGACGACGTAATATGCAACAGTAACGCACAGGTCTTGGAGCAGTGCAGAGTTCTGAGCAATGTGAGCATCTGTACATTTCATGTTCAGAATCTTTGAGGCATAAAACGAATGCGCTGTATAAATGTCCATATATATACATATATACATATATGTCCATATATATATATACATATATATATATATGATACATGTGTATAGGCTTTGACTATATATAGTAAATGATTGAGAATCTAAGACTTATATTTTTAGAAGGTTTGGTAGCGATTTTAAAATGAAAGAAATTCGTCAGTTGATTAAGAACAAAATCGAGGAGCATGATGTGTATATAGCACAGGTGAGATGCATGAATATTATGTCCATTGTTATATTAAATTAATTTTCCAGAGTGTATAAATCTGTTAAGCATATTTGGAATAAATATCAGCCTGTAAAGAACGACAGACATTATAAATAATCAATATAGAAGCAGACTGTTGTCACACACTTGAATGACTTCAGCTTGAACGTGGCGATCAATGGCCTTCAGTTATGAATGAAGGCAGCAAATCGTTGGACTTTAGTTGCATAATTATGATAAAATGAATCCACGTCTGCACATTCAAATGAGGTAAACAAGTGTCAGCGTATTCCTCAGATTACCGCACCTCATCTTCCTCGTTCAGCTGAACCTCATCTTATGGGTTCAGCACTGCACTTTATCTTCGCGGTTCATTGTCCTACCACAACGCTGAGTGACCTAAATAATCATTTCTGCGTGAACATAGTATGAAATTATGAATGCAAAACTTGCTGTCACCATTTTCTGTGTGTTCTGTTTGGTTTAAACTGATCTGTTAACCACTTACATGCTTGTAATACAACAAACGTGTTCTCAATCATCAAAATATACTAGGCACAACATAACATAACACAACGAGCGCCTATGAATCTCTGAGTGGCGCTATACAAATGTTCAATTACAATTACAATTACAATTACAACATAACAAGGGTTTTAAGTGGTTCAGAAGACGTTTAGTCTGTGTTAGAACTTAGTTAGAACCACTGCAATTAACCTGGAAAATTATTAATAGCCCAATAGTAGACCTATATTAGTAATTATATGCATATAAACGGAAGAACTTTACCCTTCTGGGCTTTACCTTTTAGCGCCTTGACCTTAAATGTTTAGACGAAACTACCATGTGTTGATTAGACATTGGTGCTCAATATAATGCACACGGTAAGCGGTAAGCGTATAGAATTTTAAAAGAAGTTGACAAACATGTTGGAAAGAATTTAAAGTGTTAAATCCGATATTTCAAGTAGGTTTAGATGCAGATTGACTGCTTGCGAATAATGATCAAATGGATTGCGCTCTATTTAAGAAAGAACTGGATAAACATTATTGATAAAATCAATAGTAGTTCAATCCGAAATTGCAAACGTTGACACTTTGGATCGCTGTTAAGAAGCGCAGGCCATCGAAATGACGTGCAGAACTATAGAAGAGCATTATTTGCGATACAGTCGTTTCGCAAACTCAGACATTACAAACATTTTGTTGTTTTGATCTGATTGATTCGCTGTGAACAGAATAAGGGCGTCAGCTTCACTATGGCGGACAAATATGCTAATTTTTCGTGGCGGGTAACATGTGCGCCACTGAGTAGATATCTTGAAGAGGCGCTATATAAATTCTCAGAATGAATGAATGAATGAATGCCAGCAAAGTCTTTGGGAAAGGATTGGAGGTTCTATAAATGTACAGTAATTCGTTAATTTTAACCTTTTCGCTTTACTTGCGCAGTTCGAACCATGATATCCGGCCCCCATGAGGTTGGAAGAGAACCGAGTTATGGTTACACACGGCTGATAGAGACGATCCCAAGATAAAGACGGCTGCCAATGTGTTGTGGAAAGGGTATACCGTTTCAGATAGGCGTACCCAGCAGATACACAGATTTCTTCTCGCATCAGTCAGCTTCAGTCTTACTTAAATGCTGCTTCTCGACTGATCGGTAGCACACCTAGGTTTGGACATATAATATCAAAATTTGTGTGGGATGAACTGATATTAGTAAGAAAGATTGAAATTAACGCAGTAGTTTATACTACTTTATAGAACCATTTCAGACGAGTTGTCCGGAGCTTTTAAGAAAATTTCTGTTTGCAAGTGACAAACAAGACCACAGCTGCAGTATAATCTAATCTAATCTAATCTAATCTGAAATTTCTATGGCTCTGTTATCATAGTGGACAAGGCATAACTAATGGTTCCTTCTGAGGAAACTTAGGAAAGCCACGTCCCGTAAGTGTAATCCACTGGACTCTTGTCTAGTCAAGGTCTGTGAGGTCTCGGAGACAGATGGACAAGCTTAGGAGGATAAGCAATTCGCAAATTGTCCATTGCGCACACCTTTCAACCCCGACCCATGTTCTGGTATTGTTTATTATGACCACGAAAGATGTTCTGGTATTGTTATTATGACCACGAAATGATGAATGGTTGAGTTGTACCTAATGTTTGGAATTCCATGGAGAGTCATTCATTATTGAATCGTATGCAATCCCATATATTATTCGCTCTATTTCAGTCTGCATACCGAAGTTTCCTTGAACAGAACCCATAGTTCTTGCTGCTCATAATAGCATTGTGTGCTTTATAGATAGGCCTAAGGATAAGGTGACAGCACTTGTTCTTATTGGTTGGTTGGTTGCTATTTAACGACACTGTGTCCTAACAAAGATGATTAGCGTCGCCCTCCGCCTCTTTCCAGGCTTGGAACTGGCACTGCCAGACTACAGCTAGCAGTGGCGGAGTTCTTGTTCTTCTTGACTTTGCTGCTTTTTATACAGTGAGCCATTCTCTTTTCTAACGCTGGTTTGAGATTTCGATTTCTATACTAAATCGGTTCAGTACTTAACTTTAGTTCGCGAACTCATTCGGTATATTTACATGATAATATAAATATTCATCTAGTGCAGCTTTGTTTATATAGTTGGTGTTCCGTCGGGTTCCGTGCTTGATCCTCTGTTGTTTATATCATATACCACACTGCTAGGAACACTGTCTGATGGCCTATCATTCACTGGGATATCATTCCTATGCTGATGATTCCCAAACCTACATTTCACTTGACAATTCTCTATTGTGACGCGTCATGCAGCTCTTTTCCACTCTCTTTGAAAGAGCTGCAGTCTTGGATGGCGGCCAATAAACTCTTCCTGATTGCGATATGTTTTTAGTGGGCCATGGTGGATGATTTGTGCATTAGACAGTGTCTAAAAGACACCACCTTATATTGACTTTACTAATTATATTATAAGACATAAGACATAAGACATTTATTGTTCCCAGTAATTGTACATTGACATTTGATTATGCATGTTATTACAGTTTCCATGGAGTATTATATCATCATGGTGTAACAGCTTTTAAATGGGAGCAATAGGCGCACCTAAAGGGACTAATCCCGCTGAGCAGGGGCCTAATTACTTCATGAAAAATGAGTCAAGATGATGGCCAGTTCTTTAACAAAGACGAAGAGGGAAGTAGATAAACTTAACTACAGAATAAAAAAAATGACACATGTTCGGTACAACAATCAGCACAAGACGACAGTAGAAAAAAAGGAATAATAATACGTTCAAAGATAAAAAAAATTTCCACAGGGAGCAAGACTATAGTTACATCCACAACCGTGCTCGATGTGGCTTAAGGTCCTCCGGTGCTCTATATATTCACATCGACAATCCGCAATATTATAGTAATCTCGTTGTTTAAATATGTTCTCGCAGTCATTGGTGTAACTTCACATGGATCAATTGGCCACCCTCCCTCCCAGTAATGTACTGTGCACGATTCACTTTATTTGAGCCATCCAGAAATTTTGATAAGTTAACTACAAAGACCGAGAGTGTACTCGACTTAAACAGATTGTTCCTCATCAGTTAACCCTTTTCTCAGCGGTTCAGCTGTCAGGGATTGGAGTTGTTCAACCATCGCCCCTCAATTCTTCTTCTAAGCCATCAGCTATATTATAAGCAAAATAAAAGATGTTGGCCTTGTTGGGGGTCAAGAAACTAAAGTATCTCATTAGTCGTCAGTTGTTTCATGTGCATCATCTTAGCAACATTAGATTTTGCGTTCATGCTCTTTGGTAATCTTTTAATTTTTAGACCCACAGCTCTTTTTTGACAACTGGAACACTGTTTTACCTTCTAAAAACAAGAGTGAACTGAGTACAAAGGTGGCAAATCTCATTGCCAAAATAATCTAGACAACTTTAGGGCCTACGTCACTGCCTTAAGAATAGAACAGATATGATCGAAGTTGGTGTTTCTGGGTCGCGAGTACAGCTGAGGTGTTTCCTTGAAGTACAGTATGACATAAATAACCGTTGACAATACGTTACGTCTCGTTGCACGCATGCATTCACAATCGTTAGGCCTACATACATGCATGCGATTAATCACAGTTGAGTGCGAATTGATTATGGATCGGCAGTTTCAGTCTTTTCCTTTCAAATCCAGTCGCTACAATATCGGACAAAGTGGATAATTACCTTCCCAAATGCGTTTCCCTTCCAAACGTCTATATTGAGCCGTGCAGTCCATGGCACAAACTCTCCTAGCAGCAGTTTCTGGAGAGAGCAGACATTCTGGTGGCGGGAGAAACGAACGTGGCTCTTAGATATGAACTATTTGCACGGTAATGAAGAACAGCGTTTGAGACTTACAACTAAATAGTAAATAGACAGTAACTATATAATTTTATTAAAACAATTGCATATCTGGTATACTTAAATAATCAATTGTGCAGTGCCGCTGCTTAGCATAATTACACATACATGTCTTAAAGACAGAGCTACTCGCCTATGAGTTGTTTGAACCTAAAAAGCGCTATATAAACTGACGTATACAATACAAAGACTATTGTCCGCCAGCAGACAGTAGCTCGTCGGGCCACGTTAAACTCCTCGACTGTAGAAAAGCCGAGTGTTTCAACAAATACCCAGATACGAGTCTGAGGCCAATTCAGCCCTGATCGAAAGTGGGCGGCTAGAGTTCGTTAAAAGCTGACGCACAGTAAATTTCGCAAATTTCCGATTGTCGTTCGAGCGTGGCCCGACCAAGGAGCAGAGGAGAGGGGACGAGTTGCCGGTCAGTCGGTCTCTGCCGGACACCGACGATTGGACGGTCAATTAAGACGGACAGCGTAAATGGACCAGCTGCGGCGAAATTGGACAATTTCTGAAGAAGTTAAGTGTTGCGGGGCTGTTACTGTCGAATCTCTAGACTCGCTTGTAAAACGCGAGGGGGTGGACGTCCGTGGGTGACTGTTCTCCCTCGTGTATGTCCTTCACGTGACGAAAGCGACCGTACACATGTACGGTGCATGCCTCGCCCTCGCAGTGACCCTTCTGAGGGCAGACGATATAAAAAGACGGTGGGACCGGTTCAGAGGATATTTACCGGCAACAAAACCGAGGAGACACGAAGAATACGATGACGACGACTGTTGTTTTTGGTCTAGTGATTGCGTTCGTCGGAGTCTGCGGACTGTGGCAGGGAACCAGCGGAGCGGCAGTTCTTCTCGAATCAACCGACAGATGGCCAATTGCAGGGTCCTTCCACAGACAAGTCATTCCAGTTGTGAGTACACCGCTAGTGTTCATGCTGACCCTTCTGTGTCTTACCTTGTCAAATACTATGCCTAAATAACTACCAGGATGGTAACTTACCTACCTACCTACCTACCTACCTACCTACCTACCTACCTACCTACCTACCTACCTACCTACCTACCCTACCTACCTACCTACCTACCTACCTACCTACCTACCTACCTACCTAACTAACAGTACTAACTAACTAACTAACTAACTAACTAACTAACTACCTGTCTGCCTGCTTAAGTGCCTACTTACATGCAAACTTTAAGTGCTGCAGTAGGGTAGAGTGGGGCAAAACGCCCCCGCGGGGCAAAACGCCCCCTCCCGGCCCTGTCCCCTGTGCCATGTAATGAAATTTTTGAATGTTCTGGGGTTTCTTAGTTGTACCCTAATGAGATAATCGTCAGTTATTTATCTTAAGATGGTTTGCTTATTTTTATTTTAGAAAAATTGATTTTTTCGTGTTTCCTTATAAGAGTTAGCCGCCAATTCTGTATCATTAATGGTGCCAAAATGCTAGACATAGCCAATAATACAATTATAGGTCTAAAGTATACCCTATATCGAAGTACTGTGCACAATAAATGGGGCTATAACATATCAATTTTTTATTATATGGGCAATCTCACAAGGTAGCACCAAGCGGGGCAAAACGCCCCCCTATGGAAAATGCTGACATGGGGCAAAACGTCCCCCTCACCTCAGAGTCACCTGGAGAAAAAGCATATTTTTTTATTAAATTATTATTTATGACATCTTTTTAAAAAAATTCTAGAGATCTTTACTTCTTATAGTTATTGTTGCATCAATGCAATGATTGCAGTTGATTATGTGCATCAACTTTTCAGGTAGCGGGGGGTCAGATCACGGGGGGCGTTTTGCCCCAGGTGAGGGGCAAAACGCCCCCTTTGAAGGCTTCTGTATTTTATTATTTTTAATGTAATCTTTTGGGGAATTTTATCAGACATAATTTTACTTTACTTGGGACATTCAGTACAAGATCTTGCAATAATTTCATGCTTAAAATACTGTTACTCACGTTGTAATTTAGCAAAAACCGTTAAAGGGGGCGTTTTGCCCCACTCTACCCTAATAGTGGTCCAGCTAAGATATCCTAATGATACGCTGCAGCGCGTTACGCAAACCGGTTAGGCCCTATATTAACTTT
This sequence comes from Aporrectodea caliginosa, assembly GCA_020284085.1. Classification (NCBI taxonomy): domain Eukaryota; kingdom Metazoa; phylum Annelida; class Clitellata; order Crassiclitellata; family Lumbricidae; genus Aporrectodea; species Aporrectodea caliginosa. The sequence goes on from JACEVL010001030.1 coordinate 275,559, forward strand.
TTTTTTGAAGGACGTGATGTTGCAGAGGCTTGGTGATTACAAGCTTGATAAATGTATAGGGAGTTCTAAGGAAACCGTTTATAACTGCTTATACATTAACTTCCCTTGCACACACTTCATCTTGCCTGTGTACCCTATCTTACCTTTCTCGTTACTATCTGTAGGCTATCGATTTTAGACTTTGGTTTGCAAGGCCAGTATAATATTATGGTTGAAGCAGCAGAGGAAGGAATCTAGCCGTAAGCCTAATGACTGAGGTCCAAGGTGTCATAATATCCATCTTCATTATGAGGCTGTGAATATATTCGTTTATTGAACTTGAATGATAAACCGCAACCAGTGACAATAGAGGTGCAAATGGTGTCATGAAGCTAACATAAAATTAGGATTGACAAGAAGTTCAATCACGATGCACCTTTAGAAATCTCGATGCCTATGCGTTATTGCGCGAATATACCTGTCCATGCACGGCAGCAGAGTCGTTTCACAGACTCCACTCAGCCGACTCAAACCAACAACTGTCCGATTATAATCTACAAATTAAATAAATAATATAGCCTAATAACAATTACAACTGCAGCTACAGCTGCAGTTGCTGTTACATTTGCAATTATACATACAGTTACAATTACGGTTACAATTGCTCCTACAGTTACAATTACACTTTCAATTACAGTTGCTCTTTCATTTACAATTCTACTTACGGTTACAACTACACTTACGGTTACAACTACTGTTACAATTCCACTTACAGTTACAATTACACTTACGGTTACAACTACTTTTACAATTACACTTTTGTTTTTTGTTGCTTCGAAGGACGACCAGTTCGTCGTTCGGGATGTCACTGGCATCGACAATCGGCTCTTCGGTTACTCCGAATTCATCGACGAGGAGTCGGCCGAGGAGGCACGCCGGCAGCCCGTCTCCGGCGGGTGGTTCCCTCGGGGCAAGCGATCGATCCGCGAAGGTCAGATGACGCCGGAAGAGGCCATCGTCCTGATCATCGGCGGAAAGAGGAGATACGGCAACTGGCTGTCGGCAGAGGTCGAACCGATCCGGAGAGCCATTCCACCGCCCGGATTCTCGGCTCCGCGAGGAAAGAAGGCCATGGACCTGGAAAGTCACCAGTGAGCCTACCGCAGAGTGGTACTGCACGGTGGTAAAGGAGTGGCGGCCAGAACATTTGGTAGTCGACTGACACTGTGCTCGGTGGATGAAGACTTAGTCTGAAACGGTTTTCATAAATTTGTGAAGTGCGCAGACTGTTGGTGGTGGGTAGAGTACATAGTCAAATCAGCGCAATTGATCTCCACAATAAACACATACAACACCGAACTAATGTACTCGTTTTTTTAGACTTCTATACGGTGTCTCGTATTTATTCTATCACCCATACTTGTAATTGCCACGCAAATTTATATAGCTCCATTGCAGAGAAATGGCCAAACCATAGAGCCGCCCCGAACAAGAAAACATAAAGCCATAATCGAAGTGGATATGGCCTTCAAGAGCTTACGGTTAATGCGGCAAAGAAAGACGAAGAGGATCAAGTCGCAGATTACGAGGAAGCTTAAGTATTCCTTGAATTAATCAGAAAAGGGGCTTATATTCAGGGCCGCGGATATTCTGGTCGTCGTGACAACCACGGGAGGTCACTTAATTAGCTAAGCAGATCGTAATTATTATGATCGTAAACTCAAAATTATTTTCCAAAGCGTATACTCTAAAGATAATCGCAGGCACCAGCTTATTCACAAGCGCCGCGTCGTATCCAGTGGTTAACTCCGCCACTGTTTGTACTTTGACAGTGCCAGTCCCAAGCCTGGGTAAAAGAGGAGGACGACGCTAATGGTCTTTGTTACCTCACAGTAGTCGTTAAACAGTAAACAAGCAAAGTATCCGGCGGTTAAATTGCTCGCCCAGAGGTAACGTACCAAAGCCTATCTGACGAAACTATAAACGATACTGTCTTGCTATTCGCTATTTGGAAAACACATACATGTAAAATGTATGAAAGAAGAATCATATGGTCGATTATTGTGACAAAAGCACATTTAGGTGACGGGTCCTCTCCTTTATGTGGCGGATTTCATAGTTTAGGCGGATCTCAGATCCGGCGAAATTCGGCAAATTTTACCACTGGTCGTATCACTAGGGTTGTACAGAGATCGAAGCTCAGTGGAGGTCCGAGTGAGGCTACCACAGAGACCAGAGACCAAACAAAGAGGCTGAGCGACTTCTTTAAGCATGTTTCGTTGAGGACGAGATGGCTTGGAGGGCGCAGGAACTGTTGGGTTCTGGGTTGGAATTCTTGAGAGGTGAGGCTTCAATTTGGAATGGAAAGTCTGTGGGGGTAATAAGTAGAGGAGCCTGAGGCACATGACGGCGGGTAGGCCTAAGTGGCGGTGAAGATTGTAGAATAGTCACCGTTTGACACCTTTTATACGATGCTTCATAATATTACATACCATGACTTGGTCGTTATTCTATGACACCATAACTATAGCACAACCGAGTTCCTGTCTTACGGACGCCATTTGCTAGACACGTTTTACAATTTATAATGCAACAGCTAATTCTTAGTAACACTTCTAAAACCTCTAACAGCCATGCTCATCGAGACTGTTATTCAGACAACGAGTTCGTAAGACCTATTGTAGTATTTCTGTCGCCCTCCTAATAAGGCGTGGCCTTACCAGTGGATATTTTAACGGGTTTGGACTACTGGGACAAAGTGTGCTACTCTACTTTCAATGTTATTGGAAACTAACATTGAAAGTAGGGTATTACATGGGACAATCACCAAAACTACTGAGACAAATCCTAAAACTACTGGGGCAAATCCTAAAACTACTGGGGCAAATCCTAAAACTACTGGGACATTTGTCCCAGTAGTTAAACAGTTAAAATATGCACTGGGCCTTACAGCATAAAGGACTCTATTATCCTCTCCTTCACGGATTGTTCGATGCTCTGTGTTGTTCACATCCTAGAATATCCAGCGTCTTGGTGCAGTCGCGATGCGAAAGACAGGATGTTTCAAAAATAAGTAGGCCATTATAATAGGTGAACGTACAAATTAGCCCAGCTCTCAAATTTAAACTTAATGCAATATTGTAATCTACACTTTATTTGGCGCAATCATTTTAATTATTAAACTCCTCGGCCACATTTAAAGTAGTTGCAACACACTTCAAAGTAGGCCTACCTGCGGACGTTCGATAATCTAGGGCTACTACAGGCTACAGCTGAGAAATTTAATTCTTCTCTAGGCCTAATGTAATAGAAATCTGCCCTATATATATAACTATTGAAATCGTGCAGAGGATAATTTATTCAGCTCTACACTTGAATTTAGGCTGGTTGCAAATCGTCATAGTTTTTGATACGTTAGCATACAAAACAAAGTAGATACAGTTATTATCGGAACCCACACACTAAAAACAGATAGCTTGAGTCAGTTAATTTCTGTAGCTCAGTTAAGTCTTAACTCGAGTAGGCTCAATATAGACTGCGCACGTTTCTATTGGCAAAGTGATAAACTGAATAACATCCAATTGACGCAGAATATCACTCCCTATGCTCAACAATCCAAGGTGGCTAAGTCAGTCTCTCTCTCTCTCTCTCTCTCTCTCTCTCTCTCTCTCTCTCTCTCTCTCTCTCTCTCTCTCTCTCATGTGACGTAGCCTAGGCCTATACTTGTGCAAAGCCAGTGTTCTTAATGAGATCTTTATCTAGGAAAATCAGCTTTCAGCTCTACAATTTGTGACAATGAGCACCAATAGTACATTCTTTGCATCACATTTTCACATGAACTTTCATCACCTCTGTCAAGTATTAATTGTTATACATGTACATGGACTGCTTCTGACGTATGTTGAGGCCTGCGCTACCTGTCTCGTCTTTAAACATTTTGACAAAACAAGAAAACTGCATGAGCTCATTGCCAATGCTTTCATCGAGGTCATCGCCATATAGTGCTACAAGGTTTTCGCTGAGTTGTGTATTTCTTCATCACTACGGTACATAATTAAATCACCAAACATCTGAGAACGTATAATTATCTGTAGTATATAATTATTAGTTGCCAGCTGATTTATTACAAACTCGATCGCTTGGAGCTTTTAATTACTGATCTACCATAGCTAAAGCTATTACTTTAGTAAAATACACCAAATATATCACAAAAGGTTTAATATCGGTTATTTCTTGTTTATTTCGCGATACTTAAAAATTATGGCTATTTAGTACAGTTGTCATTCAGAAGCCTACCATTCAGATCTAATCACTAGTCATTCTTAGAATCTCTTCGTTGGTTAGATGACATGTGCAGTGAAAGGGCACAAGAATAAAATTGTGAGTAGCGGGATCCCGTAAGTGGCGGGACCCCTGGGCTGGCGCCCGTGTTGCCCATGCTCAATTCGACCCTGGGTACGCGATAATTTTTTAATTTGTAGGCCTATTCTGTAACTGGTCTTGGCGGTGTTAAAGGCTAAAGCAAAAACAAGACAAAACTAAACTTAAATCTAACTAAATATAGAGAAACTAGAGATAGCAACGGTCCGAGCAGAAAGCCTTGAGGGACTCCACAGAGAGAGAGCGGACGGATGAAAAATCGGTCGAAGAGCACTGTCTGTTGGCGACCGCTGAAGTAACAGCGGACCCAGTCGAGCGCAACCGAGCGGATCCCGTATAGGTTCCCGACAAGCGCTCAACTAAGATGCCGTAATCGACCGTATCGAATGAAAGCGGCCGAGAGGTCCAGCAGACGAAGCAAAGGCCTATAATTATCGGATGATTTGTGAGCGTTATTTTCACAGCACCCGAAGTGGTTGGTGTGCTGAGCGCACTCTCGCATTGTGCAAGATGGCGTCATGGTTGCTGTTTGGTTTTTGGACGTTCGTGGGTGTTGCGATTGTTATTGCAGCCGTTATGATCAGGATTCAGCCCCATCTGACGCAAGCCATTCCAGACCTTCTCCTATACGGAAAAGTCAGAGGAAAGCGGACAAAATGGTCTGTTATACAACTACTCGAAATTCCGAAGAGGTACGACACCAGCACACCCTACGCGTGACACATCTAAATTTTAAGTACGCGACAGATTTTGCCCTTTGGCGAAGTACCGTACAAGACAGAATAGGTCTACTACAAAATACGGTACAGGCGCCAGACACAATAACGAATCTTAAAACTGTCCTCTACGAGGTTGGGTCGGGAGCTCTCCTGAGCAACAACCTTGAAGAGGCGCTATACAAGTCCTCGTAATGAGTGAATGGATGAATGAATGAATGAATGAATGAATGAATAGTACAAAACCGCTGTTAGCAAACGTGTCATTTTACATGGCAGCGTTTGCAAAACTATTTAGCGCACGCACTATATCTACTCGTAGATTGCCCCATTCCATGTCCAGCAAAGCCATGTGACGCCGGAAACTGACTGCTTCCCATTCAGTCCAGATAGGGCCTATAACTTATGCAGTAAAGTCAGTTATCGTATAGTAATCTGGAGATTTCTACAGCGACCAAACAGCTGAAAATCGTGGAAATATAACTGATAGCACAATCATGCATTCAGAGACTTAAAGTCAGATTTGGTTCCAGGTCAGATCCATGGCAATTAGTCGAACAGGAAGGCTACAGTGGTGGCGGCAATGTAGTGCTAATAACAAATTCTTGTTTTTGTACGCAATTCTTTTTATAAAAATCATCGATTTATAGATTTTTCAGTAAATATGGCAGTGCAGTTAGTTATCTAAAAGTTGTTCATTTATAAAGTGTTTATTTTATTAATGTTTGTATTTGCAGTTGGTTCACGTGTTTTTACTTACTCGGAGTATTTATCAACGGTTCTGCTGTGTTGTTCATCTCTGATGCTTACCTAAATCATCGACCCCTTCCTCAAATCGTTCAGCAGATTCTGGCTTTTGTCACGTCAAACAAAGAGACATCTACAGGTTTGAAATGGCACAATTTTTCATATTTTATTTGTTTGATATTTATAATGCATGTAGTCAAAGTGAAGTGGAACTTTTGAAAGTAATATGACCAAAGGACCTGTAGGGATGCTTCAACTGCCTGGTGCCAAACAAAAATGCAATATTTAGATGAGAAAGGGAACTCCTTTTTGGCTTTTTTACATAGGTACGGTATATGTAGGCCTATATGATTACTGAATCTCTTTGAAATTAATACATCATAGTACTGTGGAAACTGATTGACCAATACTAAACAAGCTCATCAGTTCCGCTGCTCCTGCAATTTCTGCACATTTAATTCCAACTTAAAACAACAGTTTTTTTAAATTCTCTCCCTTTTAACTTTCTTGCTACTCACATTCCAAACACCATCCACAGTAGCTGTGTAGCTATATGTGAACATGCCTGACATATGGATCTAGCCTTGGAACCAAAACTTACCTTGCCTGCCTCTTCAATTTTTTTAAACATATTTTCGCTTAATGATCTGTGTCCCATGACTTAGGTTTTTCGTTCAGATGTTGTACTTGCCATTGGCCTCTCTGGATATATTTATAGAGCTCCTGATTTTGTATTAAATTTGGCATACATTACTTGGGTACTGGGGGCGTTTTAGATGCACTATCAGCCATTCTTCTCGTTGGCATGATGTTCGTACAGAATATGCGCCGTCTTCTCGAGTGCCTCTTCGTCAGCGTCTACTCCAAGAGCACGATGAACATCTTCCACTTCATGCTTGGCATTATCCTGTACTCCACGTTCTCTATTGCAGTCTTGGTTGAAGCGCCTACACCCACTTCTGGTCAGTATACAGCGTCTGGGTTTGCCTTGAACGGCTATTGTTTCGCAATGGATAATAGTCCTACAAAATGTATATAACCTACATTAATACATGCATATACACCGACCGTGATTATATCGTTGTTTTACTATGACATGAGTTCTGATTCAGACCAATCAAGACATGGATCCTAATAGGGCCAATCTTCACTCTCACCTCTGTCAAAGCTATCGACCCATTTCAAACCTAAATTTTCTTTCCAAGACTTTAGAACGACTTGTATCCTTGCAAGTTCTCCCCTATCTTGAGCACTCGGGACTCCTTCCTTCCCACCAGTATCGCTTATAGGGCTTACCACTCAACATAAACAGCCCTCCTCTATTTGTTTTCTTATATATATTCAGCTGTTAACAAGCCTACTCTTTTGGCTCTCTTTGACGTCACCTCAGCCTTTGACCTGGTGGACCATGAAATTCTACTTCAACGCCTTGAGACCTCCTGTGGTCAAATGCAACACTAGCTTGTATAAAAATCAAGCATTAGAGTTTGTTTGGTTGTAATGTAATAAAGAATGAAAGCTTGCATAGTTTGTAAAGTATTAAAGATATTGAGGTTTATAATATATATATATATATATATATATATATATATATATATAGTGTGTAATATAATACTGGAATACCAGGCTGTGGTGTGATGTAATTTTAGTACTTCTATATTGCCGTCTATAGATCGAATTCTTGACAAACAATTTAGTCAGTACTTGGCAAGTGATTAAACAAATACAGTACTTGATTAAGTATGGTACCTGTACCTATTAAGTATCACCTGTCGAGTGAATAAAGAAAAGATGGTGGTTTTGGGAAAATTCTACAACATTCGCATTTAATCTAAACTGCTGTTTTCTATCATAATTATGGGTATAATAATTATATGAGTAATGTTGCTCGTATTTCACAGATAATGTTCATCTTCATGTACACTGGAATCATGTTTGTGGTCTACTGCTGTTTGCATGGGCAAGTTGGCATCATCACCAGGCTCACGTAGCCATTGCCGATCTGAGAAAGAACAAGACTGGTAGGTAGATATAATGGAAGAGGCCCTCAATAGGGGATGGATTGGTGGATCAGATTTGGTGGGTGGATGAATGTGGGGATTGGCAGTGATTTTGGATGGTATAGGTGGATCTAGTTGGTAGATGTTTGAGTAGGTTTAACCATTGTGGTTGTGATGGGCACAGAGATGGATGTTAAACGGATCCATGGATGGATGTTAGGTGGATCCGTGGATGGTTGGATGAATTGACAAATGGACGTGAATGGATATTGGATGGCTTGATGGATTTGATGGATGGGTATTAGATGGATGGTGGAATTGATGAATGGATGTGAATGGATATTTGATGGCTTGATGGATGGATGGATGGATGGATGGATGTATAAATGGATGGATGGATGGTTGGTTGGATGGATGGATGGTTGGATGGATGGATGGATGGATGGATGGATATTGGATGATCACACCTTAGGATCACATTGCAGTTCATATGTCATTATTTATTTTCTCATATTTATTTTTGATTTAACACCATTGTAAATCGATCAGTATCGGCATTGCAGGATTCATTTATCACAGACAACTGATTTTGTTTCTATGCTTTGATACAGCACTCTTTAAAAAATTCTTACCAATCAATAAAAATCAAGTCATCCATCCATCATCTGTGCTGGTGAGAGGTTTGCAAAATATGCCTTATAAAAGCCTGCATACTTACATACATGCCAGCATAAATATAAGACGATGTGTGCCATGCGAATTTTAAGACTGATTTATTTTGTTGGCTTGAAGGTGATGTGGTCAACTACGAGCATGCCATTCCTCGAGGTGGATGGTTTGAGTATATCTCGTGTCCACATTTCTTCATGGAAATAGTCATCTATTTTGCATATCTTGTAGTTGGCGGATTCTTCCATAAGACTCTGCTGAGCGTTTTTGTGTTTGTCCTGTGTAATCAGGTCGTCTATGGTTATTTAACTCACTGCTGGTATAAGGAGCAGTTCAGGTCCTATCCACCTGAACGCAAAGCCATATTCCCTTACCTGTTCTGATATTGTGGCAAGACAATGCCTGATGCATGATCACCTACATGTTGGTCTTATATATCTCGCCACAAAATGGTATTTACTTGCCTCTTATAGCATGGCGGCAGCATAACACTTGCAATCCATGACCTGGTAAGTAACTGTAACTAGAATCAATGATGAATACTGAATAGACTAATGAATTCGATGATTAGTATAATTATTAGGGCTGCGGAAGCTAACTATTAATTAATCGATTAATCGTAATTAATTTTAACGATTAAATTTATTTATAACGATTAATCGAAGACCGCGTTGCTTACTAGAACCTAACAGTGTTAACATGCTTGTTTGTTTAGCCTAGTAATTCGTTGAAGGAAGACATTTGAACTGAAAAACGTAAACAAGTTTAAGCTAAATATGAACAAATGAAGACTAAGTAACTACTAACTAGCAATAAATATTTATTATAATATGCCTACTATTGAAATATAAGCAATGAATAGTGTTAATTTTGTATTGGTCATTACTTATCGGGGATTACATTTAATCACAATTAACTATTAACCGTTAATTCTTAAATAAGTTAGTTAACTATTAACACAAATGTAATCGCTAACAGCCATGATTATTATTATAATTATGTAATGACACTTTGTACTGCCTAATAAAATGCTAGTAGGCCTACTGCATATTATTTGTTCGTGATGTGTTACGGTGCGTTGATGTATTCCTAATTGCTGTGCTTGATGCTTTTAGACATTTAGGTTTAATGAACTTCTAATTTGCTTTTAAAATCATCTGTTAATTGTTCTTTTAATAATGTTTGATTTTTGAATGAGAGTTTTTCTTTTAACTAGTCGTATGAAATGGTGGTCTATCAGTAACACGCTTTGGTCTGTGATCTTACGATTTCGAATTTTAGCATAGTGAGTAGGCTGCATGTAACGAGCATGAGCGATCTGCACACACGTGACTCTGTCACAGAGGAGCTGAACTTGGGACAATCTGTCTTCTCTTTTGAAGCGCCAATGGATTCGTCCATTAATAACGTTCGCAACGAGCGATGGATCAGTCCAAAGTGGACATGGGAAAGGTACCCTACCCAGAGCCCTGTTAACCATGGTAAATCAACATGCTAATCTATGCCGTAGTGCTCCGTTGGGGTGCTGACGTCTGCAATGTGCAGGGATGACATTCGGCATAAGAAGGCTGTGCAGTGGTTCAAACCAGTTCATTTTATTTGACGCACTTCATGGACAATCCCTAAGCTCGGGACGAACCAAAACAAAACAGTCATCTAAACTATGACCAGATATGGTTGAACTGATTTAGAATAAACAAACTCTAATCGAATTTCATGTGTCAAATAACACTGCAATCTAAATCATTCAAGGATGAATCCTGACGACAAACCCAGTCCTCGGCTGCAGTATCTAGCCTAATGCTAACGTTAACCACTTAGGCCTGCATAATACTTTGATCCTTTGAGGCCCAATGGCTCGGTTCAGAAGGAGCCAGCGACCTATAGGCCTACGCCTACTTGCAATTTTACTTCTTTGATATCAGCTACTATATAGGCTATAAGCAATTTCTTGAAAGTTACCGAGCTTGAGTTTAGTCATTGTCTGGAAATTGTCCGTAATTCTTTTTCAGAATTTCTTACACAAATTCGTCAAAAAACTAGAATAAAGAAAGATAAGATTAAATCAATTAGAAATTTGCTCAAATTTCTCTGTGACTAAAATATAGTGGTAAATAATGAATATGGAGAACTAAGAACTTACAGATGTAGTAGCCTATATTCGTTTATAATTATTTTGTTCACTCTTGCAGACAAAACGCTACAGGTTACAACATGAAGGCCACAGGAAATTATAGGTGCGTTGTTCAAAATAACTCACTACTACGGACTTAATTAGGCCTACTCCTATTTCCGGTGGCCGAAATGTGTGTAGGCCTGGCCGGTGCCATCCATTCATGGTAATATCGCGAGCTAACATAACCGCATGGTGTCCAAAAATTAGGCCTATATCTGTCATAATCTGTGAAGCAGTTATGTCAAGAATTTCGGCCTAAAATTGATGCCTGCATCGTTGCATAAGAGGCCTACTTTTAAAGTTGAAGTACAAAGTCTGTTGTGAGCAAATATCGATCATCTCTTAACGATTAAGATAATCTTTCATTTCAATAGCACGCCGTAGCATCAAATCGACAAGTCTCTAAAGTCGCTAAATCGCTAAAAGTTGCTAAGTCGATAAAAGTCGATACGTTGATAAGAAGTCGATAAGACGATAAAAAGTCGATAATTTTACAAGAAGTTGATTAAAGTCGATAAAAAAAGTCCGACTGCAGTGCAGGTATAAGTCAGTAAAAGTCGATAAATCGATAAAATGTCGATGCGTCGATGAAATTCGATAAGTCGATAAAAATCGATAAGTCGAATTTAATTAAATTACTATTTTCGTTTATTGGTTGGCAAACAGATAGGCACACCGCTATCTGGTACATAGAGTAGGCCTAGGCCTTTGTAAAAATGCGATTAATTTTAAGACAAAGAAATGTCTAAGGTTGATTACAAGTCGAAAATTCAGTTCTTGGTATATAATGTCAATAGCCGGTACTTAAAATGTAAGAAATTATACAGATAACTTAATTATACTTTGCAATGACTTATCACTTATAGAGTGTGTGAAGGTGTTTGAGTTAGGAAACTATATATAAGGCACGGAGGATGAAATGTCTGTCATCTTAATTTAGTAGGCAGCGTAAAGTTATGTGATCGCGGTCTAAGGTGTAAAATGGCGTCCAACGACAGATGGGACCAAAGATTTTAATAGAGAGGAAGATGAACTACTGATAACATAACTGCGAATGAGGGCGCGTGATGCATTCTGGTCTGACCAGGGCCAAACAAGCGAATATCTTTGCAATACTGAGATCCATCAGTTAAAATTCGTTTTATACCAAAAGTATCGTAACATTTAAAATTTTGGCCGAGTAGAAAGTTAGGCAGCATGCCGCACTATTGTGCAGCCTTTAATTGTGGCAATTCAAGCGCAAAACATGGAGTTTCGGTGTGCGATACATTTAATTTATCTTGTCATAACTATAGCGGTGTAAGCAGTGTTTCCACACTCCATTTTCAGAAATCCCAACATCCTCCAACAAAATTCCCAAGATTGGCCAAGTGTTCCAAAAAATCCAAGTTACTGAAAAGGAAAAAGTTGTGATGAAATGTGAAATGCGTTTTAGCAATCGCCATTATTCAGTCAAATGCAGAGCTAAGAACTGGCAAAGAAAACCGGAGCATAACACTGAATTAACAAATTACAAATTTTACAAGTTACGATATTAATAATATTTTTGCGTATTTTGTTGTTGAAAGATGTGGGGATAATAATAATTATTATTATTAAACTGTCATTTATAGCGTTCCTAAACAAACATAATCTTGCACAAAAGCGCGTAACAGGAAATAATAAATCTTGAACAAATAAGTCTTGAAGTCGGACCCCAAAATCCCAAGATCTCGGGAAAACTCCCAAGGAGTGCAGGCCCTGGGTGTACGCGACTGTAAACACATACCATTCACGGTAAAACTAAACGGAATTTTACAGCCCACGCCGATTGGCGTGCTGTAAGTTTTACAATTAATCTGATGTTAATTTCTGCCCAAATATCTAAAGTTGGAATAAAGTACTACCGATAAAATTTTTTTAGGATTTCGATGTTACGATACTTTTGGTAGAAAACGACTTTTAACTGATGGATTTTAGTATTGTTTGGCCCTGGACAGACAAGAATGCATCACGCGCCCTCATTCGCACTGCGCAAGCCAATATTCTTTAAGTAGGCCATCTTCCTTTCTGTTAAAATCTTTGGTCTGTCTAGAACCGCTTGTCACTGGGTGGCAAAGATCACGCAAGTAAGATGGAGCACAGCCAAGAACGCAGCGAGAAACCACAGCAGCAGTGCGGTATGAGATCCTTTGAGACACAGGCAGCCAGTGCAACACATCACGTATGTATGCAGAGACAGGAGAGAACTTAGGAAGTCGTCCAATAAGACGAGCAGCAATGGACCAATGGCCTGTAAATTGTAATAATAATTATATACATTCAATTGTATTATAAGTTTGTCAGGTATCCAAAATACGATTTGCAATTATGATCCATTAAAACAAGTCAGAGTTTAGTTGATTTTTAGTAGAAGTTTTTCAAAATGATAGTCTGTTAGAGAACTCAGTTGATTGCGCCTGGGTGAGAGTGAGTCAATTAAAGAGACGCTCAACTGGAGCTGAAGATGGAAGCTGTTTTTTGTAGGCAGCCGCAGTAGGCTAGAATGAGTGCATGCCTGCATGGATATAGTCTGATAATGATGGTAAGCAGGGGCGCAACCACGGTCCAGAAGTTGGGGGGACCTACTAGAATGTCTGAGTGAGGAGAATTGCGAGCGCCGAAGGCGCGAAGCTGCGATTGCCGAAGGCAAGCCCCTAACGACTAGGGGTATGGGGGAGCGTCGTAAGCTCCCCATCGGGGTCTGGGGCGGAGCCCCAGAAGCCGCAATTTTGAGCATTTGATACCAAATGGAGCACATTTTGTGCTCTAATTTACCTCAAATTTTTCAACGATGATTTCGATATAAAAGTACCTAAACCATCTAGAGCTGTGAAAAAAATATGACTTTATTATATAAATAAATTGAGATTTTAGGTTTTAGAACACCACTCAGTCGCAGCATTAAAAATTGAAATGTCCTCCTAGGCTTCTACCGCGAGCCTAAGTCGAATTTTAAAAAGCGATAAAAGTTTTTGTGTGAAATTATACAGCAACATTCTGCACTGAATTCTGATAGACTTGAGTTTAGCGGCTTAGCCTGACCCTTTATTTTATGGGCAGCAGGCCCCAGAAGCCGACGCAATTTTGAGCATTTGATACCAAATGGAGCACAGTTTGTGCTCTAATTTACCTCAAATTATTCACCGATGATTTCGATATAAAAGTACCTAAACCATCTAGAGCTGTGAAAAAATATGACTTTATTATATAAATAAATTGAGATTTTAAGTTTTAGAACACCACTCAGTCGCAGCATTAAAAATTGAAATGTCCTCCTATGCTTCTACCGCGAGCCTTAGTCGAATTTTAAAAAGCGATAAAAGTTTTTGTGTGAAATTATACAGCAACATTCTGCACTGAATTCTGATAGACTTGAGTTTAGCGGCTTTAGCCTGACCCTTTATTTTATGGGCAGCAGGGCCAGCAATTTGTTGGGGAAGGGACCTACTAGACTTCCGAGTGAGGAACTGCGAAGGCGGAAGGCGCACAGCCGCAATTGCGGAAGGCAAGAGGCTCCTAACGACTAGGGGTACGGGAGATCGAGCGTCTTAGGCTCCCCCAACGCAATTTTCAGCATTTGATACTAAATGGAGTGCATTTTGGGCTCTTGTATACATGAAAATTTTAAAAAGTTGGGGGGACCGTCCCAACCTGTTCGAAAGTTGGGGGGGACGCGTCCCACGGGTCCCATAGGGTAGTTGCGCCTATGATGGTAAGCCCTTGCGGTATATCAAAGTGGGCTGTAAGATTGTAACAGGGGTGTAAGGATAGAATAATGTTGACAATTATGTTACCATGCAATCATAATGCAGAGCAGTTTATTCAATTAAACGGGTTTCCCGTGTCAACCCGGCCGCATCGGCAGGCTGGCTTATATGCATCTTTGCTGACTTTATGAAAGTAATTTGTAATTTACACTTCATTCAATTACAAATTACATGCAATATTGTAATTGAAATACAATTACAATTACTGGACTTAAAATGTAATTCAATTACAATTACAATTACAGAATAATGATAATAATCTTTTCTTTATTAAGCGCCTGACAAACGCACTGCGCTGTACATTTACATGTTATGCAATTTAAATCTTAACTACTAACAGAACAGACAGCCTGCAATAGAACTTGTAAATCAATTACTTAATTCAATTACATGTATTTCAATTACTGAACAACACTGACCATAACGAACAAATAAGCTTACTACTAACTATAACTGTAACTATAACTAAAATAAGAAACCATTAACCATAACTGTAGGCTAACTAAAATAAAATCTGTAAGGAAATCACACTGCGTTAAAATGGCATGTGCTGTGTGTCTCTACTTCAACACATAAGCCTCTTAAAATGGATCTGATTTTTCGGCTTTTTGGGGGCGCCATCGGCTTATGCCTTCTGCTTCAAACGCAACGACAACATAAGTCACTAAGTAATAATTAATAGTCAATTACACTACTATTATTACATGACCTTTAATATTCGATCTTATGTGACGTAGGCCTATCTATACGACGCGAACATGACGTAATCTATAAACTTATTATTACATCATCTCGAAAATAGTTGCAATGCGCATGCCTCACTGCAAGTTGCCATAGCGCGTCAAACGGTCGAACGAGTCTTTCAAGAATATTCTCGAATTTTAATTTTATAATTTATAAGGCTACGATTCTTTCGAATTTCTTTGACTTCGAGCGCTATTTATTCGATTTATACAATTGAAGACTGCTAACGAAACGATATTTGACAGAATAGTTCGTCATTGACGGTAAATTTTAATTGTTCATCAGAGTTCTTGACAATCTCTGGATCGAAAATTTCAGCGCTTAGGCCTAATAGCCTAAGCTGCTGGAAGCCTGGAACCAGTCGATAGAAGGAGAAGATGAATCTCGCACGCAAGTCGAACAGATAACAAAGAATTTAAACTGAAATAAGAAGTTGGCCCAATCGTTACTTCAATCTTTCGGTTACTCCGTTTCGCCCAATAGTTAATCTTTGCATAAAGACTTAGTTTTAGACCTAGACCAGTGTTTCTTAACCATGTGTTCGACCGAACCTCTGGGGTTCGGTGAGCCAGTTCCAGAGGTTCGGCAGAGGTCCTCTGAAATATATACGCTAAAAGCAACTATTACCCTTTTCTTATATATTTATACCACATTTTGTTACAATTTTATATTTTCTTTTGTTCCCATTAGTTAAAAAATTATTGTTCAAACTTGAGGGGTTCGGGGTTCGGTGAGTGGTCATGGATATCTCTTGGGGTTCGGCTCCCTTGAAAAGGTTAAGAACCACTGACTTAGACTTAGGCGCAGCCTTTGAGAAGTCTAGTACTACATGTAAAGTTAGATAAAATTGGACAAGGCAAGGTGAGAGACAACATATTAGAGGTGAAGATATGTAAGTCAAGATGAGGTACAGAGCTAGCGCTATAGGATTTTACTTAATGATCGAAGGAACCAATGGAAGTAAGTAAGTAAGTTAGTGTAGGCTTAAACATAAGTGTTACCTTAAATCTCTGGATGCCGCAGAATCACATTGGTCTTTTCTTATTTACCTATTTCAAAGCAAGCAGGCACTGTCTTTGCAGATTTGGAAGACTGTTCTGGAGCAGTCTTCCATTAAAAAGTGTGAAACATTTTAAAACTATCCTGCATGTTTGTAGATATAGGCCCTATGTTAGATAGTTACGTTTAGCGCCCTTTTGCAATTATTTAAAGGCGTCATGCAAATAGACGATTATACGTACATATGTACATGCATGCATGCATGCATGCATACATACATACATACATACATAAATACATACAGGGCCGGATTAACCACGGTGCTGATTGTGCTGCAACAAAGCCGTAATCCAACACGATCTCGTAAAATTGCCTGTGATATATTCCAGATATGCATCCTACGCCACAATCCCAGGTCCGAAACTCATCTACGTACAGCACAAGCAAGCCGAGACCGAATAAAGCGCAACTGCAGCCGCTGATCCAGTCCCAAGAGCTCGTCACACATCGATGACCATCCACCCCCAACTCAAATAAAACGCAACAAACTCACGAAAAAAACCGCAACAAATCACTCGTAATCCAATAGGAAAAACTGTGCGCCTTGATCTCAACTCCCGAACCGCCGCCGTGATGAAACACCAACCCAGAGCATTCAGAAGAGAGGGAGCTGAAGGTCCGAAGAATCCAATCGAAGGGGAAAAGGACGAACTGGACAGATACATCTTCCGTTCGAAAGATATGCACAGCTCCAGAATGAAATGAAGACTCACCGCCGTCATCCCTGCAGAATAGAAGACTCGCATGCTGAAAAGGTGACAGAGGTGAGGTAAGAAGCGTTTGATAATAATTTTAGCGTTTGATAACTTTTATAGTACCATTATCATAACAGCGAAGAGTTCAGTCTATGGTCGATTACCTATGTGCCTGCCTTCTTGCCTTCCTGCCTGCCTGCCTATCTGTCCGCGTCTCTGTCTGTCTATTGTATTTCCCGGTTGATGATTGCATATAGCATTAACTGAGCAGGTGAGAATTACACGCCACGCGGTGGTTCTCAACTGGATCCTTTGATAACATATTGCCCAACCACATAGTTTATTATTATTTTAAAGTTGATAGAGGCCGATCTCAGCAGTTTCAGAATCCACCTCTCTGAGGGCTGTTCTTAATAGATATGTCTAATATATTAGTTACTTCCTCAGCCATAATAGATTTACTGACCGTAAATTGTCAGTGGGAAGATCAGACGGCGAGAGAAAGGAATGACTACAGGATCTCGCATAGGCCTATATGCCCGCGAACATGTCTCAGTGACGGACAGTCAGTGGGCTTTTCATTTCCCTTGTGATGACGTTTGTGATAAGGCTTGGCGTTGTAATTGTATATGTGACTGAACATTTATATAGCGCCGCTATCAGAGCGAAACATGAGGGACGCTCTTTACGCTAGCCTATGTGATGATAGATGTCATTAAGGCCTACACTTTTACATCTGTTAAATAGCAGAACAATTGTACTGTATTGTATTTATAAATTTATGAAGCCCCTCTCACAGTGAACACCAATCAGAGGCGCTCACAGTGTGAGAGACACCGAGCGAAACATTGTAACACGAACAATGCACAGTAAAGTAGAAGGGTCACCAGTGGCAATCCGATGCGCACAAGTGGAATCAAATAACGGATTCTCATCAACAATACACTAGATTACACTATGTGTCGCATAATATAGCGCCTTTTGAGTCTGCTACTTCACATGACTATTTAGCTCGTCTAATTGTTTAAGTCCGTTTTAAGATAATTTGAAAGTGTTTGCTGAAGAGAATTAAATGCAACAGCACGTACATACAGCGGAAGAGTGTTTCAAGAGGAAGATCCGAGACATGAGGCTCGAGACACGAGTCGGCTCAAGTTGATGGACGGAAGCGCTGCACCTGCATAGCTTCACGAGCAGCTAAGCGCAACGATCGCTGACCTGCTTGACCTTACATATAATTATGTAGGCTATGTCAGGGCGTGCCGACAAAGCCTTAATAGTGCACTAGTACATCTATTATATGTAGCTTAATCCCTTTTATAATGACAAGCTGTAATAAATATCGCTAGGTGACGGTAACGTAAAGTGTCCATTTATATTGCATGAGCAGCATGAATATTAAAAAAATCAATCAACGTCCTTGCGACAAAAGGAAACCAAACAAGGCTCCATCGCAGGGGAATCTTGTACTTTATTCTTTTCTGTAATGATACTGCAATCTGTCATAACGTGTAACAATATTAATCTTCGTGGATTTCCTGTGTTTCTTTAGGTACCGGTGAGGCGACGGAGGCGATATGGGATGGGTGTGACGAGATTGAGGCGAGAAGGCATGGGTGTGACGAGATTGAGGCGAGAAGGCATGGGTGTGACGAGATTGAGGCGAGAAGGAATGGGTGTGACGAGACTGAGGCGAGATTGTGATGGGTGTGGCGGTTGCCCTAGGCTCTGTCGTGTGTTTTGTTATGTATTAGGGGTTTATTTGTTGTAGTCCTGGCGGGCCGCTGGCGTGGTGTTAAAACCCGTAAGCTCATTATGGCAGGAGGGCCCCTGGCGTGGCATTAAACCCCGCAAGCCCCGTATTATTACTTTTGAATTTGTTTTTTTATTTTCTTAATTTTGTATTGTCTTGTCGATGAGCCTAGGGGTGAGAATGAGGATGAGAGGGAAGAGGGTAGGAGAAGAAAGAAGGGGCAGAGGGATGAGAATGAGGATGGGAGGGACTGGGTTAGAAGGAAGAAGGGGCAGAGGGATGAGATTGAGGATGAGAGGGACTAGGTTAGAAAAAAGAAGAGGCAGAGGTTGAATCGAGGCAGGGCAACTACAGTAGAATCCGACAGAATTCTACTTAAAGACGATAAAGATCACCCGAAGGTACAGTATATCGGAAGTTTAATGTATGCAAGAGCTGATGAGATCAAATGCTAACTATTTTATTATTCTAGTCTAGTAGGTATACACTGATATGGACTTTGAGATGGACTCATACGAAATGCTCTGTCTCTCTGTCTCTCTCTGTGTGTGTCTGTCTGTCTCTTTCTTTCTCTCAAATTGCCTCTAATTAAAGTATTGACGTCTAGCACACTAATCTAATATTATTCATTCATTCATTTATTCTATGTCTCCCTGTCTGACTCTGTCACTGTCTCTCCCAGTCTCTGTCTTCTGTATCTCTGTCTCTATCTTTCTCTCGACATACATGTAAGGCTGAGACACGTGTAACCGTGGTCACTGGTCCATTTTGCAAGGCTATACGAGACGGTCTTTCGGTTGGTCTGCAGTCCATTTAATACTGTTCGGTAGAGGAGTGAGGGAAGAGGGGAGAGAGAGAAACAGGAATGAAGAGAGGATTTCTTCAGAAGGCACATGTTTTGTCACATTAGGGCGCAGATGTTCTGCGAGTAATAGGTTAGTTTGCAACAAAGAGGAATGTGTCATTTGACTAACTTCTAAACTTTTTTGCAGAGTTCTGCAACGAAAAGAAGATGACGAATATCAGACAAGTGCAATCATCCAATCGAGATGTGACGCAAAGGAAAACAGACGATATTCTGCTCTGAGTAATTCTTGAACGAGAGGACTTTTGAGATGGTTTTGGGAACGATTATCCTGACTGGAATTTTCGAATCTTAACTCGATTATAAAAACAATTCGACTACGTGGTGCAGGCTATCTACGAATCAACGTTCTTTGCCTAAAAATATCAACCAATATTCGAATTGCTGTGTTGTTCGTTGTAAAATTACAGTGGCTTTCCTAAATTTCACAGGTTGATATCAGCCGTTATAATTATATCCAGCAGAAAGAGCGGTACCTTCTTGGCTGCACTCCATCCTCCTTGTCTGATCTATATGTCGACCTGTCTCCAGTGTTGTATCAATTACATTGCAAAAATATATTCAATTAAAAATGTAATTCAATTATAATTGCAATTACATGCTTGTAAATGTAATTGAATTACAATAAATTACAATTACTTGATTGTGAAAGTAATTGAATTATAATTACATTTTAACTGTAATTCAATTACCAATTACTTTTCAATAGTTCCTTTAAAATTGGCAAATGATTTATAATTTTTTCAATCATTTTTAATGTACTCTATTTTTAAACTAAAACAGTCAATATGCCAAAGGCCTGTAAATTGTATCCAAAATACGATTTACAATTATGATCGATTAAAACAAGTTAGGGTTTATTTGAATTTAGGAGTAGAAGTGTTTCAAAATGAGTCTGTTAGAGAACTTAGTTGATTGCGCATTTGTCCAGCAGTGCTAAGAGACGCTCAAGCTAGAGCTCTGTTTTCTGTAGGCAGCTGCAGTAAGCTAGCTGAGAATCAGTGCATGACTGCTTGGATATAGTCTGATAATAATGGTCAGTCCTTGCCCTTGGGGTGTATCAAAGTGTGCTGTAAGATTGTAACAGCGTTGTAAGGATAGGATAATGTTGACAATTATGCTGCCATGCAATTATTATGCAGAGCAGTTTATTCAATTAAACGGGTGGCGTCAACCCGGCAGGCTGGCATCTTTGCTGACTTTTTGAAAGTACTTCGTAATTTACACTTCATTCAATTACAAATTACATGCAATATTGTAATTGAAATACAATTAAAATTACTGGACTTGAAATGTAATATTATTCAATTACAATTACAATTACGGAACTTGTGATTCAATATTATGTAATATTACGTAATTCAATTACATATATTTCAATTACTGAACAACACTGCCTGTCTCTAAGATCGGAACCCGTCGAACTCTGCGTTTTTCAGCAAGGGGGAGCTTTTGGCCCCGGGAGCTCACACTTCTATCGACAGAGCCGAGTCTTTTCAATTGTGGGTCCGTCCATCTGGAATGGCCTTCCACTAGACCAGCGATTGATGCTTCGGCTAAACTCACCTGCTTTTTATAAATCTCTCAAATCACACGACGACATTGATATTCATTCATTCTGAGAATTTATATAGTGCCTCTTTAGGTTCTCTACTCAGAGGCCCTAGCCTATTATGATAAGTGTCATTACGAACGAAAATATTAGCCTACATCAGTTCGCAAAAAATGCATAGTAAGCTAGAAGAGTCACCACCACTGGCGGGCCAACGTGGAACCAACCAAAGGATTCCCTTCGACAGCAGCTGAAGATGGCATGGATGTTCAGAGTCTCTGAGCCAAGTTGCGTCGATAAAGTAGAGCATATAATTTATGTCCCTGTTGTTTAATGTTTGCCACGTGACATTCTAATAGTCGTGTTATTGCGTAGACGAATAATCGTGGGCAGGGGCGCAACCACGGTCCAGAAGTTGGGGGGGGACCTAATAGAATGTGTGAGTGGGGGTGGGGGAATTGCGAGCGCCGAAGGCGCGAAGCTGCGATTGCCGAAGCAAGAAGCCCCTAACGACTCCCCTAGTCGTTAGGGGCTTCTTGCCTTTCGGGGAATGGAGGAGCGTCGTAAGCTCCCCCATCGGGGTCTGGGGCGGAGCCCCAGAAGCCGACACAATTTTGAGCATTTGATGCCAAATGGAGTACATTTTGGGCTTTTATTTACCTCAAATTTTGCACCGATGATTTCGATATAAAAGTACCTAATCAATCTAGATCTGTGATAATATGACTTTATTATATGAATAAACTGGAAGTGACAAGGGTTTAAGAGAATTGAACGGAAAAGAGTAGAATGAGCTCTAGAACAGTATTTGTCAAAACTAGGAAAATCGGCAGGGAGGGAGCCTGAACCTATCAATTTTCTCAGAATATATACCGTTAAGGCGTTTATGTTCCCCTACAGTGGCAAATCCCCACCAAACAGAGGAGGGATAACGTAGCATAACGAGGATAGTAGCTCTAACAATGTCAAAGAGACGTTCACAGTGGTAAGTTGGTAACCGTGGGCGACCAAAACACGTAGCGCGAACATGAATTTTCGGGGTTTGCAGCATATTTTGTCCATGTGTGCCCCCAAAGCCAATCCGATCAGAGATAGTGACACCCAAAATAACCATTATCCTGGACTCGCTCGATGCCAGGGATGAGAGGAGGGAGGGCAATAGGTTTGGACCTCGGTCGTTTGACAACCATTTCTCTGGTCATAGCATGGTTTAATTTTAGATTGCTAATGGATGCCTATTGTCCACTTAGAGAGATATGGTCAAGTTCAGAAAGAGTGCTGTCAATGCAGGAAGCAGGGACCAGCTGGCAAGTAGCTATCGGTGGCATATTTAGGGAGACGGTTTCTACTGTATTTAGGTTTAAGGCTAGAAATGGCTATGACAAAATCAGTAGGTCCAAGGCCAGAACCTTGTAGTATACTGGCATTAATGGTACAGAGGGGAGAGATTGCAGAAGGCAAGAAGTTCCTAACGACTATAGGCGGTATGGGAAGCGTCGTAAGTCTCCCCAATCGGGGTCTGGGGCGGAGCCCCAGAAGCCGACGCAATTTTGAGCATTTGATACCAAATGGAGTGCATTTTCGGCTCTTGTTTGCCTCACAATTTTCAAAAGTTGGAAGGGACCGTCCCAACCTGTTCGAAAGTTGGGGGGGACGCGTCCACGGCCGTCCCAACCTGTTCGAAAGTTGGGGGGGACGCGTCCCACGGGTCCCATAGGGTGGTTGCGCCTATGATCGTGGGCTTATTAATTGCAAAAATTAAATGTTAAAAGTAGGCTAAATGTAGAGTACACTTTTTCTATTCAGTTGTGCAAGAAGGCATTTCAAAAACAGCTGAGCAAATATCAGAATCTCGTTTGCCGTTACATGCATGTAATTATAATGCTTTGTGAAGGCCTAGATTTGCTATTTTTAGGTTAATTATCTGTGCGTATGGGTATCATGACCTCCATTGTAGGCTACTACATACAATACACAAAAGAACCTATAGGCTTGTCGTTGTGTGTGAGGTAGGCCTAAGCACGAGTGAGCAAGCGCGACTGATTAAGCGGGCTGAGCGAGCGAATACTTAATAATTAATTCAATCATTCATTTGCTTATTTATTCGTTCTAAACATTTGAAGGCACTCGTTAAATCTACACGGAAGTTCACGACACTGCATACCCAATTTGGTCAGCTGCACCTCTAGGGGTGATGAACGAAAGCCTAAAACATGGCACTTGCTATGCCTAAATGACGCAGCGATGGTCAATGACCAGGATTCAGCAAACAATGCCTTTTGTTACTTGGGGTGGTCACTTGAAGAAGGAAGAGTCAGAAAAAAAGAAATGTGGTATCGTATCGCAGCTGTCTTATTATTAAGGCGGAACCGAATTCTTTTCGAATGTCAGTAATCCCGGTCGGTCTGAAAGAGGCAATTCTCTTGTCAGCTAGTTGATTCCGACTTACATTGAACCCCTAAACTAAAGTTCAATCGGTTGCTCTTCTTCTTTACAGAACAGGCAGGCGTTTGAAAAAGTCATTAGAATCTAGGCGCAGTCCCTCACTAAGGTACGTAATACTGGTAAGCATCGTTGCTGTGAAGTGACTTCATTTTCTTACCCTGGAGTTAGATGGCCTACTTAAAGAATATTGGCTTGCGCAGTGCGAATGAGGGCGCGTGATGCATTCTGGTCTGTCCAGGGCCAAACAAGAAAGTTAATATCTTTGCAATACTAAAATCCATCAGTTAAAAGTCGTTTTCTACCAAAATGGATCATAATTGCAAATCGTATTTTGGATACCTGAGAAACTTATAATACAATTGAATGTATATAATTATTATTACAATTTACAGGCCATTGGTCCATTGCTGCTCGTCTTATTGGACGACTTCCTAAGTTCTCTCCTGTCTCTGCATACATACGTGATGTGTTGCACTGGCTGCCTGTGTCTCAAAGGATCTCATACCGCACTGCTGCTGTGGTTTCTCGCTGCGTTCTTGGCTGTGCTCCATCTTACTTGCGTGATCTTTGCCGCCCAGTGACAAGCGGTTCTAGACAGACCAAAGATTTTAACAGAGAGGAAGATGGCCTACTTAAAGAATATTGGCTTGCGCAGTGCGAATGAGGGCGCGTGATGCATTCTGGTCTGTCCAGGGCCAAACAAGAAAGTTAATATCTTTGCAATACTAAAATCCATCAGTTAAAAGTCGTTTTCTACCAAAAGTATCGTAACATCGAAATCCTTAACAAAATTTATCGGTAGTACTTTATTCCAACTTTAGATATTTGGCCAGAAATTAACATCAGATTAATTGTAAAACTTACAGCACGCCAATCGGCGTGGGCTGTAAAATTCCGTTTAGTTTTACCGTGAATGGTAGCCTATGTGTTTACAGTCGCGTACACCCAGGGCCTGCACTCCTTGGGAGTTTTCCCGAGATCTTGGGATTTTGGGGTCCGACTTCAAGACTTATTTGTTCAAGATTTATTATTTCCTGTTACGCGCTTTTGTGCAAGATTATGTTTGTTTAGGAACGCTATAAATGACAGTTTAATAATAGGCCTAATAATTATTATTATTCCCCACATCTTTCAACAAACAAATACGCAAAAATATTATTATTATCGTAACTTGTAAAATTTGTAATTTGTTAATTCAGTGTTATGCTGCGGTTTTCTTTGCCACTTCTTAGCTCTGCATTTTACTGAATAATGGCGATGCTAAAACGCATTTCACATTTCATCACAACTTTTTCCTTTTCAGTAACTTGGATTTTTTGGAACACTTGGCCAATCTTGGGAATTTTGTTGGAAGATGTTGGGATTTCTGAAAATGGAGTGTGGAAACACTGCTTACACCGCTATAGTTATGACAAGATAAATTAAATGTATCGCACACCGAAACTCCATGTTTTGCGCTTGAATTGCCACAATTAAAGGCTGCACAATAGTGCGGCATGCTGCCTAACTTTCTACTCGGCCAAAATTTTAAATGTTACGATACATTTGGTATAAAACGAATTTTAACTAGGGGTCCGATGGCGCGTTGGATAACATCTGGCGAAGAGTGCGAGAGGTACCGAGTTCGAGCCCCGTTAGGGCGGATTTGCTTTGTAGGCTGCTATTAGCGCCGTGTATTACAGGCTGTCTGTTCTATTAGTAGTTAACTAGTTAAGATTGATTCAATTGCATAACATGTAAATGTACAGCGCAGTGCGTTTGTCAGGCGCTAAATTAAAGAAAAGATATTGATGGATCTCAGTATTGCAAAGATATTCGCTTGTTTGGCCCTGGTCAGCCCAGAATGCATCACGCGCCCTCATTCGCAGTTATGTTATCAGTAGTTCATCTTCCTCCCTGTTAAAATCTTTGGGTGGGACAAATCCACGAAGAACATGGATATGTCATTCCGGATTACTGCTGCAAGGAGGCGTTCGTCCGCTAGTTTCGCCATGTCTGCCGCAGTAAGCGAGTCATTCTTAATCTTAACCTTCGTTTAATTTCAAACCGACACAACGCAGGATGATTACAAATCATTATGAACGGATGATCACAAGTTAGCCTATCACAGGAGTCGAATTTAACTTCATACGACAACCATGCAAGGCGCCCATCACGTCCTACATCTCATTTTACCAATGCGCCATCTCGCGAATGAATAGGCTGAGTGGACCTTTTTGAGAGGGTTGCGAAAAACGATCCGCTTCCTACTGCTCCAAGGACCAATATAGAATCCTTGCTACTGCTCTTGACGCAAGTGATGTACCACTACTCTATGGACCCCACCCAGGTATCCAGCCCTTTTGATTTCCTCACCAGGCACGGTTTCATGGCTAGTTGTACATTTAAACTTCTGTTTTTTCCTAGTTGACTTTATTTTGTTCTCGTATTTATCGTTTCTTTACCACAATTATTTCTAACTTTGCATGTAAAGCGTCGAGCTTTTGCTTGCGTTTAATAAAGAACACTTACTTAATTACTCGTGGTTACTTGGTTGTCCCGCGCATCGACCTATATTGAGATATAGGTGCGTACTTCTACGGCCCAGTCTAGGAGTTTCGCTATTGTTGGTCCCAATAGCTGGAACCAGTTACCTCAGTCCCTCAGGACTGACCTTTTTTCTATTTCTTTTGACCAGTTCCGCAAGCGCCTGAAAACCTCCCTTTACCAGTGAAGAGACTGGCTCGGGTCGGGAGCGCCTCTGTTTTTGAGTGGCGCTATATAAATGTTTGATTACGATTACGATTTATATGATTTTGTCAGATGATTTTCTGAACTGTACTCTGACCGCACTCGATGCGGTTTATTTGCTGCAGCGCACTCTGGCATTGTCGAAGATGGCGTCGTGGTCGATTATTGGTTTTTGGACGTTGACGGGTTTTGCGATTGTTTTTGCTGCTGTTTTAACCAGGGTTCAAAGCCATCTGCCGCAAGCCTTTCAAGACATTCTTTTTTACGGAAAAATCAGGGGAAAGCGGACAAAATGGTCTGTTGTACAGCTACTGGAGATTCCGAAAAGGTACGACACCGGTAGAACTTATATGTGACACAGTATCTATTTTTAGCACGTGACAGATATTGCCCTTAGCTGCCAACTTTTGATTTTGCCATTCCGGGACGCCCGTAGTCACTCGAAATGCCGTTACCAATTTAACATGTCCACGTCATTGTAGAGTGTAGACCTATGTAAAGAATGTTGCGTCGTTCATAATGCTGAACACTCTCGCAAAAAGCGTTGGAAACGGGAACTGACAGGTCGCAGGACATAATGCTAGGTAACTGAGTGTCAGTGGTTTTTCAAGTTTTGAAGACTTAAACCTAGCGCTGTCCAACATCCGATGTTCAGTCAACAATGTCAGGTCTGATAGAACGCAGAACGCAAAATTCATCGTACAACTTGTCCAGTTTAGTATGCGAAAAAAAGAACAACATTAAATTCTGGTGAAGTGGATATCTGCACAGTGCACCAAATTCCGGGACAATCTGGGATCAATCCGGGACACGGGACGCACAAGGCCGATTCCGGGACTGTCCCGGCGAATCCGGGACGGTTGGCAGCCCTAATTGCTAATGGCCTCTTAGAAGTGCGATCAAGAGGTTTAAACAGCAGGCTCGTGCTTACAGAAATGTAAATATACAGGACAGAAAAGGCCTAGTGCAAAATACGGAGCAATCACCAGAAACACTAGTACAAACCTCTACTACCAAACTTGTCATTTTGCATGGCAGTGGTTGCTACCATAGAGATGTATAATATATAAAATATATCACTAGAGCCCGCATCCGCCATCTTTTTTGAAGCTGTGACCCCGAAGCCACTCCAACGGCCTTGACCCTGTGACCTCTCAAAATGGCGAAACGATCGAAGTTAAATTGTGTAGTGTGTGGATGTAGCAACTTATTAAAGCCAGAAAACAAGGCCGCTGGAATATTATTTAATCGATAAGTTGTTATTTTGTGTCTGTTGTATTTTTTAAGGCGTAAGCTTCGAAAAGAAATTAAAGTCTCGCTTAAGCTTGACTGCGTCCATGAATTTTAACCAATCAAAACGCGTCATTTCAAAATAAATTAACTGCGGAGCTCTCTTTAAGGTGTTATTATATCTATGGTTGTGGGCTTTTTGGCTTCAAAAATTAGCCAATGGATTATACGTTATACGGGCTCTAGCGATGATAATAATATCTCATTGGTTGCTACCATAGACGTATATTGCTACACTGCTTAGCGCCCGCACTAGCAACTCGTAGATTGCCCCATTTTCCATTTCCAGAAAAGCCTTGTGACACCGGAAATGTAATACTTCCCATTCAGTCCAGTATAACCGGGAACCAACTTCTTCACAGCACATGTGATGAAGTAAAGTCAGTTATCGTATCGTAATCTGGAGATTTCTAGAGCGCCCAAAGAGCGCAAATTCACGGGAACCAGCATCTTAGCATGCACTCAGAGAGTTATAGTCAGATTCGATTCCCAGTTAAGATCTATGGGTCAGACTGATAGATTGTCGGACGGCTACAGGACGGCTATGATGGGTGGTGGCAATGTAGACTGTGAATTTAGTTATCTAAAAGCTTGTTCATTTATAAAGTGGTTATTTAATTTTTTTTTATTTGCAGTTGGTTCACGTGGTTTTACTTACTCGGTGTATTTGTCAACGGTTCTGCTGTGTGGTTCATCTCTGATGCCTACCTAAATCATCGACCCCTTCCTCAAATCGTTCAGCAGATTCTGGCTTTTGTCACGTCAAACAAAGAGACATCTACAGGTTTGAAATTTTCCATATATTTTATTTGTTTGATTTTTATAATACAAGTAGTCAAAGTGAAGTGGAACTTTTGAATGAAGGAATGCTTTAGCTGCCTGGTGCGAAACAACAAATGCGATGGTTAGAGAGGAAGGGAACCTTTAGTTTGCCTTTTTTCGCTTAATGAGCTGTGTCACACGAGTTAACTTTTTTGGTGCTGAAGAAATCCATGATTGCGATTACGTTCAGATGCTGTACGTGCCATTCACCTCTCTGGACATTTATATAGCTCCTGATGTTTGTATTTGGTTTACATTACATTGGTACTTGGTGTTTTAGATGCACTCGCAGCCATTCTTCTCGTCGGCATGATGTTCGTACAGAACGTGCGCCGTCTTCTCGAGTGTTTCTTCGTCAGTGTCTACTCGAAGAGCACGATGAACATCTTTCACTTCATGCTTGGCGTTATCCTGTACTCCACGTTCTTTATTGCAGTCTTGGTTGAAGCGCCTACACCCACTTCTGGTCAGTATTCTGGGTTTGCCTTGAACGGCTTTTGTTTTGCAATGGATAACGGCCCTATATAAACAGATGCATATACACCGCCCCTGATTATATCGCCTCTAATTTTAACACAAGTTTTTATATTTATAACACAACATAATGATATTCGTGTTCATTGACAAGCAAGCTGACAGACTGCAGTAACATTGAAACATGACAGTACACATTTTATGAACTTACTGAACACACTTCTTGGCAGCGTGTTAGGTGCCCACTCATTTTGCAACTGACCCCTTGGAAGTGGAAGGCTGAGTCGGTCGACCTAGAGGGTGCTACGGGTATCAAACCACGTCTTTCAAGATCTATTTGTTTGTCAATTTATAAGAGTTACCATTTGACTATCCCCTATTATGTCGTTGTTCATTATTACACGAGTTGTGGTATAACACCATGGATCCATAATTATAGCCTTGCACTACCTTGTTTTAAGGCGGTCCGTGATGTGGCTCAAGGATAGTGACATTATATAAGGAGGTTCCAGTGTATATTATGTACATATAGCTCGATATTTAAATAGTGCCTTTAAAAGCCTCTCCAAGGCAGTGAAAGCCAGTCTAAAAATTTGTGACTTAAATGCAAATACTAGAAAATTAATTAATAGTTTTCATGTACTGGGGTTTTTATTTACAGTATTATTGAGTGTGGCTTTATAGTGTGATGCAAATGTAACACTAGCTTGTAATTAAATAAAACACAAGTTTTTGTTGTATTAATGAAATAAAGAATGAGTTTGCATGGTTTAAGTAATATTAAGGCAGTCAGGTTTGTAGTGTGTAATGTAATAATCTACTGAGGTCTGTAATGTATTGGAATACCAGGCAGTGTAACATAATTTGAGTACTTCTATATTGCCATTTAAAAACCAAGGTCTTGACAAACAATTTAGTCAGCTTATGGAAAGTGAGTAAACAAGTACAGGTCCTTGATTCAGTGAAAGTATAGCATGCAAATGCTTGTCAAACCAATAAAGAAGAGATGGCTTGTGACAATTTGTGTAGCATTTAAATTAAACTTCTGTTTTCCATCACATTTATTATAATTATATGAGTAATGTTGCTCTGATTTTCACAGGAAATGCTCATGTTCATGTGCGCTGGAACCATGTTTGTGGTCTCTTGCTGTTTGTATGGGCAAGTTGGCATCATCACAAGGCTCACGTAGCCTTTGCCAATCTCAGAAAGAACAAAACTGGTAGGTAGATATAATTGTATTGTATTATATTGTATTTTCGTTTATTTCATGACTTGCTGTCAAGACGCAACAAGTAACATCAATGCATGATTATGCAGTTATAGTATTAGAGACTAAACTATTATAGCTTTAGGCCTAGATACTGCACTGTTCAGCACTATAATAGGTATAGTTCTAATTGGGCAAATTGGATTGGATTATAGTGTTGAGAGTGAGGCTAAATGAGGATTCAGACAGCATGGAAGAGGCATGGATTGGTCGATCAGATTAGGTGGGTGGGCAGAGGAGCAGTGATTTGAGATGGTAGTTGGATCTAGTTTGTGGATTTCTGAGTGGGTTTAAATATTGTAGGTGTGATGGGTAGAGAGATGCATGGACGTTAGATCCGTGGATGGATGTTAGATGGATCCATGGATGGATGGAGGAATTGACGAATAGATGGATATTGGATGGATGAATATATAGTAGATGGTTTGATGTATTTTGAATGATCACACCTTAAAATCACTTTGCTGCTAATGTGTTGTTATTTATTTTCTCATTTTATGCTTGATGTAGCACGAGGAAATCAACAATCAGTAGTTGCGTTGTAGTATTAATTTATCACAGACAAATCTGATTTTTTTCTATGCTTTGGGACAGCATGCTTTCATTAATTCTTACCAATCAGTAAAACTCAAGTCATCCATCATCAGTGCTGGTAAGAGTTTTACAAAATGTGCTTTTTAAAAGCATGCTTACTTATGTGCATACCTGCATACATATAAGACAATGTGTGCCATGCGAATTTTAAGACTGATTTGTTTTGTGCTTGAAGGTGAGGTGGTCAACTACGAGCATGCCATTCCTCGTGGTGGATGGTTTGAGTACATCTCGTGTCCACATTTCTTCATGGAGATAGTCATCTACTTTGCATTTGTTGTCGTCGGCGGATTCTTCCATAAGACCCTGCTGAGCGTCTTTGTGTTTGTCTTGTCTAATCAGCTCGTCGCCAGTCATTTAACTCACTCCTGGTATAAGCAACAGTTCAAGTCCTATCCACCTCAGCGCAAAGCGGTATTACCTTACCTGTTCTGATATGGTGAAAAGACGGTACCTGCTGTATGATCACCTACATGTTGGTCTTGTAATCCTCGCCATAAAGTGGCGTTTACTGGTCTCTTTTAGTATATGGTGGCAGACTCTGGAAGCATAATACATGTATTCCATGACCAAGTGCATAGTTAGAAACTGTAACCAGAATCGATGATGCATACAGAATAGACTAATGAATTCCATGATTAGTATTATTATTATTTGTGATGACACTTTGTACTTTCTAATCAAATTCAAGTACTGCACATTATTTGTGTAATGTGTTTATTATGTGTTAATGTGTTTTATATAATGTGCTTGTGATGTGCTAATGTATTGTTAATGTAATGTGTTGAACTGTTGATGTAATCGTCATTTCTTTGCTGGTAGGCTTAGTTGTAGAGTGTTTGATTTCAAAGCATAGAATAATTAATTCAATTATTAGTATTATTGTAATGACTCTTTGTACTGCTTAATAAAAAACAAATACTGCATAATATTTGTTTATGATGTGTTAAAGTGTTACGATGTGTAGATGTATTCCTATTTGCTGTGATTAGAGCTTCGAGACATTTAGATTTTAATGGACATGTTACCTTGCTTTTTGAAATCATCTGTTAATTTTTATTAAAGTTTAATTTTTGAATGAGAGTTTTCTTTCAACCGTAAAGTCATCTGAAATAATCGTGGTCTATTAGTTACACGCTTTGGTCTGTGCTCTAACGATTGAGAATTTGAGCCTAGTGAGCAGGCTCCATGTAACGAGCATCAGCAAACTGGCCAGTGGCCACGCGTGGCCCCCGTCACCAAGTGGTTGAGTATGGGACAATCGTAAGCTGGAAGTAAATAACGAAGTGATGTGATTCATTGGCCTGCAGCCTTGGATTCATCAATTGCTGGCTAATGGTTGATGGTTGTACTTGGAGACTCCAGGTCACAGTGGGTTGAGATTAAACTTGGTGTTCCCCGGGATCTGTGCTTGGCCCCATCCTGTATGGGGTCGTCCATAAAGGTCGTCTGCATAAAATGACCTAATTTGGACCCCTCCCTTGTCCGCATTTAGCCTTACCCCCTTCCCCTTGTGTACGTCCGAACGTGAAAACCAAAACCAATGAACAAACAATATAAAACACCAAATCGTGAATAATGTCGTTAATAAACTACTAGTTCTATCTTATTCAGCAATAATAATAATTGGTATAGTGATACAACTAGTCAGCGGCACCGCTAGGAAAGGGAGGAGGATCGAAATGGAGGAAATGGAGGAAGAGAGCGAAATGGACGAAAAGGAGGAAGAGAGCGAAATGGACGAAAAGGAAGGAAGAGAGCGAAATGGACGAAAAGGAGGAAGAGAAGCGAAAGGGAGGAAGAGAGTGAAATGGACGAAAAGGAGGAAGAGAGCGAAAGGGAGGAAAGGGAGGAAGAGAGCGAAATGGAGAGTAGGGAGGAAGAGAGCGAAATGGAGGGTAGGGAGAAAGAGAGCGAATTGGAGGAAAGGGAGGAAGAGAGCGAAAATGGAGGGTAGGGAGAAAAAGAGCGAAATGGACGAAAGGGAGGAAGAGAGCGAAATGGACGAAAAGGAGGAAGAGAGCGAAATGGACGAAAGGGAGGAAGAGAGCGAAATGGAGAGTAGGGAGGAAGAGAGCGAGGTGGAGGAAAGGGAGGAAGAGAGCGAAATGGAGGGTAGGGTGAAAGAGAGCGAAATGGAGAGTAGGGAGGAAGAGAGCGAAATGGAGGGTAGGCAGAAAGAGCGAATTGGAGGAAAGGGAGGAGGAAAGCGAAATGGAGGGTAGGGAGAAAGAGAGCGAATTGGAGCAAATGGAGGAAGAGAGCGACATGAAAGGGAGGAAGAGAGCGAAATGGAGGAAAGGAAGGAGGAGCGAATAGAGGAAAGGGAGGAAGAGACTGAAATGGAGAAAAAAGAAGGAAGAGAGCTAAATTGAGGGTAGGGAGGAAGAGAGACGAAATGTAGGAAAGGGAGGAAGAGAGCGAATGGAGGAAAGGGAGGAGGTGCGAATGGAGGAAAGGGAGGAGGTGCGAATGGAGGAAAGGGAGGAGGAGCGATTGGAGGAAAGGGAGGAGGTGGGAATGGGGGAGGTGCGAATGGAGGAAAGGGAGGAGGTGCGAATGGAGGAAAGGGAGAAGGAGCGAATGGAGGAAAGGGAGGAGGAGCAAATGGAGGAAAGGGAGGAGGTGCGAATGGAGGAAAGGGAAGAGGAGCGAATGGAGGAAAGGAAGGAGGTGCGATTGGAGGAAAGGGAGAGGTGCGAATAAAGGAAAGGGAGGAGGTGCGAATGGAGGAAAGGGAGAAGGAGCGAATGGAGGAAAGGGAGGAGGTGCCAATGGAGGAAAGGGAGGAGGTTCGAAAGGAGGAAAGGGAGGAGCGAATGGAGGTTAGGAGGAAGGGAGAGTCAATCCATGTGAAATGATCAAATGTGTGAAATACCTTGCAAGTGACCGTGTCTCAGATTTGACTGTAATTAATTTTGCTATTTTATTGTTTGATAATTATGTTTGCACATCATATTGAAATTTTCAGAAGCCTGTCACCATCTACATGCATCTGCATTGGATCATCATCATCATCACCACCACCACCATCATCAGTTTCTGACGCCAGCCATTTGGCGGCGATGGGTACGAATAAATGATCTGGATTTTCCTCGGTCATTTGTCAAGTCCATTGTTTCCCTTAGTGTCAAAGTGATGTTTTATCCTCATTTATATTTCTTATCCAGCGTTGTCTGACTCTGCCTTAGTGTCTTTTCCTTCGAATCTTGCATGTAGGGCAGTGTGTGGTATTCGGTCAACTGGCATTCTCTCTATTATGTCGAAACCAGCGAAGTCTTCGTTGAACGACTTTGTCTAGCAGAGTTGTTTCGATCCATAATGCTTTCTAATGCCAGCGTTTCTTAAATTATTTTCTGAAGTCTTGAAATCCTGCGATCTTCCGCAGTAAACTAATTTCTGCTGTAATAATTCTTTTCTTGTCTTGCTTTCGCATTGGCCAACATTCTGACCCGTTGACTAGAGGCAAATCGGTTGTATCTTCGTCTCGTATAATTAATTATCTTTGTCTGGTTTTTTGTCTTGGTAAATAGTAATAGGATTGCAAGGGGTGTTTAGGCACGAATGAGGAAGTTTTTCGCCTCGCAAGATATAATTATGAAATAATATAATTTCCCAAAGAACTGGTGTAAATTGTAATTTCTTTTAACCAAAAGATGGTCTCCAAAATGCACCATTATACACACCCAAATGAAAAGTTCCTTACAGCCTCTTCCCAGACCCCTCCCCTCAGAGAGGTTGGAATCTGCGTAATTTTTGGGAAGCTCTGGTTACGCCACTGCTAGATGGTGTGAGACTGTTAGTTTACCTAATATTAAAACTAGTACCTAAGTTATTATGAGTTTGTAACTTAATAATATTTCACTTTTTCATTTGCAATTTTTCGTTTCTTAGCCTTTCAGCGATGTACGCACTTGCGTAAAGTGCGTACGTCTGGCGGCGCCCATGCATCAAGTCAGTAGATGGATTTATCTCTCTTGGGGTTTAAAGTTTTTATAAGTAGAACGAGCTCGTCAGAATACGTTTTAGGTCATTTTAGGCGGACGTCTGCACTGGTAATAACTCCCCCTCCCCTTGTCCGCATTTGGATTAATCCTCCCTCCCCCTCATTGCGGACGTCCTTTATGGATGCTCCCCAGGGGCGTCCATCCCCCTTACGCCTATGAAGCATTCCCCTGTCAGAGGTGCAAGCCAGTCACCAACCATAGCTGATCTCAGTCGATTTTTCACAATGCGGAATGCGGATGCGACTCATACGAGTTATACCTCACTGAGCTCACTCAGCTGAGCAGCTGGTCACCACAAGGTAGACCAAGATTTTGGTAAGATTGTTGAGTTGCTGCGCGCCTCGACGATTTTCCTTCGGACGCCCATTTGCCCCCTCATAAACCGTATCCAGTGTTGTATAGTAAACACCAATAAGATGTCTGTGCTACTGAGGACCACATTACTGTCCTTTTCTCAGTTTTCTCGTCATAATGCCTGCGTGGTCTTCTTGCTCGATGAACCGGAAAGTTTACATCAACATCGTAGACCGCTGCAAATCGTTGTGCTTCTGTAACTAGACTGCCATGAATGTTCATTTACTCATTGCAGTTTCAGGTTCTGACTGCAATGACACATCAGCTGAGCAGCAACTGCCCTGTCAGCCGAGGCTGACAGCAAGATTCTTGAAAGGGACCAGTAAACTAACACATTTTCTGCAAGGTAGACCTATGCAAGCCTACAATCACCTCGAAGTCTAATCGCTTGAATAGGTGCATGTACGATATACGCCAAAATTATGAAACTGAAGACTAATCGTGAGCTCGGTCCGAGAATAGCTCGATGATTTTGTTATTTTTTAAACAAAGAAAAGCACTTTTCAAATGAAAAACACATCGATTAATTTCTGAAACGAAAAAACTGAGCAGACGTTTAATGTAAAAAATTTCTTCCCCCTGAAAAGCCAATGAAGATCTCTGCTTCATTCCCCCCATAGGATGGACGGCCCTGTCCCTATATCTTTTTTGGGGGTCTGACGTCTGCAATGTAGGGGGTGGGAGTGATGACATGCGGCATAAGAAGTCCGAATTGAGACCAGTTAATTATTATCGGACATCCTTCGTGGACAATTCCTAAGCTCGAGACGAGCCAAAACAAAACAGTCATTTAATTTATGACCGAAAACGGTGGAACTGATTTAGAATAAACAAACTCTGATTTAATTTCATTTGTTAAATAACATTGCAATCTAAATCATTTCCTGCTCCACTATTTTGAGGGTAACTGTCACTTGACATGGCAGTTTATAAAGCCAGGTGGTTCTGTCCAAGCGAAACCTCTCTGTCGTCTGTCTATGTGTCTGTCTTTCTGTCTGTCTCTGTCTGTCTGTCTGTATGTCTTTCTCTCTTCGTATATATATATATATATATACGGACTATATATATATATAATTATATATATATACGATTCGTTTTGAGTTCACCCCTTACCATCAATGGCGTTCCGTCTCTGGAGCTTTACTTCTACAACGACTCTGACAACTGTGGAAACGACAAAGGTTCACAAACAGTCAGACAAACAGATGGACAAACGCAGAGAGAGAGAGAGAGAGAGAGAGAGATCTTGGCGCCCAAATGAGCTGATCCGGCAAGTAGGCCTCTACTAGGATATTGTAGTGTTATCTGGCTAATCGATTCTCAAATAAACAGCGTGTATTAAATGTCTCTATTTTGCGAACTTGGTCTGGTGTCTCTTTCGGCTTTCTCGATGTTGGAGATTTGGTCTGCCTCAGGTACAATGTGGCTATGAATGACGATGTGCTCGAGTGTCTCCGGACTGAGAAGGACCTCAGGGATCAAGCCAGTCCGGTGCCTTCGCTGTGCTATCCGCTGTCGACGGGTTGCTGGCCGATGGAGGGACGGTAGCCTGGTCGGGGGCCGGAGACCCAGGTCCGGCGGATGGACGCTCAGAGGGGCTTCGTGGAGGATGATTATTGGAAGGTTGTTTTCCATCGGGTGATGGAAGATGTCTGGTGGTGTATATGGTAGAGAGTGAGTGGCGGAGGTGGTAGTGGTCTCTTCTCGGGTGGTGGTTGTGGTCGTCGTTGTTGTGGTGGTACTGATGGAAGTGGCTCTACCACCTGTACGCGTGGAATCACTTTCCCTCTCCTCGTCTTCAGAATTACCTCGACTTGAATAGTAATACTCCTCTGAAACACAATGAGCAAAATGAGAACTCATTAAGCCTCCGTCTTGTCTGTCTGTCTCACTGAATGTCTGTCTTCTGGGAAGCAGTATTTAGACATTTTGCAGGACGGACACAGTCTGAAATTTTACGTTAGGAGGGTGCAAATGGACATTCGAACATTCTTTTTTAAACAGAAGATTGCGGATCACTTGAGACCTTGCTACCAGAAGAAAAATGTCTGCACAGAGTTTGAGCACTTTAAGACAAAGACTGGACAGTTGGATGGAGAACTATGGCACTAAAAGTTCACAGCTTATATAATATGCAGTGAATGTCGCTGTTAATGTCTATCTATCTATTTAAGTAAGTATAAGTTCATCCTTTATAATCTTTCTGGCAAGTTTCTGCCTCTCGGTTTCTCCGTCACCGTCTTTTGTTTGTTTAGTACATCACCCGAGTGTTCGATTTTAAGTTCTCACCGTTTCAAATATTGAGATCGAGCAGATGCAATTCTTGCTTGTCTGGACATTAGGCCTAATATACAGCGCCTTCGGGATCCTATTTAAAACGTCTCTTAGTAGTGTTTCATGCTTACTTGAGATGACCAAGAATGCCAATCCCCAGACGATGCTCCATGCCCACCCGATGAGCAGAAGGGCGGTCGACAGCAGCTGAACGATGGCAACCCACGTATTCACCGAAATGACGGTCGACCTAGGCGTACCACGTGGCCGCGGACGAGAACAGAAGAGCACGCTCAGACCAGCAACAAACGTACCTTTACGCACAGACAGTGTAAACAATGCAGTGGTATGCAAGACAATGAACACAATTGAACAGTAAGACTATACAGCACAATATCAGCAACAATAATGCTATTATAGCCTACGTTATGCTGACAACGTTTCAATGCAATACGATCAGAAACAACCCTGGCTTAGCTTGACATTGACAAGATTGCCCTAGGGGCCGTCCATAAAGTACGTCACGCTCCAGGGGGAGGGGGGGGTTTAAGAAAGTGTGACAGTTTGTGACAGGGGGAGGGGGTCAGGCCATGTGTGACGTCACACATTTATTTATTTTTATTTTATTTATAATTTATTTTTTATTTTTTAGTAGAATTTCATAGCTTTAAAAATAATTTTCAAAAATTTTCTGAAACATTTTAATTAGTTTTATGTCAAAATAGCATGAAATGCATATCTCCTGAATGTGTTTTCACGATTCCTCTCGCTAGGAGCGCTAGTAATAATGCTGTTGCGAAGCCTTGTTTATGTATTAGCCTTGCTTTCGGAAGTATTATTATTTCTATGTTGAAAGTGTGACGTACTTTAGGGGGTCCGAGTTTTGTGACAGTTTGTGACAGGGGAGGGGGGTAAAATGGTCAAAAATAGCGTGACGTACTTTATGGACGGCCCCCTATGAATAAAATTGGGTCCTGTGAATAAATGAGACAGGTAACAGCCATAAACCAGAAGTGCAACGTATTATTGGAAAAGTAAATAACCAAAATGTCTCCGTGAATGAGATGTAAAACTGAGCCTGCATGCGAAGGTGGGATAGTCATGGAGGTTGTCAGTGTAAGCGGTTTTAGTGGTGGTGTTAGTAATTGTATTCCTATTCTACATGTATTACCACAATACATGTAGAATAGGAATACAATTACTAACACCACCACTAAAACCGCTTTGATATGCCACTGTTGATGGTTATGATGGTCTTTTGGCTGAATAGGGTGGTGGTCGTGTTGGTACTATATAATTATAGTAGTAGCATATAGTTACCTAATCCAGGTGAGATTACGTTGAAAACAAGGCAGGTGATTGCTAGGTACATAGGCATCGCAGGTATGGCTTGCTTGAGACCGACCTCTGGCTGATCTACGGACCTGTGAACCTCAATAGTTCTCTGAATGACGACAGGGGCGGAAGATCCACAGGACAGAGGACCTAATGGAGTTGTCGAGGTGTAGCCAGGCATCACGGGTCGCCAGATGATCTGACTCGGACTCGGAGCCCTTGGGGAAAGGTCAGCCTTTCCATCATCAAGGGCAACACCAACGCGGGGTGAAGGGAGCAACTTGACCTTGCGACTAGCCTTGGATTTAGTCTTTCCAGGGTCATCCAATCGGTTCCATTTAGTTCCAGGATGCGTTGGTGCTGGTGCTTCAGAAGGATCGTGTCCTTGTTCGCTGCTTCTTGGCGTGCCAGGCTCTTCCAGAAGGTTGCAGATGGTTCCATGTGGTTCTTGTTTGTTCCAAGAGGTTCTACGCGGTTTCGATTGGTTCCAGGTTGTATCATGCTCTTTAAGCTGGTTCCACGTAGTTTCAGAATGAGTTGGCTTTGTGTTGGTTGCACCTCTGGCAGACGTTGGCTCTTCTCTGCTCGATTTTATTTCATTCTCCATCTGCTGATGTTGATCCTGTTGCTGATGCTGATGTTTTATTTTGCATCCAGGTTCTTCATCGTCCGATAGATCCTCCTGTAACGCTGACAGTTCTGGGCAGTCTTCCTCTTCACCGCTCCCATCCTCATCATCTCTATCCTCCTCTGTAGTTTCCTCTTCTTCATCGTGAACACCCTCCAAAGGCGGAACACCCTCGCAATAAGACATAGTCCTCGACTACAGAGGCAAAGTAGACTATATGAAATCCTTCACATTCTGCAGGATTGAATAAATTAAATCAGTCTAATCATAATCTAATCTAGTCTAATCTGAAACTTCTATATCGTCCTTGTCGTAATGAAAGAAACATAAAAAATTGATGGTCGCTTCTAAGCAAATCGCATTCCAAAAGCAGTCCTCACTTAGAATGATTCATCCTATATTTAAGTACATGTATATGCTTTTCTATTTCTTTGGAGCACTGAAACCACTAAGCGCTCGTAGTCGTCACATCTTATTAATTTTTTCAGGTTTAACAATGATTCGAAATTAATCTAAATTCAGGTAAATTGTCTAACATGTCGCTAGAGCGTTGCTACTCTTCGTGGCAATCATATCCGACAAGAAACGCAATTGTTTCTACTGCGATTAGTTTGGTCAATACTTAGTCTGGCCCCAAACCGATCAATAACCAATGGTGCATGACGATTAATCATTTAAGCCTGCGTATGCGTTGAGTAAAAGCCGTTATTATCGATCTATAGGCGCATCAAGTAGGCATGGCTGTTATGGTATACTGGTAATTGCAAATTTATATAGCGCCACTTTAAGGGAGACTTATCATAGGCGCTCCCGACACCGACCTAACACAATAAAAGCATGAACGAATAAAATGGTCTTCAAGCATATGCAGAAAAGAGGCAAAGTGAGGCTGAAAGATTTCGTGTCACAGGTTGTTAGGCAGCTTGTTCCAGGAGGATGTGGGGCGCGGTGGTGTAGGGGTATGTTCGGTGCCTTGCAGCCGGAGGGTTGCGGGTTCGAATCCACCTCAAGCCGCCGCTTCGGCGTGAAACTCCGATTCAGTGTCCGCTCTGTAGTCGAGAGCGCCTCTGAGTGGAAATCTTTAAGGGGCGCTATATAAATATCTTAAATGAATGAATGAATGAGGATGGGCCAACCACAGCAAAACTTCTATGCTGGACCGTGGAAGTCCGGGCGGTGGAACAGCCAAGTCTCCTTGTGTTGGAGAGCGGAGAAACTGAAACAGCAAGATCTTTGAAATAAGATGGAGCGCAATCTGCCAGACAATTACGCATAAGCATCAAGATCTGAGACAGACTCTTACACATGGGTAACCAGTGCAGTTCCTCCCGCTGTAATATTATGTCCCATAAAAAAAGACGCTGCTTAACTTTATCCATTGTCTTGTCATTTTTTTAAATAAATTTATTCGTTTTGTCATTCTCTCAGGGCATTTATATAGCGCCCATACTAACTCAGAGGCGCTCCCAATCGAGCTCCGGCTCCAGTCCAGTTATCAAGAACTGATCTGATAAAATATGTGTATGTTGCGTTCTCGGCAAAAGAACACGCAGGTCCAGAGGGGGAACTACCTCAGGAAGATAACCCAACCACTGAAAGGCTTGACGTTGCATTGTAGAAGTGCGTTCACAAGGAACAGCAAGCTCACCGCGGGTCAAAGAGCGAAGATTTCTGCGGCCAGAAAGACGGGAGCCACCGAACCTTAAAAGTGCAATTGTCTAGTTAATGGTCACATCATGAGTCATTGCGATATGCACCATGCGCTTTGTCTTTCTGCTGTGAAAGCCACTTCAATAACTTGCCGTATAGGCCACAGTGACTATGATTAAATGCAAGACACTTTATGACTATATAAGTCATCATGAGCATGATGGCAGCTATCAATGCACGTCAATGATGAAAGTCTTTACAGCCGAAGATCAACCACACTGACTTGGACTATAGACGGTCAATTTATCTAGCACCAGTTTTGCAGATCGAGCAATCCGTGAACCCTTGTCGGAATGAGCAAATATAAACGGATGACTGTTGCTCAATAAATTTTAGCTTACTTTTTGTTTTAAAATAAACGTTAGTGCTAAATGAATCACGACAAAGTTACAGATTAGCAATAAATTATTCTGCAGATTCTATTTGTAAAAACAATGCACTTACAATCGCTATATATAATTATACATAAATATGTACCAAGATATATAAATATATACCTATATTTATCAATAAATAAATATATATATAGGTAAAAGCAGAACATCAAAACTGAAGCATCAATAAAAAAAATTCTATATATATACATCAAATGCATGAAATTATCAAAAACTATTATGCCATAATTAACTTAACTAATTCTACTCTAGCTTAATTATAATTAAATTAGATCCAACTTACAACATCTTCCTTAAATATCAAATTATCTGTCACTATGCTATTTTCTTCAAGCTTTAATCATTAAGCATACTTATCACATACATCTGCTTGCAGTTACGTAAAATGTACAGTACTGTATTGTATTGTAATTTTTAAGTTATATTGTGTTCATTTGTCAAGTTTTATAACGAAACCTTAAACAGACTGTACACAATTATGTATGTTGGCCCATTTAAATATTTATGTATGTCTGTGTGTATGCACAGTGGCGTAACGAAGGGTTTCAGCGCCCAGAGGCACATGATGATGACTGCGCCCCCTTTTAATCTTCTTGTTGACTTATAATTGTTCTTGTCATAGTACTGTGTACCACTGAAAGCTAATTTTGCGCACCTCTGGTGCTGAACCCGGGGGCGGCTGCCCCCCTCTGCCCCCTTCGTTACGCCACTGTGTATGCATGTATATATTTTCTATTTATGTATGTATGCATGTAGGTATGTATTTTTGTATGTATGTATTCGAGCTAAACGTGTGTCTATGTATCAATTTATACCAGCATAATACTTTCCAATAAATTTTCATGAATAACTTTATTTATAGTAGCTTTGTGATTTTCTCTTTGCTTTATAATAATTATAGTCCTATTTATTGAGTTTGGTTTATTCTATTGTTCTCGTTATCCCCCTTCATATCGGTCGTGACGTAATTCCAGATGTTCGTGTGGTTAATCAGACGAAGGAGCAGCTGTAGCAGCAGTAGGTCGCCATGTCTTGTCTCTGACATAGGTCTGGTCTGGCGTAGACGTTTGCCCGGCAGTAGCTCGGGCTTGTGTCCTCCTTGCATTTCGGTCGACCTATCCAACAAAAACATCCCACTGAACATCGACTGGACTTCACCAGCGCCACTGTGAGCTTCACAAAAGGCGCTATATAAGTTACCATGTACAAACACCAACGTCTTGAACTGGTAGTTATCAAGCAGACGTTATAGGCTGGCCCGGTTAGCTGCATTCGTTAGAACGCATGTCCCAAGCACCAGTGTGCGTGAGAAATGGCAGCTCGCATAGCCTACCGCTTATTTATGAGATATGAATCGCGGGCTAAAATGGTCCGTAAACGGGGCCCGTAAATGTCGTGGAAGCATGCAGGAGTAGTTAAGGATCACCCGATCAATTCATTGAAGAATGAGCAAGGAATTAACGCAACGGACCGGCGTTCCGGTTCTTTTTTGATGACCAGAATGCCGTACCGGTAAAAATTTCTAGATTAACATGGCGCATGAAGCCGGTGTCACGAAATAGATAATCCCCCTAAATGAGTATCCCCCCTTAGCGAAATGGAGTATCCTGTTTAGTTTGAATTATTGGCGGTTTCTAAGTATATTCAGTCGTACTGTTTGGATTTATTGTACACATAAAAATTTTTAAATTGCGTATCTTTAGTTTGTACGTCGACCTGAAACTAATGTACTTCGTTTTTGGTGAGTTTGACTGGATTTTGGTCTTGGCTATCGTGATGCGTATGACGATGGGGATAGAATGGTTCATCCCTCCGGATACCCTACACCGGTTTATTCCACCCGGGGGATATGCTTTAGGGGGGATAGAATATCACGGGACACCGGCGCTCCGGTTCTGTTTTGTTTTGGACGGGATCACTGGCCTTAAATCCGTATAGTGGGCTTTAATTCTGAAATAACACGAACGCCCTCGAAGTTTATGTCACATCGTTAAAAGTCGTCGATCGACGTCTGCCGAAACATTGGGTTTTTCAAATTGCTTACCCACCATAACCCCCACACAGCAACAACTGTAAAATTTGACGACTTATACTACTACCACTAGCACACTAGCACCGCTACTCCCACAACCACTACTACCACCACCACCACCACTGCTACTACCTCTACTTCTGCTAGAGCTGTAGGTGGCCACGCTGTATTTCTGCTGTGCTCGGAAAATACGTTGAAAAATGTAGCGTGTTCATTGGACCGTGAAACGATGATCCGGAGTATTTGGTTTGGCTTGTTGACTAATACTTTCCAGGTCGGTTACGTTTTCCGTCTGACTCGGATCAATAGAAGCAGCTGATTAGAAGGGAAACTGCACGCGTCCGACGTCAGCCTAGTCACCGTCCTAATTAATCATTCAT
Organism: Aporrectodea caliginosa; assembly: GCA_020284085.1. NCBI lineage: Eukaryota > Metazoa > Annelida > Clitellata > Crassiclitellata > Lumbricidae > Aporrectodea > Aporrectodea caliginosa. Next base: position 319,422 of record JACEVL010001030.1, read on the forward strand.
CCGTCGAATACTCCGTCTTTTACTTGCCAAAAGTAACGGCACATTCATTTTCGGTGGCCAAACACTGGCTGGATGGCTGGTTGAAAGCCTGGATTCCTAGCTAACTGAATGACTGTCTACTGCCTGACTGATTGGCAGGCTGACCGTCTGAATACTTGCTTATATACTGATTGACTGACTGACTGAATGGCTGACTGGCTGACCTACTTAATGAATGAATGAATGAATGAATGAATGAATGAATGAATGAATGAATGACAGGCAGACTGTCCACGTAACTATGGACAGACTGAATGACTGACCGAGTTCCGTTTTGACTGGTTTCTCAGTAGCTGTATTGGATCGATGGTGTGGCTTTGGAGCGGTTGAAGCCCGGTTAGTGTGCGTTGCACTGGCTCCCACTTCCTTTATTGACGCCAGGACCGCTGTCTTATGCAGACACTGTCCGTTTTTACACACCTACGCAGCCAACGTAATGTAATGTATTGCATTATTGGGGTGTACTGTAATATAATTAGGTCAGGTAAAATAATGGTTATGCAAGGTAGACATGATGAGATTGAGAAAGTAGGGTAGGTTAAGGTATGTAAGGTAAGGTAAGGTGGGGTTAGGTAGGGTAAGATAGAGAAAGGTATGGTAGGTTATGGTAGGTAAGGTACGTGAAAATTGTGTGGTAGGGTGATGTAAAGTAGAGTAGGTAAAAATACGGTAGTTACGGTAATGTAAAGTAAAGTAAAACAGGAAAAGATCAAATAAGGTAGGCTAAGTTAAGGTTGTGTAATCATTGGTTTAATCCTCGCCAACGTTAGTATAGGTGGACTGACCTTTCCATCAGCACACGGAGTTCCAAGGACGGGCGTCAGGTGGCCGCGTGTGACGCAGCTCTCTGCTTTGCCTGGCTTCAGACACCAGAGACGAGTGCAGACCTCCTCCGGAGACTGCAACTCAGACACCTGGAAACAGGTAGGGTAAGTTAAGATAATGTAAGGTCAGATCAGATAGGACGAGATATGAGATGGTAAGATAGGGTATGCAACTCATTATCCTAGATATAACCGACCTACAGTAAGGAAAGATAAAAGTAAGCTAAGGTGAAGTATGCTAAGATTTTGACCTCTGACTTTGAAATGACCTTGAATGAACCAGAATGTCATGTCAATATTTTCCAAGATATAGCTTTCGTCGAGTCAAACAGAACAAAAATTCATCCAAGTCGAACTCTTTGTTCATTTTTTTTTACCAAAAAGTGAGAATGGACCTAATTTCCAAGACCCGAACATGGCAGCCTACAGTTCTGGTAATTTAAAGAGTCTATGGTTTGAATGTATGTATGTATCAGGGCACTTAATATAGCACATTTGTAATAGGCTTACGTCACAGAGACCGGAGTCCTGACCGAAGACGTCTTTGCACTGATCATCAGGTGAGACAACCTGACCTGGAAGAACGGATATCTTCTCAGCGACGCTGTCGAACAGACACTCTCCGTCCTCAGAACTACAATCCACCAACAGTCCAACACAATGTTACTTTCCCAGGAGGGCCACAATAATAACTCAGCATTCGTGTCCCATCATTAATCTCAAATACAACTGTAAACTTTGTAAAGCACAGTAATACTGTCGTAATATTTATAGTGAAGGGAAGATATGAAAAGCTAGGAAAGTATAACGGCAAGTCATAGGAATAACATAACATAACATAACAAGGGTTTTAAGTGGTTCAGAAGACGTTTAGTCTGTGTTAGAACCACTGCAATTAACCTGGAACATGATTAATAGCCCAATTTTCCTAGCTTCTTCTTAAAAGCTGTGATAGTGTCCACTGAGACAGTACTATCATCCAAACTATTCCACAAATCTACAACTCTTGCACTGAAGCATTTCTGTCCTAATGTCCCTTTCGGTTTCTTAAATAATTTATACCTATGTCCCCGAGTTGCCTTGTTTGGTGCTAATTCAAAAAACTTCTCCTTCTGCACTGCCTCCTTTCCAGTAATAATCTTGTAGGCTTCAATTAGGTCTCCTCCTCTGCTCCTCCTTCTCTCCAATGTTGTTAGTCCACACCTTTTCAACCTTTCTTCATATCCCAAATCCTTGTAGCCCCAAATCATTTTTGTAGCTCTTCTTTGCACCTTCTCCAGCTTTTCCATGTCCTGTTTCAGGTAGGGACTCCATACCTGGATGCAGTATTCCAACTGTGGCCTAACCAGTGATTTGTATAACCTCAATATTGTATCCTTGTTTCTGGTGACTATTGTCCTTCTTATCATGCCTAAAGTCGAGTTAGCCTTTTTTGATGCTTCAGCACATTGCCTAGAGGGTTTGCACTCTTGTGCATAATCACTCCCAAGTCCCTTTCTTCCTCACTCACTTTCAACACCATGCCCCCATTTCATATGAAAACTCGCTGTTTCTCTTCCCCATATGCATCACTGAGCACTTTTCCACATTAAAGAGCATCTGCCAGTCCTGTGACCATCTGAACATTCTTCTTAGATCTTCCCGTAGTATCTCCGCTTCTTTTTCATTTCCCACTGCTCTACATAGTTTGGTATCATCTGCAAATTTAGAAATTTTAGATAAAATCCCATCATCGATGTCATTAATAAAAAGTACGAACAGCAATGGCCCAAGCACTGATCCTTGTGGCACTCCACTTAGCACTGTCGTCCAGCTAGAATGTTTGTCACCTATGCCCACCTTTTGTCTTCTTCCTGATAGCCAGCTTTGAATCCATGCTAATACCTGCCCTCTAATCCCGCATGCTTGCAACTTCTTGGCCAGTCTTTTATGAGGTACTTTGTCAAATGCCTTGGCAAAATCTAAGTAAATTACATCTACAGGCTTTCCCTCATCTATCCTCTCATAGACTTCCTCAAAGAATTCCAAAAGATTTGTCAAACACGAGCGACCTCTAGTAAATCCGTGTTGACTGCCCTTAATAATGTTATGCTCATTCAAGTGTCCCACTATATTATCCTTAACAATTCTCTCCATGACCTTACACACAACACTGGTTAAACTTACTGGTCTGTAGTTACATGGTTCACTTCTGTTTCCTTTTTTAAACAATGGCACTACAAGAGCATCTCTCCATTCCTGTGGTACAGCTCCAGTCTGTATCGCTTTATTAAAGATCTGTGCTAATGCCTCTCCAATTTCTTCCCTCACTTCATGTAAGAATTTAGGATGTAGTTCATCTATTCCTGGACTCTTGTCAGTTTTTAACCTTTTCAGCTGTTCCACCACATTTTCCTTAGTGAACACTATCTGTGTTAGTCCTTGACCACCACTCTCTAAAAATGCTTGGTTGGGTTCAGGGATGTTTCCTAATTCCTCCAATGTAAACACTGAGCTGAAATATTTATTAAGCGTTTCAGCAGCTTCCACATCATCCACAATAACTTCTCCATTCTCCTCTTCCTTTTTCAATGGCCCTACCCTTTCTTTCCTTTTCTGCTTGCTTCTCACATAGTTGTAGAAACTCTTGCTGTCTTCTTTTACATTTCTTGATAACTTCTCCTCAAAGCTTTTTATTGCTTTCCTGTTTGCATTATTGCATATGTTTCTTTTATTCACATACTTTGCTTTTGATTTCTCAAGTCTTACAACATAGTCACAGTCCAGTCCATTCTTTCTTTCCTTCTTCAACTGCTGAAAATTCTTCCAAGCTTGGTAGGTAGAATGGTAGGTATTGGTCGGATAGGGCAAGGCAGGGTATACGATATGGTAGGGTAAGGCATGGTAGCCTTGGTATACGGTATGACAGGGCAGTGTACAGCTGAATAAAGACGGTAGAGTAGGATAGGGTAAGACATGTATGGTATGGTATCATGGTAAGTTGTTTAGGGTATGTTAAAATAGTCTAGCTAGGGTTATGATGAGAGAGCAAGAAAATGATATGAGAGGAATTGTTAGGAAAGATGGAGAGGGAAGTTAAGTGCTTACCTGAGTACAGACTTGAATTCGCGAATGGTGCACTGAGAGAACAGAAAGAAGTTCTTGAGGTATTCCTTTTCAGGAGAGTTTCCTGGCGCCATGATGTAATTCTGCGTTGCGGGACAAGCACCGTTTGAACCCTCACCGTCATGTTTCGCCCCGAGGCTACAATTGCATTAAGTAAGTAAGAAGTAAGTATATTCTTTATTAACCAATTGCAAATCGCACTTTGGTGTACAGACACCTTATAAACACGGTTTAAAAGTATATAGCACACCAACTAAGTAAGTTAATAAGTGAGTAAGTGAGAATATCTCTTAATAAACCCATTGACAACCGCTCCATGGTGTTAAATCAATATAGACCTGCATATATCTCAGAAAGAAAGCCAATCTTGATCCGACCTTTAACATATCCTAGTGATGAAAGTTTTACGCAAGGCTACAATTGCATTTTTAAAACACAACCAATTAAACAATGGACCATTTAGCATAAAGATATCTAGAGCTTTACGTATTCCTTCGAAAGTTCAAGAATGAAGGGACTGACTGCATTGTGAACATATATAGGAATGGAACAATACAAACAATGGGCTATTTCCAGAGTTATGGTAGAGAATGGGGTTTTTGTAACAGTTAGCCTTTGGATAACTAGTGAGATGTAAAAAATTAAGTTCGGAAGATATAAACTTCAGCGTGTGGAATGATTGCTTTTTGTAGACATTTAGAAATTAGTAACTCACTCCGTGACTACATTTTAAACGGGTTTTCACACTTTCCGTACCAGATTCCAAATTAATCGAAGTTAATCGATTAATCGAAGTTAAACTTTGGAGATTAAACGATTATTTTTTTTAATCAGTACCAACTCACTTGACACCCAACAAAAGTAGACCCTACACGTACATTCTTTCCAAGCGAAATTTGGCGGCTACCTGATGTTCCGCCAGTGAGAGCCCCGGACATACAATACAATGCAGTGCAACAGGCTTAAAGAATCTTCTTCACCTTCCTTGCTGTTCAAACTCCTTTGGTTATTTTGCACGTGACTAAAAGGTGCAATAGAAGTCATAGTCTAATTGTTGATGAATTGAAGCTTGCCTATGTCCTAGTTCATGGACGGCTGTGCTGACTGATGATAGTCCGCCATCTTCCTGAATTATAGAACATGCGTATCCATCCGCGGTCTTGCAAATTGTTCCGATGTACGCCATTCCTATCATACGAAACAAATCAGCATTATTGTGGTTGTTGGTGTGGTTGTGTTGTTGTTGTTGTTGTTGCTGCTGCTGCTGCTGCTGCTGCTGCTGCTGCTGCTGCTGCTGCTGCTGCTGCTGCTACTACTACTACTACTACTACTACTACTACTACTACTACTACTACTACTACTACTAGTACTACTACTACTACTACAACTGCTACTGCTGCTTCTACTACTACTACTGCTACTGCTACTGCTGCTGTTGCTGCTGCTGCTACTACTGCTACTATTGCTACTACTACCACCACCACCACCACCACCACTACTACTATAATTATTTTTCCATAGTTTTTATTTAAAATTAAGGAAATTCGTTAACAGTTTTCCCTGCCCATCTCAAGGTTCAGTTTACTGCTTCCAATGTCTGCATATGCATGAGTAGCCAAATATCTATTTTCACCGCCTGTGCTAAAAGTCATTTACTTAAATTGATTTCGTTTGATGAACATTATTAAACAGTTGATGCTGTTAAAAGTCGCATGTGTTCCTGAGCTGTTAACAATGAAGAGAACAGTTTCGAATTTTGATTATAATTTTACGCTAACTGTATGTTGTCGATATACTGTAACAAACATTTGAAACAACCTTAGATACAGTTCCAAAATGCAAAGCGTTGAAGTTGTGCTGTATGCACTGACAACTAATTTGAGCAGCACGGCACATTGACCCTGCTTTACTACAAATTGATTGATTGTCATGTTCATTACGACAAGGGCCCTCTGTATAATTATTAGGCCTATACGATGTGGTTAATCCGGTCCTGGATGTAGATAGCCTGGAACAGGACCAGTTAAACAACAACAACAACGTCGCTTCTGATATCGTAAACCGGACGAGGTATGCAGTCAGTTGTTTTGACTGATATTGTCCCATGATTGATACAGACGATAGATCCTTAGCGTGGCTTCAACTTCAGCTTCTGCTGCTGCTGCTGCTGATGATGATGATGATTAGGCGACAGTCATCGATGTAATTTTATCTACTAATGATTTCAATAGACGGAGGCGTTGTTGAAAATAGGCCAACAGATATCGATACATAGATTCATAGATACGTAGATACATGTGTCATATTCATTTGATATGTACTTCCTGATTTGTGTTTTAATAGTAGTGGTGTTTTTGTTTTTATATTATGTATGTAAATTATATTAGAACGCTATAGTACAGACTATTATTTTAATGGTTGGACTCTATATTTAGAATTGTACATTTGAACTAATCAGTAATGTATAATACATTATTATGTATTGGATGAGTTCATTTTATGCACATGCATCTTCTTGAAGAGTGTGGAGAATAAAGTCAGTCGCTCACAAGTTGTGGTTGAGTACGGATTCGTATGTGAAGTAAGCTTGCACACGTGGTGAGGCTTACACCATGCATACATACATACATAAATGCATGCATAAATAATTATGTATGCATAATTATTGTTGCATACATACATACGTGCACACATACATACATACTTAAGGGAAGGGAATGGAAGGGAAATGAAGGTAAGGGAATGGAAGTCACTGACCTGAAGTGTGTTTTCCAGCTGAAGTTGTCAAAGTATACCTGTTCACGGAGTCGAACGACAAAAAAAATCTATTTTATTCTTAGCTGCTTATTACAGGTAAAGGTGAATTCATTTCAAATATCTCCACATAAGCCATTTCTATATGACAATAGGCCTACAATAATACTTACATTGCGTTCTTCCTAAATTTCCATTACATCACGTTACTCACTGCATTGTGCGTTATCTATTTATAGCCAGCCCAATGTATAATGCATGTACCGACCGAACACTATATGTGAGAAGCTCAGATGGCGAGGAAGCAGGCTGACCACCCACTTTCATTTGTCGATGCCACAAAAAAATGGTCACTAATACATCATACCGTGCAGAGCTGCCTCTGGGCTCCTCCTCTTCCTCTTCCTTTTCCTTTTCCTCTCCCTCTTCCTCGTCTTAGGTTACACTGTGACTGACAGTCCACAAGGATTACTTATCTATTATACGTATACTTCTCGTCTTAAGTTACTGACAGGCCACAAGAGACAGACAGACATACAGACAGACACAGACAGACAGACAGAGACAGACAGGCAGACAGACAGACAGAGACAGACAGAGACAGACAGACTTTATGCGCAATAATTACAAGGTATTAAGGCTACGGAAGTCTCAGATTAGAGATACTCAACCAGAGAAAAAAATAACCGATACGTCAAAGTCCGTATCCGGTTACCCAGGTCGATCGGTATCAGTCGATAACATTGATGCCGACTCCGTAGCCTACGCGACAACGCGTATACTGTTGCCGAGTCTGCGTGACCGAAATAGTTTTTACTGCGAATTTACTGTGTTTTGAATGTTTTCGTCAACATTCTGCGAATGAAATGGTTCACCTATAGCTTCAAGAGGTACATGCTTCGAACTGAAAGACAATTCTCAGACCTAAAGAATTGCCTACACCGTCTACGTGGGGAAACCTTAGACCTGGCTGAGTAGGCGCGAAGAGTGTCTATCGACGTTTATTCATCCTCGACTCTGCGTGCTTCAGGAACTCTGAACTTACCATTATCTGTGAATTCTAGACAGGGGAGGGGTCTGTTGGTTAGGCTCTATATGGCTCCAACTTCTGACAACCTTTCTAATTGGCTACTACTTGCTGATAAATGTCCGGAAGATGCAGAGTCGGATCTCGAGACAGAACTTTACAGTATTGTCATTCTTAGCCAAGCGGCAGAACTTGAACCTGCCTCGGAGAGAACGGATGCTATGGCTCCGGAGAAACAGTGATGTAGATGGCTCCCGGGGTAGAACTGGGTTAGAGTCACCTCGGCATCGCAAAATCAGACCCAGACCGCAACCCCCAAACCATTACATTGCGTCACATAACTTTAATTTTGAATACAGTAGGCGTAGAGTTTTGCGTATACGAACCCAGTGAAAGCCATGGCGTGATCGAACTTTGGAAGTTTTGTGTGTTCATCCTTCAGCCACTCCTGGAGTTTTTCCAGACCGACATTGGGGTCGAGTGCCATGCTGTGCTTAAACGGACGAACGTGCTTCTCCGACCATGGAGAGTCGGACCGACCCTGAAAATCAGGACCAATGGTAGGAGGGTAATTTGAGGTTTGCCATTGGGAGATGGTCTGAATCAATGGGGTGTAGTATCACTTCCTCTGCCAATGATATCTCAAGCACTCCATGTAACCAACGCTTCGCGTATGTACTTGCATGGAGCCTAAGATTCGTACTTTGCTCCCTGGCGTGTGTACCAAGTGCAATAAGTAAAAGTAATAAACAAACAAATAAATAAATTGGTTCAAGTAGGCCTATCTATGCCCCATATCTCTCATATATGTTTTTAATGGACGACTGTTCAAAGAAACAGGGCAATAAGGAATGGCGGATTTTTAATTTAGTAAAGTAGGATACGGTAATTCTGGAGGAATCTTCGTCAGAAAAGTTGTCATCAAAGAGGAATTCATGGGACGATTTTTCGACCAAATCAGTGATTACCACTTACCAGTGACCAACTACGTTTCCTTGCGGATAAAAATTTATTCTGATCGATATGTTATTACGTATATCACTTTGTCCGATAAGTAGCGCCTTAGAGAGATTGGTTAAGGAGCTATATAAATGTCGAGATAACCAATAGACTTATTAACTAATTGGCTAGCCAGCTACCTAAACTACTCTCTAAGCATGGTGTAGCAAATCTAGATGCGTAGACAGGCTCAACACTTCACGTTGATGTCTGGTTAATTTATTGCCGATGTGTTGACTTCTCAGCTGCAATTTTGTAGATACATGTATCTCGGCTGTATGTTCACACTTTTTGCAAAGACACCCACACTGTTGTACGAAAATCAACTCAAAAGAGATGTAGACAAAGTAGTCTACATTTTTAGCAGAGTAACACGGCACCAGTTACAGCGGTAACAGCGGGACCAGTAACCGTAGACATGGTAAGACCATAAAGGGGACCATGCAGAAGGCTCCGAATGGTGAAACATGAATGAGACGGAAATGAGACAGCTTTACAATCGAGAAAAACATTGCAGAAGCAATAATGGAAGCTCATCTGTAATACGAATATTAATGGACAGTGCAAACACGTTGGTCGTGGCAAGTTAATCACACACACAGCGATGATTTTATGGCTCGCATCTCTCATTGTTGACCGAATCCTTATTGGTAAAATGATTTTTAGCAGATATTAGAACGCAGGCTTTTCTAATAAAATGGTGCGTATTGCAAGCATTTTTCGTAGTATAGGAATCAGCTATAGTGAAGCCCTTAATCTAATCCAATCCAGTCTAACTAAATCTAATCTACTCTAATATCAGAACTTTCATGACGCCATCGTAACAGCCTAACGCAATCAATGATCTTGCGCAGTGTAATAGGTACAATCAAATAAATAAATAAAATATTTAAGAGACTTGCATATCGGATTAGAACAGTCCGTATAATGGGTATACCTGAAATGGCGCTGCACCCACTCTAAACGCTTAGCGATGGTAAAGGACCTCACCCCATTAAGGATCCTGAGTGGCCGAGTGGGTTGGTTCCCGCTCGCCGCGCCGGCGCCCCGGGTTCGCTTCCCGGTCGGGTCGGATTATCAGAGATTAATTTCTCGGATCTTTACTGCGGGTGGCTCGGTCGCATTATAAACGTGGAGTACAATACAACACACAATACAACACATCACAATACAACTGGGGCGCGGTGGTGTAGGGGTATGTTCGGTGCCTTGCAGCTGGAGGGTTGCGGGTTCGGATCCACCTCAAAGTCGCCGCGTAGGGACCCTGGGCAAGTCCGTCACTCGCAATTGCTCATGCGCTTCGGCGTGAAACTCCGATTCAGCGTTCGCGCAGTAGTCGGGAGCGCCTCTGAATGGGAAATCTGGTTGGGGCGCTATAACAAGTGTTCAAATACAATACAATACATAGACTTTGGAAATTGAGCTGAGTCGAGGCTATACATACAAGTTGCACAGCAAAAGTCATAAACGTGCAATTCTATATGGTTTATAGCATGACTATGAAAATGATTTAATAAAATACGGCTATGTGTCAATACCTGAGCTATAAAAATGCTAGCGAGGCGTATTCGGATGGTGAGCTCGCTGTCTTGAATCTGTGAATATCTTGAGTCGACCTGAATGTCAAAAAGCAAAATATTATGACTTAAATGAGAAGATCTATTGATAAAATGAATGGCCTTAATTTACAGAATGGCCTTTGTTTACAGCGACAGTTTATCGATCGCACCGACCATTGTTTACCGTCTGATGAAATTCATTCATCCAAGAAGGATTCGGTAAATTACCGAATCCTTCTTGGATGAATGAATTTCATCAGATTTTAGAATGCTCGTTCCAGATGTTGCGTTGAAAACCTCTATAGCTGTAGGAAATTAAACTCGAGCTTCAGCTATACACTGGTCCGCTCATAAATTACGAAAAGATGAACTTATGATATAATTATGGTAAATTTTATTTATATTATACAACGCTTTAACAACAAGAATGTAGGCCTATTAAAAGCGACTGGGAAAACAATGCAGCTAGTCGTTGAAGTGTTTAAAAAACAACATCTGTGTCTAATAACCAGGAAACTCCGATGGCTCAACAAAATCAGGTTAAAAAGCAGGTCTAGTTTTAGAAGGTTATTGCATTATATGTTCTGGAGTGTTCTGAGTTGCCGGTCCACTCGTTTGAATTTGCTGCCAAATCCAGTAGGCTCCATTCTCTTAGCCTGTAAGTAGGCCTAAGTTGGTTCTCCCGACTTCGCATTTGGGGCGCAGGAGAAATCTTGATTTGCAATTACGATATAATTAGTTCTTTCAAGCAATTCAGGTCTAAATTCAATCTCAGCTGTTCAACTTCTGCACTTACCGCAGCCTGACTTTAGGTTTCTCCAACCTAGATGAAATCGATTGAGCTTATTCAACGGATTACGATTTGTTAAACTTCGGTTTAACACGAACCCTAGCATCGATTGATGTTTTTTGGCTATGATGACAGTGCTATATAAATCATTACTTAAGACCAGATCTAACCCACTGAAGGATTTCACCAGTCTGGAGCTTGTGTGATCGTGATTGCAATCAATAGCCAGACGAGTTGTGGACTTGTGGGTAAGATGCAATATCTGAGGAAATGTATCCTAATGTATGGATGATCTGAGCGAGTGATGAAAGCGTCCTATTGACTGACCAGGGAAATGACGTAGCTGTAGTACTTCTTGATGTACTGTATGGCGTCGTTGGCATTGTTCTTCTGACGTTGCAAGGCTCTTCTGTACAGCTCGTTGTCAACGACGACCAGAATATCGACAACCGCCCTCAGGGGACCAGCGGATGACGCCATGGGGCGACGTAAGCGACGCACGAAGGCATTGGTCGAGCGAGCAACGTGAACTGTGTACGTGTGTTTGTGTGTTTGTGTGTGTTTGTTTGTGTGTGTTTTTATGTATGTGTGTGTATTGGTTGTCGGAGTAGACACAAGACAAAGCAATTAGACAAGCAATTAGGTCGACAGAACAATTAATACAATGTCGCTGTACCTATTGTTAGCGTCTGCCAGCGGAGGCAAAAGAAGTCACCGTCACCTGCATCGTTGTTGCAGTCGTCATCGTTGTTATTGTTGTCTTTGTGAGAATTGTCATCGTTGTTGTCATTGTCGTCATTTTTGTCAATGTATAGTCATCATCAGCATCTTCGACGTCCTCAGCGTCATAGTCATGAATAGTATCATCATTGTCATCATTATTACCATTATCACCATCATACGGATTCTTCTTTTTTCTTCTTCCTCGTGCACATTAACAACGTCATTGTCATCATCATCATCGTCGATGTCCGCAGCATAATAATTGTCACTCTCAGACTCAGCAAAAGAAGCATGTAAACAGAAAGAATCTGTTACCTTTAACACTGTCGCGTTTATTTAAAAACCGTTTATAATTGGCTTAGAATATTTAGCTAAAGTTTACTCTTTGCCATACTGGGAGCTCTGTGCTCCATTCGGTTAGCGCGCTGTGTAGGCCTATTAACCCAACGTGTCTGGTTGCTCGCCTGCTTAGAGGACTTCGCGTAACTACCTCGGACAAGTTGCCTGTCACTATTACCAGACAGTTGGTACTGGCGAAAGTCCTGCCATGAGCTGGTCTCATTAACGTAACTAGGGGCCGCAACCCCGCGGGGTGGTGGGCTGGTGGCACAGCACGAAGGTGAAAATAGTGCTCACCATTATGATGAACTACGAACTCTTACTATCAATAAAAATCTGGGGGCCAGAAACCTTACTTTACTCCACTGACTGGTCCTCTGTCCATGACCTTGATATCCGTCCATTGCTGCCTCTAAGGCCGAATAATATTATTATGCATTTAATAAGCCTCGTCGCTATCTAATAACAAAGCATCAGTCGATGGCGCTGAGTAACTGTGAGTGAAGGAATTGCTCAAGGTCCGTACACAGTAACCGTCCCAGAGGCCAGATGAGGCTAGAGCCCACTTTCTCCGAGTTGCAAGGCACTGTAACCTATAGGCTACCGTGTCATAATGGCGGCTACCCTACGCTCCGCATGGGACATGAGAGCTTTTCTTTACATTAGCCCAGATGTTTTGGATGTGAAGATTAACTACCGTAATCTCTGGTCAGCTCTTCTGTTGACTGAGGGTCTTCATCATCATCTTCGTCGTCATCCACTTCCTCCTCGTTGTTGTCATCAACTTCCGGCTTTGGACCGTTATCTTCCGGAATGTCCTTGAGCCTGTTTCGAAGGTCAGAGTATTTCCTGCGCTTATCAGCTCTCTGGAAACGAAATCAGGCATGCTGTAGCGTTACTTAATTTGTAACATGACTTAACATGGCAGCATAAGGTTAAAAATCACAAAATTACATGGCTGTTTTATAGCAGAACATATAACATGGCAATATAGCATAGCGACGTAACATAAGATACAGTTACTCGTGTAATAATTCTTCATGTAATATGACTTAACAATTATTGTAAAGTCACATGACGTGATTAATTATAGTAATGTGACGCAATGTGATGATGGTGTCGAATAGTATAACCAAGTGAATTGTAATGTCATGTGAACGGTCATTTATAGAGCACCTATGGATTTGTCAGGCATATAGAACGTGATGTCAGACATTGTCAGTACAAGATAGGTAAATCTGAATCCGAGGCACGAAACAAGAGTTCACGAAGAACTTGTCCATGGTCGTTAAATACATGAATTCCTCTCAGCAGACTCGAAAAGCCCTCAGCCGTTGGATTATAGATCCAGTGCGCTACCGAATGCACCACAGTGCTGCATGATAGGAACGGCTGTCTTAAAGACAAAGTATTATGCACCCAAAACATTTGTTCGTATAATACATGGATTTGTGGTTTGTGTCACCGGATTAAAACAAGTCTAAAGTTGCACTCGTATCGTACTATTAGAGTGATCAGAAGCACTTGAGAGAAAGACCAATGTGCAGATGGAAATGAACCCCAGTGGAGAGAATAACATGACAAGTTGGGGGAGCTTCTCTCCCTCCTAGAAATCGGTAATTACATCGATTTCAAGCACAATGAAACATTGAACGGATTAAAACGACACAAGCACATTCTTAACTTAGACAGATAAAATGTTAACAGTTTGAATACATTTGCCACCGTCCGTGATGATCAGATTCAACAAATGTGAATTCGAACTCTAATTTCATCTGTTTGTGGCACTGTCATACGTTCTGGAGGGCCGTGGATCAATAATCCAACAATTGGTGCATGCGTAACGGACTCCGTGTACTGTCCGTGGACAAGTTGAATGCTCTCATTTAAAATAGCGCCTGAGTTTCAGATTTCTGACCATGCGTCAATAACAAGTCTAATGAATAGGATAAAATGAATAGGCTGAAAGCATGAACCAGTCTATGAAGTCATTCATAGAATTAAATTCGTAACAAACCATGAATTCTTATCTATGGCTAAAGTCACGGGCATCATCCGGGACATGGGCTACGTACATACATTTGTTTTACAAAGAGCTCTACTGCTGGGGCGCTCGATAGTGTACCGGTAACCGTGCTGGACCGTCAAACGAGAATTCGGAGGCTCAAATCACCCAAGGGCAGAAATTTGGCTCGAGATTTCTGCCCCACCTGCACCCCATTGCCAACTCATCTACAATGAGTACACTGACCTTACACTGTCGGTGTTAAGATGAGACAGCGAGGGAGAGGACTGGTGCACCCGCCCCATATGCCAAAGATAAGAAAAGGAAGTCGCTAACACTTCATACCCATGGCTGCCTCGGAGCTAACTTAAGTCACTGTTCCTCCTCTCCTTCCTGCTGATCTGTGCTGGAAAAATGACACGAACGTCTGAACTTGAATTAACTTGAATCGATCTGGTCTCGTCTAAGCGTCCATTCTTAGAAAGAACCGTATTCACTGGACTGGATGAGGATGTCGAACTGTTCCGGGAACCGTTCGATACACACATTAGTCGCCGAAGCGATTGGTCGTGTCCGGCGGCATTTTCTGCCTCGTTTATTATCCGCGGCTGGAAATGTCTCCAATAACCAATACAACGATCATTTGTCAACTCAACCGTAATATTAATAGTCTACGACTCACTTTGAATATCTCTATCCGGTCAGAATCTTTGCCTTGATAACCTACTATTCCTATTTATGAGACATTATATATATATATATATATATATGTCTGTCTGTCTGTCTCGCCAAACAGAACTTTACGTTGGTAAGTATATGGGCCCTGCACGTGTTTTTATATAGGTTTTTTTATATACATGTAGGCTACTGTAACAGCTGTAGTATATTGTTCATTTCCCGAAATTTAATCGGGTGAGACATTTCATCACCGGTGCCCTTTGATTAAGCTGGTGCCCTGCGCTTGGCTATCGAATGGTGCTTTAGGAGTTTGGAGATTACGATTACGATTTGAAAGGGCGTTCGCTATTTCTGGTCCACTTGTAGCAGTGGAGGCGCAATAGTCCGAGAATCAGATCTGGAAAGTATACAGTCTCGATTGGGATTGAATTGGACGACGTATCATACTCTATGGTGCATCGTTGACGCCTCCGTGGCTCTCTACCATAGACGTATAATATTAGGATGCTCTCTACTGTCTACTGTCGGTTAATATTGCTCAGCGGTGCATTTAATGTTCGGGATTACGTCCCACGTCCCACTTCACCTTTTCCATCTCCATCCTCCTAATGAAGAGACATAATGGCCGATAGAAAATTAATTTCCAGTCATATGAATACACAATTGCTCATTCGTCTCATTTCGTCCTGCTTACTTACTTCTATTGGTATTATTGTAACACTGGCATTATATAACGACTTCTGGGAAGAGTATATATTAATCAATCAGTCAGTCGAAATTGATATAGCGCCCTGTCAAGGTCTATACACAGAAGCGGTAGCGACCCAGGCTAAGCGGAAAAGGCATATTATATATTTATATGTATTCCTGCACGAGAGACAGAGAGGGAGAGAGACAGAGAAAGACAGAGACAGAGACAGAGAGACAGATAGACACAGAGAGAGACAGAGAGAGACAGAGAGACAAAGACTGAGACAGAGACAGACAGACAGACAGAGATAGACAGACAGACAGAGACAGACAGAGAAAACAAGACAGATAAACCCAGATAAATTCATGTGTCTCTTTTATAGTTGCTTTTTCTCGTGAAGCCATTCGTACACATCGTTCTTTCCTGTTCATTGAACCGTCCTTATTGAACCAGCATCCCGCTTGAAATTAGGCCTCGAACTTAGGCCTAATTTTAGCCAAAAATAGAGCCAAGAAACATTATCGACTCGTCTTAAGAAATTGACGTCTTTAGATCTTCGACAGATATTCGTGCTTCAACGACTTTAAGAGGTTCTTAAAATTGCCGATGAATATATAATCACATGCATTTATGCCCATATATACATTGTATGTACATAGGCCTACAAAAGCCTACATACATTCATACACACATACTTAAATGTGTGCAAACATACATACATAGGCCTAGATACATATATAGGTACGTATAATGTATACATACAATATACATACCTACATACATACGTTTGTGCATACATACGCACATACATACAATGCATGCATACATACGTGCATACGTATGCATGCATTTGTACATACATACTGGAAAAAGTTATACGACGAACGTCTGAACTTGAATTAACTTGAATCGATCTGGTCTTGCTTAAGCGTCCATTCTTAGAAAGAACCGTATTCACTGGACTGGATAAGGATGTCTAACAGTTCCGGGAACCGTTCGATACACGCATCAGTCGCCGGAGCGATTAAATACATACAAGTCATACAGAGGCCTACATACGAATACATACATACATACATACATGTGTGCATACATACATACATATGACGAGCGTGATAAATACGTATACATGCGTAAATGCATGCATACATACATACATGCATACATTCATATATACATACATGCATACATTCATATATACATACATGCATACATTCATATATACATACATGCATACATTCATATATACAAACATGCATACATTCATATATACAAACATGCATACATTCATATATACATACATGCATACATTCATATATACATACATGCATAAATACATACATAAATGCATGCATGCATGTGTAGAGGATTAATTGTAGAACATGTAGGAGGTAGTCTACATTTGGTGTATTAGGCACTCGTGTAATTTAGGCAAGAGTGGTGCGTGACGGCGCTATATAAGACCAAAAAAGATCATCATGGCCATGATTGTTCGTGACGTACAGTCCGATCGGTCACAGGGACCACGGCCCAATATAGACTGAGTACGTTCAGATAAGTAAGGTCAAAGCCAAAGAAGAGGAGTTCCCTTGCGACCATATGAGGATTCAAGGTGTTGGAGCAAGATTTTGTGGTCCACCATGTCAAAAACTGATGAGACATCAAAGTGAGCAAGCATGGAAACTTGGCACTTGTCAATAGCCGAATAGATGTCAGAAAACGTGGAGAGCTGAAGTGATTCAGCTGAGTGGTTGGCCCGAAATCCAGATTGGCAGGAAGGGAGAAGGCCTGATATCTCAGCGTAAGGAAGGATCTGCAGAGGCTCTGAGAGAAGTGGTCTTGGTTGTAAGCACGTCAAGAAAATCATCGGCAGAAAAAGTTTGAGTCTCCAACGGTCGAGACGGCCGACCGAGAAGACCCGAGATGGTAGACCAGAGACGACGGAGGTTCTTTTTAATTTGCAGGACAGATTGTTCCTTTGTAATGGTACAGTCGGTGGAAGGACCGAAGTTAATGAATCCATGTGGGCTGATCGTTGGGATCTTTGGACCTGATGCAAGCGTCTCTCAGCACAGCGAGTTCGGCGACGTGCCTGGTGACACTCCTCGTCGACCCACACGGTCAGCACTCGATACTCGCTTATTCACATAGCTAGGCCTATTCATCCCTATCTCTCTGCCTGTGTCCGTACTCGTCTTTGTCCGTCTATGTATCTCTGTCCACTTGGCAACCTGTTCAGTCGGTCTGTGCTATGTGGGCTTGCACTTCAGACTCACTGACGTCCTTGTGGTCTGGAATTTTTTGTCAGTTTATCAGTCTGCGTGACCATGAGACGATTGCATGCCCTCCATCAATAAAAATAATAATAATAAATATCTAAGCCCCAGAGGAATGAAGTACCTCAAGGCAAAAATAATAATAATAATAATCGTTTATTAATTCAAACTGATAAATACGCAGTAAAGTTAACAGATGATAGCAAGTTTAACAGGCGTGGAATTTAATTGTATGGCAGCCTGCAAGGTGCCCATCTGTCCTGTTGCTCACTATGCCATCGCTTCTAGGGAGTTGAAGGCAGAGTCAATCTTATGGGGATAGCGGGCATCAAATCCGCGTCCTTCTGATCTTCGTGCCAGCGTGTTATTCAACGGCACCCCGTCAAAATAGACCGGTCAAAATAGCCTCCTCAAAATAGCCCCGTCAAATTACCAACGACCAAAATAGCCCCGTCAAAATCACCCACGACAAAACAGCACCAGACGGCTGAAACGTTTAATGTTATCATTAATGCTATCATCAGTGCATCCATTACAGCGAAACCGCCATTACTAGCATGTGATGCTAATATGTTTTCAACAAAGCTCAAATGAATGTTATTGTCGGCAGCTTGCACAGTTACCTAAACACTAAGATCTTGGCTAGGCATTCTTTACAGACTGAGCTTTCTTTAAAGCATTCCTAGAATCGATTGATCTTTTGAAATCGGTGGTTCCATTACGACCTGTGAGGCGGTTTCGAGTAACCCCTTTGAAGTCGGTTCGACCGTTGTGATCTTATTCTAAACTGGGCCAACTTTAAAGCTTTGTTAGATGTTCTAATGGGTTATCCTGTAGCTTATGTTGCCAAATTATTTTTAATGTCTTCAGTGGCGTGCTCTGTGTTGGTAAGTAGGCATTCTACCAATTCCCATGATAACTGTGATCAATCCAGTTTCCTTTTCAGCCAAATATATTTTAATCAATCGAACTTCTATTTAAGCAAGAATTAATGTCATCAGTCGAACTTCTATTTAACCAAGAATTTTTTCATCAATCCAACTTCTATTCAGGCAAGAATTATTTCCGTCAATCTCATTTCTATTTAGGCAAAAAATTAATCGATCCAGCTTCTATTTAAGCAAAGACTTAGTTTCATCAATCCAGCTTCTATTTAAGCAAACAATTATTTTCATCAATCCAGATTCCATTTTAATTTGACCATATAAAATAATTAAACTAGGGTTTTACCTTCGAATGTTTTATGTTCAATGGGCGGGGGCTATTTTGACCGTTGGCGATTTTGACGGAGCTATTTTGACGGGAACTATTTTCTCGGGGCTATTTTGATGGGTCCCACCATTCAACCATCTCCCCGTCCCGGTTTCAGTTTCTTGCATTGCTGAGTGTATCGTTTCTATAAATTATCTTGCGCCACAGTAGTCAACCTCTACACATGCAAGCAGTGAATAGCTGATGCTGTCCAAAGTCATATGTCCATCTATCAATCGAAGGACGTACGAAGCGATAAAAGGCACAGTCAGTTAATGTCACGACGAAAGAGACATTGCCCGTGGTCACTCTTCTGGTCAATCTGCTGGTCAGTCGAAACTCGATTGCCAGAGACGTGACAGCGGAAATTTGTCCGGTCGTTAGAGTTCATCACCGACTAAAATCCGTTGTTAAATCGTCAGGAAAATCTAATTTTTCAATTTCTGTCGGTTGTCGAGATTTATTCATCAGAAAATGTATTTGGACGACAGACGACGGAAGCATCAGCGGAAAGAGAGCGAAGTTCAGATTGCATCAGACGGGTAAAGTAAGTCATGCGTGAAAACATCGATATAGGTCTATGTGCATCGTTGCTTCTGTCTACTGATCATAATATTTATGTCGGGCAAGGACCATACGTTTGTATATATGTCCTTACGTGTGCTTCCGTGTGTTTATGTGCGTGTGTGCGTCACAGTGCGTGCGTATGTGTGTGTACGTGTGTACGTGTGTGCGTGTGTGTATGCATGTGTGTGCGTGCGCGCGCGTGTGTGTTTATGTGCGTGTGTGTATGCGTGTGTATGCGTGTGTGGGTGTGCGTGCCTGTGTGTGTGTGCATGTGTGTGTACGTGTGTGCGTGCTTACAGATGCACGTATACTATAAAAAGTTATAATCCGGTCAGTTACGCGGGAGATTCTCCCATTTCCTGTTCTTCGGGCCTTGAACCGACGTTGAATGTTTCCCAGGGGACCAGAGGCATCACACGGAACTTGTCGTTTGGTCCCTGGCAGCGACAGAGACAAGTTACCAACACCAGTCCAGGGTTGTTGCCTGATGACTGATTATAGCAGACTCGAACTTACAATCGTTAGATTACAGACCAAGCGTGTTATCAGGAGTAGACCAACATGTCACGCTGTGTATGAACGATGTAGGCATGATATACTTTTTATATATTCGTTTTATTTTCTAACAGGTTGACAGACGGAAACCAGTTACGAGGAAAGAGAGAGACAGAGAGACAGAAAGACAGAGAGACAGAGAGAGAGACAGAGAGAGAGACAGAGAGAGAGAGAGAGAGAGAAAGAGAGAGAGAGCGAGCGAGAGAGCGAGAGCGAGAGTGAGACAGACAGACACACAGACAGAGACAGACACACAGAGACAGAGAGAAATATAGAGAGAGATAGACAGAGACAGAGACAGACAGACAGAGACAGAGACAGAAATAGACAGAGACACAGAGAGAAGTGTTAAATAATTAATAAATCATTAGAGGACAAAAACAGTTGGTTTACAGTCAGAGCAGATCTAGCTCTTGTAAAGTATACGGTCGTGACTTATCGCCAACGTCGCAAACCTACTGTCACGCAAAATTAATATGGGTAGGCCTATTTCCAAAACTTTGAGCTATGCGTAAGCGCCTTCATACATCGTTAGCCAAATAAAGTTCACACTGAAAAAGGTAAGTGATGTTAGGTATAATAATTATTGTTATGTTATATTTGTCGTGTATTCTAATGGAACTGACCAGAATGGATCGCAGATCGTTGGCATCTTCAGAGTCGTGGAGAGTGGAATGTCGTCTACCGAATAGCTGTTGCCAGTCTCTCTTGCTCAGCTGATACTCCGCCTCAGGGTGAAACCCCTTCGCCACCTCGTCTTCCGTTACACTCTTCAACAGAAAGAAAGTCCGTTACAACCAACCTTTGTTTCATTTGTACAGTTTGTACAGCCTTCAGTTACCTGAACTTACTCAGAATGATACAGCGCGTAGTTCTATAAAGATAGGCCTTTACGAAGATGCTTTTATTTAACGTCTGGTCAACGAAACTTCACTTTACCCTATTTTGTATTAATATATACTTTATTTCGCACAAAGCAGAACAGAGAAACTAAGCAAACTTAGCAAAGACTAGAACAGAAATAAAAAAATACAAAAACTCCTTCCCAAACAGACTGGAAGACAACTCAAACTATTACTCCTCTCGAAGCAAAAACGTAGTGGACCCGCGATCTTACATAATACATGTTGTCTTTTACAGACAAACCTGTCAAACCATAACCAGTAACTAAATTAATATGCTCATGGCCATAACTGAATGTCAATGACAGCATATTTAGTGTACTATTATCCACCGTTAGCATGTCTTTAAGAAATTTAAACATAGCAATAACTCTCATAGATTTAAAGTCCAAACTGCCTAAACATCCAATAAATTCTCTTACTGATTCCCATTTGTGAAAAACAAATATTTTACGATACACATTATTCCAACAAGCATTTAGTTTACTCAGCTGAGATTGAGAAAATCTCACAGCAACTGAGCCATATCTTAAAACTTGTAAGCTATAAGACTGCTGTAAGTAAAGCTGCATTAACTCCGACAAACTTGAAGAGTTATTGAAAATATTATTGGAAGCTGCATAAAAATTGCGCATTATGCAGTCTACATCACAACTCAGTTTACTACCAGCACAAAAGATGATTCCCAAGTATTTAATCTGCTCTGACCACTCAACCTTTTGTGACCTAGGAACATATCTGGTAGGGAAGCCTTGAATCAGGGTTCGAATGCTACGCACCATGCAAGATTTAGTACAATTTAGTACAGATTAATTTACCATACTTTACCTTACGCATTGTAATTATGAGAAAACGGTTAAATTAAGCGGTTCTCATTACCTCTAAGGTTATCTTATTGACACTTCAACGGAGCAAATAAATTTCATTAATAAAATTAAAATGTTTTTAAGTCACTGATGAGTTCATTTAATCAGTCATAATAATTCCGATTGGGGTTATCAGTGCGTCATGTTATAGTATGGAAATTCTTCCTGAAACACAGAAATCTTGAAGAACAGTTGACAATGCTGCCTGAACATCGGCCGAAAGACGAAAGGCCTTTGGCAAAAGATCTTGTTTCATTTACCCATTCATTACGAAGATTTATATAGCGCCCCTCAAAGGTTACTACTCAGGAGCGCTCCCGACCCCAGCACGGCTGAAAAGGACAGTTTTGAGGTAAGAATAGAAAGCTTCAGAGTGTATTCTGGGATGCAATCGCAGTGCCAAAGGGAGCCCATTCCAGAGCGAGGGGCCAACCACTGAGAAGGCGCGATTCTGCTTAGTAGCAGTGCGGGCAAAAGGGACCACGAGCACGCCCCGCTCAGTAGAGCGGAGAGAGCGACGACCCGGAGCACTCAAGGTAGGACAGCAGAGGTTTGTTCAGCTGTCAAAGAAGCGACAGCGCTGACCTTCATTAGGCCCACTTTGTGCAGATCTTCAGAATTCTCTAGTCTAGCATGTACTTCAGCGTCGACAAAAGAACACGTTTCCTATGTCACGTGTCTTTACACCCGTGCACGCTCAAAGACACTCCATAATGCTAATGTCCATTGGAACAAAACGATTTCTCTTAAGTCAACAGGTGCTTGCGATATGCCACGTTCATGACATTTCAATTACCCAGATAAAGTGTCTCATTATCCGAGAGGAATAGCCTATGCTTTTTCCGATTATATATGGAGTTATTTGGATTCATTGAAAATATTGCTGTTGGTCGTCATAAACAATAGTGCAACATAAGAAAGCAATAGAAAGCTTTGAGCAGAAGACTTTGAGCAGAGGAATGTTCAAGAGGACAACTATAGTTTGGCAAGTGTGTTAAAGGTATGTTAATTTAAAAGCAGCAATGAAAGAACGATAGGAAAATTTTAAACCACGAAGGAAATTGAGAAGTCACCGTGGATGATTTGGAAGCTACTAAAGCACTGAATAAATTTATTAACGCAATGTTTA
>JACEVL010001030.1:347500-372500 GCA_020284085.1 Aporrectodea caliginosa
TGTGTGTGAGAGGGATTCTAGTGGCCTAACCTGAAGTCATCTGAAGCTAATACTAATAATTCTTATAGGGCCTATTACTACAAATAATAATAATAATAATAATCATTATTGTTATTGCTGTAACAGTTGTTGTACCGATTTCACTACGTTCAAATAACGTGCTTGTTATTTAAATATTTAATTCTTATAATTAGAATAAGTTAAGTCAAATAAAACAGAACCTCTAATTCTGCAACCCATAGTCATAAAATGTACCTCCTCCTCCTCCTCCTCCTCCTTCTCCTCCTCCTCCTATTCCTCCTCCTCCTCCTCCTCCTCCTCCACCTTCACCGCCTCCTAATTCACCCCTATCCACTCCGCATTACTATAACTTTTCGTATTCTCATTATTATTAGGCCCCCTATTATTATTAGTATTATTATTATTATTATTATTATTATTATTATTATTATTATTATTATTATTATTATTATTATTATTACTATTATTATTATTATTATTATCATCATCATCATCATCATCATCGTCAATATCATATAACCAAATTGATATCAGCTGAATGAATGATGGTCCTAATCGGGGGCAACAAAAGTCATCGACAGTGCAGCCTGTGAGGCTGTGTCAGCTGGTATCAGGAAGCAAGTAGGCCTACCATTTAGCGAATGTTAAATAGGGATTAGGCGACTCTTGGCACGAGAGTCATTCAGAACCAGTGCAATCTCGTAACAAATTGGGAAGACTCAATATTATGACAGCGGCGTCTCTTTGATAGAGTTCTTCATCAGGCAACAGCGTGGGATCGTGGGAGGGAATCAGTGCACGTAACGAAGGGTTTCAGCGCCAAGAGTTGATGACTGCGCCCTTTTTAATTTTCTTGATGACTTTTAATCGTTCTTGTCATAGTACTGTGTACCACTGAAAGCTAATTTTGCGCCCCCTTGTGCTGCGCCCGGGGACGGTGGACCCTCTCTGACCCCTTTCGTTACGCCACTGGAGGGAATCCACTGAAATATAAATTATTCATTCTACACTGAATTTTTAAAAATCCTAAAATTTAATAAGCGAAACGAAACAAATGAACAACTTCAATTTTAAAATTTTATACAATTCGTCTTACGCTTAAGTAAAATTATTATTTATAAATTCTATCAATAAGCCTTGTGGCCTGTTCACCACAGCACAATACAATACAAAGTACAATACATTGCAAAATACAGCACAGTTCAATATACAATGCAGTACAATGTGCCATTAGGCGAACAACAAATACAATATACAATACGAAATCCAATAAAGCTCAATACAGAAAACCATTAAAATACAATATGTTATACCATACAACAAATGATGGAGCTAATGCAAATACAATGGGCCGTATACAGTACCGTTCAGTGCAATGTAATATGTAACATAATAAAAAAATTAAAAAAGCTCACAAATACAATACAATGCAAACCTGCTCCATCTTCGAATACAGTTGAAAAGACTTTAAAATTGATGATCTTCCTTACCAGACGTGGTGACCGATAGAACAGTAAGGATACCGACCAACCATCCCGTCATCAGCACCTCATAGCTTAGTCTTGAACGCCGATACAGGAACATCGTTGCTATGAGAAATGAAAGCCTCAACTTCAACTTCAGACGAACATAAACGTTACGCTTTACTCTCTTTTATAGGTGGAAGTTGGCCCTGCTGCAATGACTACAGCAACTGTGGCCTGTAGTCTGCTCGGCTCTCGCTCGCTCGTTTCAATGCCTGGGCCGTGATCGATGCATGGAGGGAATCAACGGAACGAGGCATTTATCGCTGCACAAAACGCAGTTGATCAGAGTGCCAAGTGAAAACATATTTTGCCGATATCGTGTTTGGCTGTACGTATACGACGGCAGGCCCTATAGGCACCCACTGCATGCGCTGCCTTGATGAGTAAAGAATGAATCAGATGCTTTGCGCTCTGTGGTCGCTTCGATCGTCTGTAAGGCCTCGAGGTCCAGGAAAATCCGACTTAGACGCAACAAGTTCTCTCCCTATTCGATTTTATTATAAAGGCCAAATATCAGATAATTTCCTATAATCGTCGTTCGTGTTATAACGTCCACTGTACAACAGCTGGGCAAATATGCCCTGCAGCTCACCGCTGTGAGTGGTCATAATATGCAGGAATCATGTCTTTCTCGATGCAAAGATCGTCCACGTACAGTCAAGGACGATGCCTGTGCGGGTGTACAAGTGCACATCCCGATGCAGCCAAATACATGCATTATTCTGAAACTGAGAACTTTAGCCTATTCGAGATAAGTTAGGGTCGACGTTCGACGGCTCTGACAGCCGCAAGATGTCGCTAAACACTGTGCCCAGAATAATTATACTGAAATGAAAACCACGATCTGTCTATTTTCTCGCCTAATTATTTATGCCTTGATTGCTATGATTGACGCGTCGCTCTCAATCTTGTCAGAGACAAACAACGACTGATATCCTCGGCCATCTTCCCGTCTCCCGCATCTTGCACGAGAGACAACTAGGATGCTATTTCCACAGCTGAGATGGACTATTTATCAACCACTCGACGTCAAGCACGCGACAACAATATAATAGATCTATGCACCCACGACACGTGATACGAAACGAACACGCTTTACTGGAGTGTTGCGATCCGTCTGTTTGCTCAACTCGCACGAATCTTGAATGACGGAGATTTTTATGGTATTTTGTTCGAATAATTAAGCTTTGGAGCCTCTGAATATCATTAATCTGTAATCTGTACCGCGTGCTCTGACTCTTTAGTCGTTCTAGGGTAACGATGGCTGGCCGTGCTTTGATCTAGGATCGAGATTGCGCTGAATGCTTTTAATGCATGGATGATTTTTGCAGAAGGACAAACTGTCAGAAATATAACCTTCATTATATCCAACTTACAACGTCTTATTTAAATATCAAATTAGCTGTCGATATGCAATTTTCTTCAAGCTTTAAACATTGACATATTTTTATCACACACATCGCTTGCAGTTACGTCTAAGGCATCAACGGGAACGAGGCATTTATCGCTGCACAAAACGCAGTTGATCCGATTGCCAAATGAAAACATATTTTGCCGATATCAAGTTTGGCTGTATACGTATTCGACGGCAGGCCCTATAGGCACCCACTGCATGCGCTGCCCTGATGAGTAAAGAATGAATCATACGCATTGCGCTCTGTGGTCGCTTCGATCGTCTGTTAAGACCCACAGGTCCAGGAAAATCCGACTGCGCTGTATTGTATTGTAAAATTATACTGTGTTTCATTTATCAAGTTTTGTAACGAAGCCTTTTATAGACTTACAATACATATGTATTAAATCGAATCAAATCGTTCTTTACTTTACTGTTTCACATTTCAGTTAGAGTCCATGAGTACAGCATTTATGAAAAAGCAATTATTATATAGTTTGGTACAGATTGGTTGAATACTTAGTGAAGGGAAACAATAATATTAGGAGATCCAAAAGTGACCAGATTCCCTCGAGGCAGGAACATGGGCGTCCGCAGGAATTTTTCTAGGGGGGCGCAAACTTTTAAATAGTTGTCACAGGGACTAAGTAGGGTGTCGAAAGCAACCGATCACTCGATCTACCGTCGACGCTCGCTTCCTCGGCGCTGGCACATTGTCAATTTTATTATATTAGGCCTACTCATTGAGCTGATTATATAAAAGAAGCTACTGTCATTATTTTATAAGATTAGGGCCTATAACAACCAGCTTCCGACTTGGAGTAGAGTTTGCGCAAATATTCCCTTACTCTCAGGCGCGTAACTAGCATTACGCAATTACGCAAATGCGTAAAGATTTTAGCAGCTCTCAAAATTTTTTTAACCGTTTAGATTACTTTTTGACATTCTAGATTACTATTATTCGTTGAATTTCTAATGTGCAGACTTTATTACTGTACAGTCAGTAAAACATTTCCCTTCGCCGACATAGTGAAGACTCTGCAAATTTCGTGGCACTTCTGAAATTTCGATCACAGACCGACACTATAGAATAAATCATCGTAAGCTAATGTCATCTGGTCCACGCAAAACCCAGTACATAAGTCCGTTGATTCAAAAATCAGCTGATCCACCTGTGTGGCCTGTGAGTTCGAAACATTATTGTGGCAGAATGTCGTGCGGCTATAGGTTGTACAGTTTGTACACTTTATTGTTTGATGCGAGCACAGAACAGATATCGGTCAGCTTATACGATATGTTGATAGCGTGAACAACCCGGTTCTCAGCATGTGGCAAAAGAACAATTTATAGGGCCTAATTACTGTCATCCCAAGTTTTCCCAACGCTTGACACCACTGGCGAAACTATTGCGACACTCGTAAAGCAGCAGCTTTATGAAGTTGGTTTCTGCATATGTAAAGGTATCTTGATAAGGACAATTTGCTGCCGACTTTTCAATCTGGTTTTCGTAAGGGCCACTCCACGGAGACCCTGTTAGTTCGCCTCCTCTCTGATATCTATGGGGCTATTGTTAGGTCACAGGTCATCCTCTTAGCATTATTTGCTGTCAGCACGGCGTTTGACACCGTCGATCACGATATCATTCTTAGGCGCCTATCTACCTCGTTTGGCCTTTCTGGTAACTTTCTTGACTGGATTGTTTCCTACCTCCATCACCGTTCCTTCTCTGCGGTCTACGTGTCTACTACTCCATGTGTTCCTGTCCCGTTTGGCCTGCCCCAGGAATCTGTGCTGGGCCCTCTTATCTAATTATATTATTTATACTGCTGATACTGGTCCTCTCCTGGCCTCTTGCTGAGCCTTGCTCTGTGCTGAACCAATCTTATGCGGGTGACCTGCAGGCGTTTTTGCACTGTCCTGCGTCCGCAGCCATTACCGAAGCCCAGGCCATGAACCCAGCAATGGAGGCTCTCGAGGCCTGGATGTCCTCCAATCGCCTGCGGCTAAACTCATCTAAGACCCAGTTCATTTGGCTTGGCACGCGCCAGCAGCTCGCCAAAATTGATTTGGAGGCCCTTGCCCAGGAGTTCCCGCAGATTACTTTCTCACAGTGGCAAATAAATTAATTCATTGATAAATCCAGACAGGCTATCAACTTTATAAAATAAAATTATAGGCGTGTATGTAATGAGATCGACGATCGTCATGAAAACTGCAATCCCTTAGAGAAAATAACATATCCAAAATTAAGTGGCCAAGGGCAGCATTTTGGGCCGTCGCCCCGGGCGGCATTTCAGCTCCGTACGCCATTGCTTTCTCGATTATCCTTTGTCGGGGACCTTGGTGTCACATTAGACCAAGAACTAACGTTCTCGCGGCATATAAGCCTGCTATGCCGCGATTGTGTATACCAGCTGCGTCAGCTTAGAGTGGTCTTCCGTTCCTTAACCTTTAATGCTGCCTTAATGCTTATCCACTTCTTTGTTGTTTCCCGACTTGATTATTGCAGCGCCCTCTGCGTGGGTTTTCCGGCAACTCGGGTTGGGTGCTTGGTTTGGGTCTTACGCTCGGCGGCACGCTATATTGGTTGCATCCCAAGATTCCGCCATGTTACTGACTATATGCGGGATGTCTTGCATTGGCTTCCTTTCCCACAGTGGATCGCTTACCGGATCTCTTCCTTGGTCTGGCGCTGATGTGGTCTCTGTTTATCTACAGGAGCACCACCCTCAACATCCAGCACCGTGGTTCTCCTCGCTCTTCTAGGCAGGCTGAGGCTCTTGTCTCCCGGTCGCGGACTTCTATTGTGCAGCGCCGTGCTTTTTCTGTTGCTGGCCTGCAATCTGGAATGGGCTTCCTTTGGCACTACGCCTAATGCCGAGAGCTCTTCAGATCACGTTCTATTCTAACTTCAAGACTGTTCGGACTTCGGAGTTGGGTCGGGTGCGCTCCTAAGTAGATAATCTTGAAGGGGCGCTATGTAAATCTCTGTAATGAATGAATGAATCTTATTTTGCCAAAGAGCTGATGTAAAATGTTATTACTTTTAACCAAAAAGATTGTCTCCAAAATGGACCATTACAAACCAACAAATAAATTTATTTTCTTATGCTTTAGTTAATTGCTTTGATGAGTCTGTCTGTTTCTAGTCTACGTTGGTTGCTGGGACTTTGCAGCTAAACCAATTTAAAAAATCAAATTATGAAATTATATTATAATTTTCCAAAGAACTTATGTAAAATGTTATTACTTTGAATCAAAAGTTGGTCTCCAAAATGCACCATTACAAACCCCTAAATGAAAATTTTTCTTACCCTGGGGAGAGGGCACAGCCCCCTCCCCAGACCCCTCCCCTCAGAGTTCTTCAAAACTGCGTAATTTTATGGAAGACCTGGTTACGCCACTGCTTACTCTATATTCCCTCCCTCAAAGTAGGCCTAATACGAGCAAACTTACCTTCCCAGTCGACGGCGGATTCGGTTTCGTTCCGGGACAGCAAGACAACACACGTGAAACGAGTACGGGAACAGACTTTATTTAGCGCTCAGTTTCGAGAGAACGTAGGCCTACACGTCACACCACGAAACAAGTTTCTTCGGCCCTCAACGGCGTCAACGCAGTCGATCCTCACAGTCCTACGAAATTGTCCTACTCAGAAGTGCTAGTCTTTTCCGTTTCTGTCATACTGCCCGACTGACTCACAAAGCGTAGTAGAAGTTTCAGTTTAACGACCCGTGCGACAACAAAGATCAATAGATTCGCATTCCTCCTTCATCCAGGCTTATAGGACTGGTTCCGAACTCCGAAGCGAGAGGGGTATGTTTATGAAGTGCAGAACGTGCGTTAGCTGGCATCTAAGGGAAGAATCTGATTAGGCCTATTTAGAGACTGTATTTCCAGCCAATGTCAAATAGACCTATAGGCTATATGCTTATGTATTTACATGTACATTTGTGTGTGTATATATATATATATATATATAAAGTTCTGACTACGCGGCTTACTGTTATCTCGCAAGCGATCTAAAAACAACAAATCGGCTAAAAACAACAGGGAAAAAATACGATACCAATTAGCCGTTACGACTGAGAGCATTTCGCCGTCTCGGGTTACAATGTGAATTTCCATATTACCAAGAGAGAACACT
Source organism: Aporrectodea caliginosa (assembly GCA_020284085.1). Classification (NCBI taxonomy): domain Eukaryota; kingdom Metazoa; phylum Annelida; class Clitellata; order Crassiclitellata; family Lumbricidae; genus Aporrectodea; species Aporrectodea caliginosa. The sequence goes on from JACEVL010001030.1 coordinate 354,588, forward strand.
ACGGTAAATTTTCAAAAATCCGCCGAAACAAAGATATAGCCTTGGTCCATCTTGTAGAACGTAGGCCTACCGCATTTTAACGGTCGGTACACTACTAGCATACCATACGGTTCTTGTGTTAATTTAAAATAATTACCTACAGAATTTAGTGTTTTTTCCGGTAATCATGTTGAAAATCGTGTTTAATAATCATAATAACCAAATAATCAAAAATTCTCTGCAAATATGCGCAAAATCCAGGGGCGCACATGCGACCCCTTGCGCCCCCTGCGGACGCCCATGGGCAGGAACCCACAAGCATCGATATAGGATCCGTTGAACATGACAATTCCCATGCAGGGCCGACCTAAAGTTACAATTAAAGAAATATTATAGTGATACGAGAAGTCACTCAAGTCAGACACCATGATACATATTTGTAATCTGCAGGATAGGAAAGCTGAGTTCGACAACAGTTGCATGTTATTTTTAACCATTCTTAACTAACAACAACATACCCATGATATATATATATAAGATACATACATACCTATGATACATATAAATATTATGTAATACGAGGAATCAGACACCATGATGCTTTTTTCTAATCTGCAAGATAAGAAAGCTGAGTTCTTAACTATTCTTAACTAACAACAACATACCTAATCATTAAACAACAAACAACAATAAGAGGAGAATTAAATGAATAATCAGTAGGGTAGGCAAATTTAGAGCAGGTATTTGAGAGGTGAACGTAGTCGATGAGGGGAGAATTCTTAGTAGAACCCACATTTATTTCAATTGTTGGTTAGCTCTTAAGGACCTTTTGAAGGAAGCTAAGGTCTTCAAGCTACGTATCTCACAAGGCAGATTATTCCTTTCGTTTATTCTGAATAACCAATTTATCACAGACGCAACTTGTTACGATGAAAGTTGATTCTTAGTTTAACAAGGTTAAAAGTACCGTTACAGTCGAGGTTTGGATAAGGTGCCAATTTGGATTAATTAATAAGCGTTCCGATACAGGATTCTGGAGAAAAAGTTTCGATCGTCCTTAAGGGGAAGTTTGAAATCATGCAGTTTGATGGCGAAGGTTATTCATTCATTAATTCATTTCGGAGATTTAGATAGCGCCTCTTCAAAGAAGCCTACTCAGAGGCGAGTAAGAGCGCGATGAAGAGCACATCAGTGTACTGCATTATATTTAGGTTGTATCTTTGCTGGAAAGAGGCTACGAAGAACATGGCCTGGGTTTGAACCTATGGCGGCGAACAAGCGGACATCGGCCGCCCTTGCCATTCCCTCGGCGCTCGGGGTCAAAGGAGGAAGAAACTCACTGCGTTTCTTCCTGCCAAGCAACTTCTCAATCCTTTCCCTTTCCCTGGCACATGCATACCCCCACCAGGCCCGTGATGCGTACATAATGTGTGCAATAGTTGTCATCATTGCTTAGGCAGCCGAAATAATTCTATACGGGTAGTCCCGCAAGTTAAAAAATGGCAAAAATGGCAAAAATACTAATAATTATAATTGTAATTTAATTTTAACATTTATTAAAGGCCACCTATCGATTCAGAGGTACAACACCGTGCATGGAATATTTACTTATATTACGCTATTATGGGTTCAATAAATAAGCTAGATATTATTATAACCTTTATTCAAGCCTTGTGGCCTGTCCATCACACATCTGTGTATGAATGTAAGGCCTATAGTGTATGTTTGTATATTTGTATGTATGTTTATATTTATGTATGTCTATGAGCTAAACGTGTGTTTTTGACTTCATGTATCAATTAATACCAGCATAATACTTTCCAATAAATGTTCATGAATAACTTTATTTAAAGCACCTTTGTGATTTTCTCTTTGCTTTATAATATAGTCCTATTTATTGAGTTTGGTTTATTTTATTGTTGCGCCAGTAGTTTTCGTTATCCTTCACATCGGTCGAGTCGTTATTCCAGTTGGTCGTGTTTAATAAGACGAAGGAGCAGCTGTAGTGAGCAGCAGTAGGCAGCCAGGTCTATGATGTCCTGTCTATGGCATAGGCCTGACTTGGCGAATAGACGATTGTCTGGCAGTAGCTCGGGCTTGTGTCCTCCTTGCATTTCGGTCGACCTATCCAACAGAAACCATACCACTGAACTTCGACAGGACTCCACCAGTCACTAGTGTATCATGTTATTCGAACATGAGTCAACATAACGTGTGTGCATGCGTGCATTTATATAATATACACACATATATAACATAATGTACATAACTACATATACATATACCCGGTACATAATTATTATTATCTCGAGTAACATTACACACTAGCGACGAGTTACTAGATAGAGCAGTCAGATTTAAGTTCCACTGACTGAGTTTGGCTGGCTGATTGACTGACTGACCACATAACCACGTAGACATACTGAATGACTGACCGACTTCTGTTTGACTTGTTTATGAATAGCTGTATTGGATCGATGGTGTCGCTTTTGAGCTGTCGAAATCCGGTCAGTGCGCGCTGCACTGGCTCCCATCCCCATCACTGACTCCAGGACCTCAGTCTTATCCAGACACTCTCCGTCTTTACAGACCTATACAGCCAATGTAATGTGATGTACTGAAGCAATGCGGTATAACGTAGTATAATGAGGTAAAGTAACCTAAGGTAATATAATGGTTAGGTAAGGTAGGGCATATTAAGATAGGAAAAGTAGGGTAGGTTATAGTAAGCTAAGTAAAAGTAAGTAAGGGTAGCGTGGAAAGGTAAGTTAGGGTAAGAGAGTGAAAGGTAAGGCGGGTTAGGTTAAAGTATAAGGTAAGGTAAGGGATGGTAATGTAGTGTAAGGTAGGATAAGATAAAAAAAAACAGATGGTAGGTTATCATCCTGGTTATGGTAAGGTAAGATGCGTAAAATTGTGTGGTAGGTGATGCAAAATGAGGTAGGTGAAAATACGGTAGTTACTGTAATGTAAGGTAAAGTAAAGTAGGAAAAGATAAGAAAAGGTTAAGGATAAGGATAAATAACGGTAAGTTTGTGTAATCATTGGTTTAATCCTCGCTAACGTTAGTAGGTAGACTGACCTTTCCATCATCACACGGAGTTCCAAGGACGGGCGTCAGATGGAGGCGGGAGACGCAGTTCGACGCATTGCGTGGATCCAGACACCAGACACGAGTGCACAGCCACTCCGGAGACTCAAACTCTTTCAACTGGACAAACGTAGAAGGGAAGATATTAAGGTAAAGTGAGATCAGATCAGATCAAATCTGATATTAATCAATCAATCAATCATAGAATTTATATAGCGCTTCTTCGAGGGGCTCTACTCAGAAGCGCTCCCGAGCCAGGCCTGATCATAGAGGAAAGTCTTTAATAAGTCGTAAAAGGAAGTCGAGTTAATACGAGGAGATAGGCGAAGGAAAGATGGCAAGTCATTCCATGCTGTTGGACCAACGACAGAGAATGCTCGGCGCTGCATAGTAGCAGACTAGCAGTGCGGGCAAATGGAACCAAAAAGTCACCCCGAGAAGAGGAACGGAGGGCTAAGCGACCCGTAAGAGAGGAAGAGAGAGCAAATGTGGAAGATAAGTAGCGAGGAGCTGTACCCAAGACGCTTTGCCAAACGAGAGAGCAGAGCCGATACAGAATACGCTGCCGGAGAGGAAGCCAGTGTAGAGTATGATGTATGTAGGATAGGAAGATACGCTACCACAGCGAGGTATAGAACCAATGAGACGGCAGTGTAAGGTGGGATAGGGTATGCAACTCATTCTCCTAGACATGTCCGAACTGAGGTAAGGAAAGGTAAAGGTAGCTAAGGTAAGGTATGGCAAGGCAAGGTTAGGTGAGGTAAAGTGAAGTAAAGTAAGGAACGTAGGGTAAGGCACGGTGATGTTCTGTCCAATGGATATAATATCTGAATGCGGCATTTGCTGAGAAGCGACCTCCGATTAATGATTTGCTCATAGATTCATGGCATTGCTATAGAAGTTATAGATATAATTGATTATAGCTATAGCGTAATGTAAAGGAAGTTGTGCTAACGAAGATCACACATATATATCCTGTCTGATTTTCCGTGTGCTGGGATTAAAGTCAAAAGCGCACCACTGAGGTGTTCGTAGAAGACACTTTGTCAATATTCCGGTTCGAAGACGTGTTTGAAAAGGCTTAACATGTCTTTGAATGCGTCTAAGGTGTGTTTGAATAGGCTTAAGATTTGTTTCAATAGACTTACGTTGCAGAGACCCGAGTCCTGACCGTAAAAGTCTTTGCACTGATCATCAGGTGAGACAACCTGACCTGGAAGAACGGATATCTCATCAGCGACGCTGTCTAACAGACACTTTCCGTCGACCTCAGAGCTACTACAATCCACCAACACAATGTTGCTGACTATAGGCATAAACTCATAGTTTTTAATTTCATTACTTTCATTAACCCATGTAAACAATTTGCGGCATGCCAACTTAGTATCTTAATAAACGAAATCTACTAAATCTACTACTACTACTTTCCCGGGGCCACACTGATAAGCCGCAGTATTCCGGTCCTATCATTACACTGAGAACAGCAACAGTAAGGCATTGTAATATTAATAGTGAACGGAAGGGAAGTGATTGACAAGGCATGTAATGGCAAGGCGTAGGAATGGTAGGGTATTGGTCTAGTAGGGCATAGGTCGGACAGGGCAGGGCATGGTAGACCAGGTAGAGTAATGTTAGGTATGGATGGGTAGGGTTTGATAATTATGGTATGGTAGGGTAGAATAAGGTAGGGTAGGGTAGGGTACAGTAACGTAGGGATGGTGAGTGGGATAGGGTAGTACAGATTTTTCATGGTCGGATAGGGTAGAGTAAGGTGGGTGGGTATATTAAAGTTGTGTATGGTAGGGTATGGTAATAACTAGAAAGCAAGAAAATGATGGGACAATAAATGATTGAGGAAAGTTGGAGAGGAAAGTTAAGTGCTTACTCGAGTTCAGACTTGATTTGGCGGATGGTGCACTCAGAGAATAGAAAGAAGTTCTTGAGGAATTCCTTGACAGTTGAGCTATATGGTGACATGATGTTATTCGCTGTCGCGAGACAGTCCTCGTTAAAACCCTCACCGTCATGTTCCGCTCCGAGGCTAAAATAACATTTAAATAAGAGCTTTACATACCTCGAAAGTATAAGGATGAAGGCCAGAGTTGTATTGTGAATTTATGCATAGAAATGGAGCAATACAAATAGTGTGTTATTTCCAGAGTTATGGTAGAGATTGGAGCTTTAATAATAACAGTTAGCTTTTGGATAACTGGTGAGATGGTGTAAAATTACGTTCGGAAGACATACAGAGGTATCCTCGGATTAATTCAGAATGAACGAAGTTAGCGCAAGGCGTATAATTATGGACCGTTCGACGGTGTAAGAAATGGAACGGGGCATAAAGAAGTTAGCTTTAATTTATACATATATATATATATTGCATGTACAGAGACCTTTAATTTATGTATATATATATATATATTGCATGTACAGAGACCTTTAATTTATGTATATATATATATATATATATATATATATATATATATATATATATATATATATATATATATATATATATATATATATATATATATATATGCATGTACAGAGTTAATTAATTAAATAATCAATAAATTAATAATAATTGAATTATTGGCGTGTGGCTATTGTAATATTTTTAACGAAATTACTGGATTTCATTAGAGCCTATAATTATGACACTGAAATCTCTGCCAAAGAAATCCAAATAGAACGACGTGTGATGAAACCGTCACTAATTTCCAATCCGAGCATTAAATCAGATATGATAATGCATATCTGCTCCAACTTAAGTAAATAAGTAAGTTGCATTTTAAGTATGCAAGGCAAACTTTCACATTTTACAAAATAGACAACTGTTGAAAATGCTAGGCCTACTGCGACTGGATCAGGGAAAGCCCAAACAGCGGCTACTATAAGTGCTTCAGACGCTCCTCTTTTGATGGCAAATTCACTAAATTGTTCGAAGAATGGCAAGTCCATTGATAGCCGATCCCGCAATGTTTACATAATATTCGATGTTTACATAGTGCCCGAAAAGAATATATCCGCGATATTCTTGGCAACAGATGTTGTGTTACAGGAATCTACACAGTCCGGTTCTGAAGGCTGGCAGGAGAAGCATGAGGAAATTCTTGAATGCTAGTTGTTAGTTGCTACCAAAAACATGGTGGCTGCCATGCGGTGATGTTTCTATGAGTTATTAAAATCATACAAAGCGAGAAAATTCCACCACTCATGACTCGGCAAGCATCACAGAAGCGGACACGGATTCAGCGTATCCACGAAAAACGAGACATTGCGAACAAGCAGCTTAAAGCCAATAAAAGTACACATTCTATCCGCACGAATTTCTTTGACTACCGGATGTTCCGCCAATGACAACCCCGGCAAAACAATGCAGTGCAACAGACTTCAATCTGAGGAAGAATGTCTTAGGAAATACTTCTTCTTCAATTTCCTTGATGTTCAAACTCTTCTGGATGTTTCGCACGTGACTTAAAGACGCCATAGAAGTCATAGTCTAATTGGCGATGAATTGAAGCTTGCCTATGTCCTAGTTCATGGACGGCTGTGCTGACCGATGATAGTCCGCCATCTTCCTGAATTATAGAAATTGAAAATCCATCCACGGTCTTGCAAATTGTTCCGATGTACGCCATTCCTATCACAAGAAACAAAGCAACACTGGACTAAATATCACCAGTATATTATTATTATTATTAGTATTATTATTATTATTATTAGTAGTAGTAGTAGTAGCAGCAGCAGCAGCAGCAGCAGCAGCAGCAGCAGCAGCAGCAGCAGCAGTAGTAGCAGAAGCAGCAGCAGCAGCAGTGGTAGTAGTAGCAGTAGCAGTAGCAGTGGCAGTAGCAGTAGTAGTAGGAGTAGGAGTAGGAGTAAGTATATACTTTATTGTACCAGCTGTTAATCCGCAGTAGCCTACAGACTACGGTATCCGGACGATTCGTCATAGGACGATTGGTCATAGGACGATTGGTCATAGGACGATTGGTCATACGGACGATTGGTCATACGGACGATTGGTCATAGGACGAATGGTCATATGCCGCTAATAAACCGACATAATTCGTTGTAGTCGTTAGTTATGGGCATTCTTAGTTTTAAACTTAACGCACCGGGGCATACATCGTTTTTAGACAAATACAATCAGTGCCAATCAAGACACTTATTAGGGTAATACTTACAGGGATCAACTCACTTCAAAGAACTTAACGTTTGGTCGAAATAATACACGTTTTACCCGTATGTAGCTCAAGTATGAAAGGCATCAATTAGGGACATTGATCGTTTTCAGACAAATACACTCAGTGCCAATCAAGAAACTTATTAAGATAATTACATGCAGGCTTCAACTCACTTCAAAGAACTTAAAATTAACATTCACTAGATAAACGCACGTTTCTCTCTCTGTCGCACTTCAAAGAATGGAGATTGATCCAGAAGAAATAAACGTTTCACCCGCATCTTACTCAGGTATAAAAGGCAATGAAACCAACGCAAGACATTCATTTGCAGTGAAAGAGTCCAGAAGTATTATTGTATATAAAGTATAGTAAGACACTTTTCTGTTTTAGCCTTCGATAGCCTTCGATAGTCCCATCGTCGATAGAACCTACATGTATGACCGGTAGGCCCTATGACCAATCGTCCTATGACCAATCGTCCGTATGACCAATCGTCCTATGACCAATCGTCCTAGAACCCAGACTACAGACATTATTATAATTTATAATAAACAATCAATGGTCAATCCAGGTCTCTAAGAGCATTAGATCAAAATGTGATGGAAGGTGGAAATAACCAGAGCTCGAGGTTACGCGTACCGTAAAATAGAATACGTTAAAATACGTACGTAGCCTACCTTTCAAAAAATAGAATACGCGTATGGTACGTATCATACACGACAATTTTATTTATGGTTTATTCGGGGACCTATAGCCTACGTATAATCTGACGTCAACAGTATGCGTCATTGAAACCGCTACTTCCACGTAGCATTAAATGTAATTCGATAAATTCTTCGGTTATAAAAACTTATAATTAATTTAATGCAAATTTTAGGCTACTTTCATTCTGAGGAGAGCTAAGAACACGTCACTGGTTTGCAAATTTCTGTAACTCGAAAGTTGTAGTAGCCTATATCTTTATACGCATCAGTCAGCGATTCAGATTCAGATTCTGGGAGTAGCAGTTCGGATTAGTGTACACTGTACACTGTACATTACATTAAGTCAAGTAGCAGTTGTTCAACTGTTCAACCTTTTGCTTGGAGTTGGACTTTGAAGTGCTGCAGCAGAACTGAGCCGACTGACTGACATTAGTGCATTAAGTGCAATGTATGCTGGATAAACATAGGCCTACAATATATCATTGCAGCAATTTACTACGCTGTATACTGGGTTGTGATTGTTTGCTTAAATTAAATTGAACATTCTTATAATGAGCAATGACGTGGTTAACGTATTTTTGTATTGTTTTGTTTTGTACCTTTCAAAAAATAGAGAACGTATGGTAGGCCTACGTACCCTCGAGCTTTGGAAATAGTACAATACAAGCTGAATTTTTCAGGATAGGCCTAGGTCTAGGAATGTGAGCAGAAGAACATATTAAAAATCCTCGAAAATTCCTCTGGAGTTTTTCAGAAATCCAAGATGGCGTCTAAAACGGCCGGAGAGTTGATATGCGATCCCTATGGGGTACCAGCTTCTACACGAATCACCCGTTTTTGCAATTATCATTATGCATACATGCATGCATACATGCATGCATGCATACATGTATACGTGCATACATACCTATATGCATACATACATACATACATACATACATACATACATACATACATACATACATACATACATACATACATACATACATACATACATACATACATACATACATACATACATACATACATACATACATACATACATACATACATACATACATACATACATACATACATACATACATACATGCATGCATACATACATACATACATACATAGATACATACTGCAGTACCATCTATGCTGACCTCCCATTGGGGCGCATTGCTCAGGTTGAGCGTGTGCTTCGTGCAGCTGCTAGGCTTGTTGGTGGTTTTTCTAAATTTGACCATATCTCGCATTATATGCGTGACGTACTCCACTGGCTTCCTGTTTCTCAGCGCATTCAATTTAGGATTTCGGTCTTGGGTCTGGCGGTGCCAATTAGGGAGCGCCCCAGCCTACTTGCGTGAGTTCTGTCGCCCTACCTCAGGTTTAGCTACCCGCAGAAATCTTCGCTCTGCATCTCGAGGCGAACTTGCTGTTCCCTTTGCGCGCACTTCAAAGATGCAACTTCGTGCCTTCTCAGTGGTTGGGCCGACCATCTGGAATAATCTTCCTTCAGATCTGCGTGTTCTTCTAGCTGGAGACTCTGCATACACCTTTTACAAGAATTTGAAAACTGTTCTCTATCGCCGTAGTTGGGCTGGGAGCGCCTCTGAGTAGGTTATCTCGGAGGGGCGCTATATAAGTCCTCTGAATGAATGAATGAATGAATACATACATACGTACGTACATACATACATACATGCATGAATACATACATACATACATACATACATACATACATACATACATACATACATACATACATATGTAAACCTACAGGGTAAGAGAAAGGGAATGGAAAAGATGGCAATGGAATTGAAGTCATTTACCTAAATCGGGTTCTCCAGCTCTCGTTATCATAGTATACCTGTTCGCCGAGTCAAAGAACAATGACAACAAATCTGTTTAGTAGGCCTACAGTAACTGTAACAGGCGAAGGCGAATTTATTTAAAATATCTCCACATCGACATTATTTTGTACATGACGATAAGCCTACAATAATACTTACATTGTGCGTTGCCTAAATTTCCATTACATTACGTTAAAACCTACATTACGCGTTATCTGTAGGTCTATATAGGGCCTAAACAGCTCAGTAATAATGCGCGCACCGGCTATGGGCGCCCGCACGTTTGGGCAAGGAGAAACTTGCCCCCCCTCCCGGATTTTGATTCAAAATATGTAAAATTAAGAATATTATTAATTTTAATCTATTATTAAATTAATACTATTAATTTTAAATTATTGAGGTAGGTTATTCGGATATTTCGTTTGTTTGCATGGTGACTTAGAAACACGATCCTCGGTTAAACAGCACGACATTGCGTGTGTTGACCGTCACTTTTCGCACCCCTGCCGAATGGTGAGGCAGGGTCGTATTATCCTATCCATGCAAGAGAATAACCGATACGCCAAAGTTCGCATCTGGTTACCTAGGTAGATCCATAGGAGTCGGACATGGGCGTAGCCAGAAAAAAATTTGGGGGTTCAGATTTGTGGGGGGGTTCATTGAAAATCGTCTCAAAAGTCCAGTGTTATTTGTATTTTGCATATAAAAGTATATAAAAGATTTTCCGGAAGCTTATTTGGGGGTTTGAACCCGTAAAACCACCCCTAAATACGCCCATGGAGTCGGAAAATTGATGCCAACTCCGTACACTGTTGCCGAGTCTGCGTGCCTGAATTAGTTCCTGTTTCACTAAGAATTTCCTGCCTTTTGGAATGATGATTCACAGTATATAACTCGACGGGGGACAAGTTTCGAAAGACAAGTATCAAACCTACGGACTTATTTACACCGTCTACGTCGGGAAACCTTATACCTGTCCGAGTAGGGGCGAAGAGTGTCTTTGGAGCGGCATCGATCGTCAGTCATGGAATGTATCCGTTATCTACCTTTCAGCGGGCGACGAATACATGTCCAACACGTATCTGATGGAGCGAGAGATTTCCTCAGGCTCGGTCGTCTTCCATCTGCGAGGGACTTATGGACGGCGAGGTAACCGTGAGCCATCGTAGGAGGATCACATCGCCTGCCGACGTTTATTCGTCCTCGATTCTACGTAATTATGAGGACCTCTGAACTTACCATTATCTGTGAATTATAGATGGAAACCTGATTCTGCCGCTGACAATTTTTCTAGTTGTCTGAGCAATGTTTTCTGACTGATAAATGTTCGGAAGATGCAGAGTCAGATCCAGAGACAGAGCTCTACAGCGTTGTCTCTCTTAAACAAGCAGCCAAACTTGGCCTTGCCTCCAGAGAAACAGTATGGAACCGCCATTTCGCGTCGAGAGCAGAATGGACAGTGATGGCTCCGAGGGTAGAACTGGTTTGGAGTCTGCGAAATCAGGTCCAAAGAGCAACCGCCACAACATTACATTACAATATTACGTCACATAACATTAGAATACAGTAGGAGTAGAGAGATGCGTATACGAACCCAGTGAAAACCATGGCGTGATCGTGCTTTGGAAGCGTTTCGTTGTTTTCCTTCAGCCAAGCCTGGAATATATCGAGGCCTTCATTGGGATCGAATGCCATGCTGTGCCCGACCTGACGAACGTGCTCCTCCGAAAACGGAGAGTCAGACCGATTCTAAAAAGACGACCAACGTTCAGAGGGTAATCTATGATTTGCAATTTGGGAGATGGCCTGAACCTATGGGGTGTAAAACCCCTTCGTCTGCCAATGATAACTCATGCAAGCACTCCTGTAACAACGCTGGACGACTTGTTAGCGTATACTTGCATGGACCATAAGATTCGTATTTGCTCCCTGCATGGCGCGAGTACCAAGTGCAGTAAATAAAAATAATAATAATAATAATAATAATAATCTTTTCTTTATTAAGCGCCTGACAAACGCACTGCGCTGTACATTTACATGTTATGCAATATTTAAAGCTTAACTACTAACAGAACAGACAGCCTGTAATACAATAAATAAATTGGTTCAAGGATCAATATCTCATAACTCTCATATATTTTTGATGGACGAATTTTCAAACAAACAGACTCTTGCCAGTGAAAAATTGCAAATTTTTTATTTCGTAATGTAGTGTATACGGTAATTCACGAGGAATATTCATCAGAAAAGTTGCCTTTAAAAAGGAATTCATGGGTTTGGGCGATGATTTTTCTACTAAATTAGTTACTGCCAGAAATCAACTATACATTTGCTTGCAGATAAACATTTCATTCATATCGAAATATAGCATCATTTAGTCCGATAAGGAGCGGCATCGAGATGTGGGTTAATGTGCTATTTAAATGTCGAGATAACCAATCGACTAATTAACTAATTGGCTAACCAGCTACCTAAACTACTCTCTAAGCATGGTGTAGCAAATCTAGATGCGTAGACAAGCTCATCACGTCATGTTGTTGTCTGGTTAATTCATCGCCAATGTGTAGGCTTCTTCTCTTACAATTTTTATTATATGTCTCGGCTGCATGTTCATATTTGTCTTTGCAAAACATCCACATTATCGTAGGCGTAGACAAAGTAGTCTACATTTTTAACAGAGTAACATGATGCCAGTCACAGCGGAACCAGTAACCGTAGACATGGTAAGACCATAAAGGGGACCATGCAGAAGGCTCCGAATGGTGTAAACAGAAATGATATGGAAATTAGAGCTTTACAGTCGAGAAAAACATCGCAAAAGCAATGAGTTAAGCTCGTTTCTAACACGAATAATGGACAGTACAAACACGTTGGTCATGGCAAGTTAATCTCACGGACAGTGATGATTTTATGGCTTACATCTTTCATTGTTGACCGAATGCTTATTGGTAAAATGAATTTTTAGCCTCTAGTCTATAAATTAGGAAGCAGGCTTTCTAATAAAGCTATGCGTAGTGCAAGCATTTTGGAAATTCTTGGTAGCAACCCAGGATCTCATCTAGCGAAGCCGTTAATCTAATCCAATCCAGTCTAACCAAATCTAATCCACTCTAATCTCAAAACTTCATAACGCCAATCTAGCAGTCCATTACACTGATCATGTACACGTAATAGGTACAATAAATAGGCCGAAATAAATATAATATTTAATGGACTTGTATCTCGGGTTAGACCAGTCCGTTCATGGGTATCTCAAATGGCGCGTCACCCACTCTAAACGATTAGAGATCATAAGGATCTCACCCGATATATTCTTTGGAAATGAGCTGAAGAGATGCTAAACAAGTCTCTATAGCAAAAACGTGTAAGCCTAATTCTATCGGGTTATAGCATGCGTATGAAGATGAGTTAGTAAAATAATGCTTTAGGCCAATTATACCTGAGCTATAAAAAAGTCAGCCAGGCGTACTCGGATGGTGAGCTGGCTGCCCTCAACCCGTGAATAGGTTGAGTCGACCTGAATGTCATAAAGCACAATAATATGTATTATGACTAAAATAGGATGATATATAGCGGTTCTAGCCTATCGAAAAGACGAATGGATTTATTTATAGAATAGCCTTTGTTTATAGTATACTCGATCGAATCTACCATTTTTACTGAATCCTTATTGGTTCAAAGAATTTCATCAGATTTTGAAACGTACGTTCCATAGGGTTTCAACCTACAAATTGCTGTTGAAAACCTCTGTAACTGTAGTAAATTTTGCACTTTGTAGGCCTACTTATCGCCGACGATACCGATATCTTTGACTCTGACAAATCACAAGAAAAACTTTTTGAACTAATGAATCAATAACTTAGGAATGTGATCGATTGGTTCAGAGTTAATAAGTTATCCATGAACAAAACCAATGACGTGATATTCTGCTCACATCGTAATCACATTCCAGAAGCTAAAGAAACAATTAATCTTATACCAATCAATGCATAGAATTTCGTTTATTGAACAGAGTAAGTTCACAGACTGCAGCTTTTTACATAGAAAAAAGGAAAAAGCTAGGCTTATATTAATGTTATCGTCAGATGTCAGTGCCACAATGAATCGATGTGTTGTATTGAATTGTGAACTAGCAGATATTAAAACGTACATAGGCAGACGAGTGTTGTGGGTAGGATGCAATATCTGAGGACATGTATTCTAGTGTATGGATGATCTGAACGAGTGATGATGGCGTACTATTGACTGACCAGAGAAATGACGTAGCTGTAATACGTCTTGATGTATTGTATGGCGTCGTCGGTATTGTTCTTCTGACGTTGCAGAATTCTTCTGTACAGCTCGTTGTCAACGACGACCAGAATATCGACAACGATCCTCCGAGGAACATTCGATGACGGCATATGGCCAGGCATATGGCCACGAAAGCGATATACTTTTGTCGAGCCAGCAATGCGAACTGTGTACGTGTGTGTGTGTGTGTTTGTAAATGTGTGTGTTTGTGTATGTGTGTGTGTTTTATGAATCGGTGGTCGGAGTAGAAACGAGACAAAGCAATTAGACAGGCAATTAGGGCGACAAAACAATTAATACAATGACGCTGTCCCTATTGGTAGCATCTGCCAGCTGAAGTAACAAAAGTCACCATTACTTGCATCGATCGTCGCTGTAGTCGTTGTAGTCGTTATCATGACCATTGTTGTCTTTGTGAGCATTATCATCGTTGTCATCGTTGTTGTCATCATCTTCATTTGTGTCATTGTATATAGTCATCATTATCGTCATCATTATCGTCAACTTCCTCAGCGTCATAGTCATGAATAAGACTTAGTTCCATCATTGCTGTCGTCGTCGTCGTTATAATCATCACCTGGATTCGTCTATCATTCTTCTTTATAAGTCTTCTCTGTGCTATAATGGGAGCTGTGGTTTATTCGGTTAACGCGCTGGACATCTAACCCACCGATTGTGGTTTCGCGTCTGCTCAGCGGACTTGGCGCAACACCTGTCACTATTGGCGAAGCTGGGCAGTTAGAGGCAAGTCCTGCCATGAGTTGGTCCAATTAGCGCGACTAGGGTTCGCTATTTCGCTGTGTGGGGCACAGCACGAAGGTGCAACAAGAGCTCAACATCTGATGAATTACGAACTTTTACCATCAATAAATATCTGGGGCCAGAAACCTTACTTTACTGGCCCTCTGTCTAGGACCTTGATATTCGTCCATTGCTGCCTCTAAGCCCGAAGAGTATTATTATCATTTATTATGCATTTATTAAGCGCCGTTATCTAATGACGACAAAGCATCAATCGATGGCGCTGAGCAATTGTGAATGAATGAATTGCTCAAGACTCCTACACAACAACCGTCCCAGAAGAGGCCCCAATCCGCATTTTCCGTGTTGCAAGACGCTCTAACAAACGGCTGTGGTGTCCAAAAATGGCGACTATCCTACGCTCCGCATGGGACAAAGGAGCTATACTTTACATTAGTCCATATGTATTTGATTAGAAGTTTAACTACCGTAATCTTTGTGTAGCTGTGTTTTATTATCAACTTCCGCCTTTGGACTGTTTTCCTTCCGAAAGTCATTGAGTCGAAGGTCAGAGAACGTCGCGCGCTTAGCAGCTCTCTGCAAACGGAACCAAGCATAGGCCCTATTCTACCGTTATTTAATTTATAACTTGACTTAACACAAATTAAGGCATAAGGTACTAAAAAACATCTCAAAACTACATCGGTGTTTTATAGAATAACATATAACATGACAATATAGCATAACGACGTAACATGAGATACAGTTACTGGTGTAATTATTGTTAAGTCATATAACGTGAAGAATTATAGTAATGTGGTGCAATGTGCCTATAGTGTCAAATGATATAACTATGTGAAGTGGAATGTCATGTGTGCGGTTATTTATAGAGTGACTTATGAATTCATTTCCTTTGGTGATCATGTAGCGCCGCTATTCACTAATAATCATCAATCGATAGAATTTCTTTGAACCTTAATTGAGGTCGTAAGAGAATAATACTTTGAACTAACAAGTCGAGTTCTCAGCCAATAAGCCAGCGGTGGATTTAGTGGAGTAAAGAATGTGACCTCCCTCTTAGAAATCGCTAAATGGTAATTAGCCTACATCGCATTCAAACATCACGAAGCATAGAAAGGATTCAATAGGACACAAGCACGAGTATTCTCAACTTAAACAAATGAAATGTTAACAGTTTGAAGACATTTGCGACCGTCCGAGATTATAAATTCAACAAACGTGAGTTTGAACTCTAATGTCATCTGTTTGTGGCATACATTCGGGAACCCTCTGAGTCTATAATCCAACTATTGGGGGCTGGTGCATGCGGAAAGGACTCCGTGTACTGTATTGACCCTGGATAAGTTGAAACTGTTGAATGCGCACATTTTTATGGCGTCTGAGTTTCAGATTTCCTGACCATGCGTCCGTAACTATGCAATGACTAGAATAAATGAATAGGCAAAAAGCATGATCCACACTGTGAAGTTATCCATAGAATGAAATTCGCAACAAACCATGAATTCTTATCTATGGCAACAGTCACGACCACTCACGGGCATAACCTACGTATATCATATGCGCTTGTTTTGCAAAGAGCTTTAGGGCCTACTGCTGCATGAGGGCGCAGAGGCAATCATTGGTATGAAGCGTTAGCGACTTCATTTGCTTAGCCTCGGTTTATGAGGGCGGCTGGCCAATCCTCTCCCTCATCGCTTCATCTTCCCTCAATGGCTGAGTTGGATATAGGGCCTAGGAGGCGCAGGCGGAGCAGAAACCTCGAAACAAAATGCTGCCCTATCGGGGATTTGATCTACCGACATCTCGGTTGACAGCCCAGCACCCTAACCATTGGACCATCACGCACCCCTTCTTCTTCTTCTTTATGTAAGAACCTGTGCCACAATGAAACGCGTTATACGTGTAAAGTCTGGTGTAGTCGGTCGAAAACTCACAGGATATTCATCGAAGCCGAACGACCTCCGCTGTCCATCGTTGGCGGGAATAGCAACAGGTGATCCATCCAATCCACGAGACCCTTCGCCATCCATGAACGGACTCTGGTCTTCGCTGCCCCCATCGATAGTAACCATCGACCGTCGCCATCTATCGCCCCTTTCGGCCACAGAGAAAGCTGAAGAAACAGGAAGACGTCGTCGTAAATAAAACTCCAGAACATCTGTTGGAGTGAGTGGAGTCTTCGCGAATTCGCGCGCTCCAAAATATGCCTCCGGAAAGTTTAAAGGTAAAGTCAGCGCGGCAGGGAATGCAAAGAAACTAAGTCCTGTTCATTCCACACTAAATTTTACAAAATGTTAAAATATATGAAACGAAATAGAATAATGGAACAACTTAAATATCAAAGTTTTTAAATATCAAAGTTTTATACAATTCGTGTAGCAATTAACATTCGGTTTACATTGCAGTTTATCCCTTTCATTCTCACTGGCATACTCTCACCAGGCAAGGAGGTATACATAAGGTGTGCCACAGTGGTTGCCATAGCCACCTCATGCAACGCGAAAGGGAACATGACATGATCTCTCAAAACCCGAAGTGCGTAAGGTAACTTGGGGTTGCATGGACCCTGGGGCTATATGGGGCTATATGGACCATGGTGAGTTACCAACTAACGTAGCTAGTCACTGGCTTTAAAATAAGTTTGTCTCTATTGGGTGTTCTAGTTTACAATAATACTCTATGTTTTGGGCGTGATGATGATGATGATGATGATGATGATGATGATGATGATGATGATGATGATGATGATGATGATGATGATGATGCAATGCAGATGTATGGCGATAGGCTTCTGACAATTTCAATATGATGTACAAACATAATTATCAAACAATAAAATAGCAAAAATTACAGTCAAATCTGAGACACAGTCACTTACAAGGTATTTCACACATTAAATTTTATGATTTCACATGTATTGACTCTCCTTCCTCCTTACCCTCCATTTGCTTCTCCTTCCTTTCCTCCATTCGCTCTCTTCCTCTCTACCCTTGCACATAATTATCTGAAGGACGACCTAACTGTTTACGTCATTAGATTAAGCCGAACACCTATACTAG